>JAREIS010000312.1:600000-926715 GCA_030060385.1 Muscicapa striata striata
TAGAAATAATTTGTGATTGTTTTAGCATTTTATAGGAAATTCTTCTGTTTTCATGAAGAGCAGCTGTGTTGGGCAGCAAAAATGAGTTCACCTACAGTGAAGTATGTATGTGTAGCCTTTTCTTGTTCTATGGAGAGACCTAAAGCATGATAAAGACTGCTTTAGGGAATTTGGGATGAACAAGGAATGGTTTGTAGTCTTGCAGATGGATTTCATTATCCATAATGTTATCACTGTGTAAATTTGCTATTTGAAGTATGTGAGATGATAATAAACGGTGAAGGACTGCTTGAATAACATGTGCTTGATTGAGACTTATTTTACAGAAGGAACATCTGAGAGCGTTGATCTCTTCACTCTGGTGCCCAGTGACAGCACCTGAGGGAACAGCATGAAGTTGTGTCAGGGGAGGTTTAGATTGGATATCAGGAAAATGTTCTTCACCCAGGGGAGGTTATGCACTGGTACAGGCTCCCCACGGAAGTGGTCACAGCACCAAGCCTGACAGAGTTCAAGAAGTGTTTGGACAATGCTCTCAGGCACATGGTTTGACTCTTGGGGTGTCCTGTACAGACAATAATCCTGATGGGTCCCTTCCAACTCAGGGTATTCTGTGATTTATATTGGCAAGAGTTAACCTACTGGCAAGCAATTAACTATAAATTGCTTATTTTGGTGTGTCTTGCTGGCCCTTAGTGACAGCACAGGCTAGGTTCCTAGTCTGAACTGTGAAGAAGTTCTTGTGCACATTAGTTGCACATCAACATGTTATATCTAAACAACACCTTCCATAGAAGATGTTTTCATTAGAGTGGTACTTGAGTTTGCAGAAGTTGACTCTCAAATTAAAGAACGGGTGAGAAACCTTGGGATTTCTTAGAATTTTCTTCAAGAATGTTGATCATAAATATTTGTGGTTTTAAATGCCAGTTTTTCCTTGTTTGTCCGTCCTGTTTGTGTGAGACAGCATTTCACACCACAGCTTATTTGATGTTGAATGTTGTCAAAGTATGAAAAAATAAATATGAAAATAATTTAAGTAAATATAAAAAAATAAAAGCAGAGCATCTTCAAAGAATGCTCTAGCATAAACAATTTTTATTAGACCTGTGATCAAATCTTCAAATGCCATGATTTTATCTTTGAAGATTATAAAAATCTTTAATTTAAAAAATAATTTTAAGTTGGTGAACTAGTGAAAAAGTGAGTTTCATCCTGTTCTGTGGTATTTCTATGTAGTTAAATATTTTATATTACAAAGTTCTTGTCTAGATTTATAGATGCATGGGAAATTAATGTATTCAGAAAGACAGTCAGCTTTCTAGCAGTGCAGAAGTAAAGGATTAGAGTGTTTTCTGAACTGGAAGGATTGTTGGAAAGAAGCACCTGCAAGCGTACAAGTTCACTTTGGCAAGTGCAGAGATGTCATGAATGGTCTTTAATTATGATATGCCTCTAAAGGATACTGTTGAAGCTATTCTTCTGCAAGAGAAAATGAGCCTTTGTAAGGTCATGTCTGAGAGATATTGTCCCTATTCGTGATGGTAGCAGAAATGGATTCATTCTGCTTTGCTGTGAGGATATTACTTTATGCATCTTAGCATAATACGTTTATTTCCATGGATTGGAGTAGCATGTTGCCAGTTTTTTGTGGTCATAGATTTGCAAATGTTCACCGTCTATCTAGACCCACGCAACAAACTGAAATGTTTTTGAATAACTTTGTTGTGTAACATTCACTTTCAACATTTCAGGGAGAGGTATGATTTTCTCAGGGAACAGTAAGAATCGAAAGATTAAATTGCCTTTCAGAAATGTAGCAGAGTCTAGACTATGATGGTTAACGGCATAGAGAACTGTGTGTCTGTTGTGAATGACTGGTTCAACTTTTCTCACTGCTTAGACATCCAACATCCTGACCTTGATCTTAAGATTTTATGCAGAAGAGGTAATTGTGGAACATCTGACTGGATCCTATAGGAGCTTTCGGAGTGAAACTGACCCCTTTTTTTCCTGCTTTTTTCTGCTAACCAAGCTTGAAATTGCCACCAATGCTTCTTCACTCCTACATTTATTGTTAGACAACAAGACACAAGACATACTGCAAGCTTGTCTTCAGAATTAATGCAGGAGGAGAGCAGTTAGAAACTTGCATTGCAGGGAATGATATTGGCATGTGGAACTGCTGGCAGACCACAAGTTTCACATGTGATTTTTAGAATGTACATGTTTTAGAAAGATTTTACTGAGAAAATGGCAGTGCTTGGAAGCTGTTGCTTTTTGTGTTGCTGTTTGTAGTGTCAAAAAGCAGGAGGGATACTTAGGAATTTGATCTTGATAGAAAGCCAATATGATTGTGAAGCCTTGCAAAAAATGTTTCCTGAACAGATCTGAGCTGTTGAGCTGCCACAAGTGCCTGACAGCCAAGGGAATGTTGCCGGAACTGTGTACACTGCTCCAAAAGAGCAGCAGTGAGGGAAGGGGAAATCTCAGTAGTGTGTGATGCTATGTGACCATTAACATTGCCATTACACAGTTTTACTGCTGTGTCTGTTCAGGATGGAGAAAAGGAAATTAAGGGAGAAAAAGGAAAAAACAGAAGGGAGACTGCATTGGGAAATACTGAATAGGACAGTATTTTTCTCTGAAAACCCTTACTTAAAAACTTTTTTCAATTGATAACTGAATAATTACGTTGGATTTTGAGCAGTGGAATGACTGCTTTCATGCTAAAAGGCAAAGAAATTGGATCCAGAGCCAGTGTGCTTTGGAATAAAAGCTGTCAAACCTGTCATTTTTAACTTCTTGCAGAAAACTTGTCTGTTAGATAATTCAGAGCTGCAGCTTTCTAATTTTAGACTGCTTATAAGGGGGACCTAATTGATATTTTTCTTTTTTTTTAGTAAGTGCAGCTGGAACAAAGTCAGGACATAATTAAAGCAGTACATCTTGCTTATTTCACAGTTTATCAAACAGAGTTTAGACTTTAGCTTTGAGTTTGAAAGGGCACATGGTTTTGGACCTAGTATTGAACAATATTTATCCCAGGCATGTGTCTTACCAGGTCTGATTTTTATAAAACTTAAATCTCAGTTTTGTGTTTGAATTTTCAGTGCTTAAGTTGGTTTTTATTTGGAAGTAAGTCCTCTTGCTTTAAGCTTTATTGGAGTGTATTCTTTGGTTTGTTTTAGAGAAGTGGTGCATTATTGGTGAGAGAAGATCTGCCCCAAATTAAATTCTTAATTTGAACATATTCCCAATGAAATTGTCTGGCAAAGCCTAACTCTGCTTCTGAGATAAAGAGCAGCTGCATTTGGTACATGCATCCATCTGTCAGCTGCGGACCTTTTTGTCTCAGAAGTAAGCAGGTATTTCTTCAAATGGCTGATGTTCTTCTGGCAGAAGAATTGATTGCTGGGAAGGATAATAGTTTAGAGGTGAAAACTGATCTGGATAAGACACATGAGATGATGACTCAGATGACTCTGACAATGTTCTTTTCAAATGAATATTAACATTTTTCCCAGGGATGTAGTCAGTATCAAATTGTGCAGAGTGAATGCCTTGCTGCTATTGCAGCAAACAGGCATGTTTAACACAGGAATTCAATATTTAAGAATACATTACTTATGATTTTCTTTCTGGGATGAACGGAGTGTTATTAGCTACTTTGAGAATCCACAAATTTCATTTAATTCTGCCTTTACCATACTAAACATATGTAGCCCCAGAGTTCTGTTTACCTCTGTGCCCTTATCAGTAGTGAAAGGCATCTGGTGTCCTGAAACAGAAGCAGGTCATCATCTGAAAAAAAGACGGATTTGGGACATTCAGCATCTAGTTAATATTTATGATAGCAGTAAGTTCTTTATTTGAAACAAAACTTTTAGGGCAATCCCATTAGAGTGGCATGAACTGAGCACAGTTAGAAGAAACTAACCTATTCTCTCAGGACTTATTCTCCTGTCCGTCTTACTGCAAGAGGGGTTTGTGGTCTAGAAATTCCTGCTCTATCAGTCTGTCAAATAATTTCAGACAATATCAAATCAAACTCCTCTTTATTTATTTGGTTGTTCTTTGTTCTTTTTGTGACTTGATATTGCACTATTGCGAGTATTTTACTTAGTTTATTTTACCCTATCGGATAGTAGATCTTTACATAGTTAATTTCATTTAGTTTTAGTTAAATTTCATTTAGTTATAGAATATGTGTCTTAACCAAAATGCTTTTTCACTGGTTTCACAGAAGGGCAATAGGGTTTGCATGCTCCATTTTAGGTGAAAAATAGCGAGCAAAACCTTTGTTGGCTGTCATCACAAAGATTTTGAGAAGGTATAAAAGTGGGTTTTATACAGTAGCAGAGTTTATTATGCATGCAGTTCACAGCCTGCCATCTGTAGGCTTGGAAACAGATAACAGGTTCTGAATTGCTTGTAGAGAATATATAGTAGCTCTGTATTTCATAAAGTGATAAAAAAACTGTTGGGCATTTGCATTTAAATTTGTCATGAATCACTGTTAGGTACAGAGTATCTTCTTGAAAGGTAATTTTTGTGGAGGTGTTCTTCTGCTTTTTGAAGCTCTCTATTATTCTCTTCCTTTTTTTGATAGTGCACTGGGAGAGATGCTTCTAGTTCCTTAGCTGCTCTGTTAGATCTTGACAGATGAATGTGTTTCCATTATAACATACTCTTTGAAAATGATACTCCATTTTGCCTGTTTATAGAGCCTTGTATTGAGAAGAATTATATCCAGTTATACTTAACATTCATGTAAAGGCACAAAAAGTGAGGAGGAAATGTTTGTATCCAACTGTTTTTCCCCCCACTCCTTCATAGAATTCTTAATTTGACATCTTTGTTTTTGCGTTAATAATTGGCAGTGAGTAATGTTGAGTTATTCTTCTGACAATGATGGATAATAGTTTCCTTAAAGCTGTAAGATCTTTGAATTGTTTGGTAACAATTTATGTCAAGTTAACTCTTTCTCCTCCTGTGATAGTTTTTCTTTTCTTGCACAAGGTTGGTCTTCATCAAATTTGTCAAAAGCTTGATCATTATTTAAAGTGTGGTTTTAGGGGATCCTATGTTGTCTGTTAGCCATGCAAACAAAGAACCTATGTTGTTAAAATACAGGAGAACATCTGTGGTAAATTATTTTTCATTTGGAGTTTGCCTATTTTGTCACTTGGTTTTGTTTAATTGCAGTGCAGAAGAATTGATAGATAAATATGTATGCCAGAAAATTCTTATTGCTCTATTTATTAAGGACAGGGACAGGTGCAGCCTTGTAATTACAACCGTGCTTTGTTTTATATTACTGCTGCTTTTTCAGATGAATGCACTGGACACACTTGGTCAAACAGCGTTGCACAGGGCTGCATTAGCAGGGCACTTGCAAACCTGCCGGCTGTTGCTGAGTTACGGCTCTGATCCCTCCATTATCTCTTTGCAAGGCTTCACAGCAGCACAGATGGGAAATGAAGCTGTGCAACAGATCTTAAGTGGTGGGTAAAAGTAAAGGCTTGTATATTTGAACTTCAGCTTCTCCCATTACAGATTTGAATCTTGTTTCTTTCTCAATGCAAGAGACTTGCAGTAGTTTTATCATCTCTCCTTTCTGCCATCAAGTGCACACAACTATGGTATGTATTGTGTGACACTCATCAGAAAACAAATAAATAGCTCTGCTTAGTTCAGTGATGTGCAAATGGGGAAGAAAATAACTATCTTGTAGATCTAGAACATGCTGCTGTACAAGGAGATTGTAGGAAGGCACATGTAGGGAGTTTGGGATTCTTTTGGTAGCAAGTTCCAAGGCAACTGGAATATTGCTGAGCATGTAAGAAACATTTTCCCCTGCATCAGCCAACCTGTTAAGTACTCCGTTTTACAGCAGTGACAAGCAAAGTGTTACTGTCAGAAAAACACTGATAGTTACTAAACTGTTTGAACTTTTACTTTAAATCTCTTGCTTGCCATTAGAAAAAAATTTTATTGTGAAAGTGCTCTGGATAATGCTTGATGCTTAATGTTTATATCTTGCATTAAAAAGATGAATAGATATTTTAAGAGAGTGTCACTGTTTTTCATATAAGTGCTTAATGGTTTGTATCCTCCTACCCACACTACATTTGAATTTTTGCAAGTACAGAGAAGAATAATTGCATCAATAGCTACTACAGGGCAAGTAACTCTCAGTGAGATGTGCAGGTAGTCAAACAAAGGCAGATATCCAGATAGATGAGAAGACCCATGGTAGCTAAAAAGTCCATTTCCTCTTCTACTTTCAACAATGTTGTCTTAAAACAGGACCAAACAAGGAAAAGGCATTTTACAGCAGTGCAAAGAAGGACTATTTTGAAGTGTACCCATGCCTGAGATGTAGCTGGTTACATGGGTAGCGTTACCTGTTAAAGTGTGCACATGGATCTGTGTATGTGGATAGAGAGAGAAGAATGTTGGCAGAATAATGTGAGCTTTAAAGTCAAAATCTGACTGATTTGCTCAAAAACTAAAAACTCCTTATTCAGACATTTCGGCAATATGAACTTATCACATCCCCAGCTGCATTTTTGCAAGTAACAACAAACCAACTTCACCCCCCCAGCTTTGGGAAATATGTTGAGCACAAGTTAATACAACTTAAGTATCCTAAGTAATCCTAAACCATCTTTTTTCCTATGTAGAAAGTACACCTGTGCGCACATCTGATGTGGATTATCGGTTGTTAGAAGCGTCCAAAGCTGGAGACTTAGAAACTGTGAAGGTAGGTTTGAACAGTTATGTGAATTTTCTACTTTGCATTGCTGTGCAAGGCTTGTGGAAGCCTCTGCTACAGGAGTTGTGGAAGCACTATCCAATGGATGGTAAATAATAAAAAAATGCAAAGTCATGGATCTTTCTTTGTGTTTCTTCTAGAAAGTAGTACATTAAGATGTACTGAGGTGTGTTTCTCTTGAGTTTCTGCTTGTTCATTTTGCCAGTCCTTCACACAGTCATGTCTTCGATGGACTCAGATGTAGCCATAATTCTTTGAAGTAGACCCTATGATTCTCAGAATCACAGTTTAGTATAAGCCCTTGGGTGCATGATTCAATCGGATGGCAAGCAAATGCTGTTAATAGGTAGGAGACTCCATGTTTTAAACCATCCTTAATCTGAAGGTGAAGGGTCAGGCCATGGAATCCCAGCATCACAGGAAGGTTTGATCTTGTTTTTGATACTTGGTCTGTGGACAGAACAGCCTACAGATAGACTGTTGTGCATAATTTCCCACTTTGAACTTCAGCATGATATACATTAATATTCAAACAGCAGCAGTTTTGTGCACCAGCAGCTCCTTTGACTGCTAATCTATATCTTCCTAGTTTTCTGAAGGCAGTATAGGCCAGAAATGGTAATATATCTGGATTAAGTTATATGGCCTTGAATGTGGTACTTGATGATGTAGAAGTTCACCCTTTCTTATACATTAGGAACATCTTCACACTGCTTCCATCATTTAAGTCGTTGTTATAGGAGTACTTCCAGCTCTAAATTTAGAGCTGCTATTTTTTTAACTTTATATAAGTGGAAAGAAATTTCCTGATACTTCAAAAGAATTGTGTAATATAAGTGGATTAGATTTTGTTTTGGTGTCTCTGAAGATAGTAGTTTAGTTATTTTCTTTTAGGTTTGTTTGTTTCATGTTTTGTTGTTGCTGTCTGGTTTTGAGGAGTTCCTTATTTGTTAGTTTTAGTTTTGAACTAGATTTTGGGTTTTTTTGTCTTCACAGCAACTTTGCAGCCCTCAGAATGTGAATTGCAGAGATCTGGAAGGCCGTCATTCAACACCACTGCACTTTGCTGCAGGATATAACCGCGTATCAGTGGTGGAGTATCTCTTGCACCATGGAGCAGATGTGCATGCCAAAGATAAAGGGTACATTTCATTCCATGATCTGTCCTGCTGTTCTCTGTTAGTGTTCTCTGTATCCCACCTATTCATTTTGCTTAAGATTTCAGTGACCATCATGTTTTTCTCTTGAAAATTTTTCTCTTTGCTTCTTGTTCTGCATTGTTCCTGTGCTGTAGGGAGATTTATAGACCATTACACATACTTTGCTTTCTGGAAAAGCCATTATCAAGTACATACCTGGCACTGTAATACATGATGCTTCTCTGCTCCTTTTTACCCATTTTGGAGACTTTGTTTTGCTTAAAAGCAGCCATTAACTTGTTTTAGGTGATCTGAAATTAGTTTTGAATAAAATGGGGTAAAATACAAGGGTTATCTTTGGTCATTTTTTCTAAATCTGTTAGCTTTTATAATTATTTCATTTAATTTTACAATTAATATTCAGTTAAATTATATTAACCATTTATACGTTTTTACATTAATTGTGAAGCAGCAGTGGTTATGGTCACTCTCTTACTCATGTATTAGTTCAGGGTGGGGAGTAATAAATTTCCCATACTGGATTTTCAGGCTTACCCTGGAAGAAGTCTTTGGATATCTTTCTATATCTATCAGTTGTGCAGTACTTACTAATTACTGCACGTCAAACACATTATATTTTCTAGAAATTTGCACTCAAATATCTGGACTCAGAAAAACTGTGAGTCTTGCAATTTAATTTTTGCTTGTTATTAACAGCGTTGGAGTTGCTTGTGGAAGCTGTAACACTGGGGCTTGCTAAGTTTTTAAAAGTCTTGTGGATAAGGACTGAAGGAGGATAATTAAGTTTTAATTGATTTTTTAATAGAAAAATAAAACCATGAAAACTGGGAAGACTGAAATATAACAATAATGTCAGTGAAAGTGGGAGTTTTATCTACTGATTGCATGTAGAATTTTACTGTCTAGCTATTAATGCTTTCTTTTTGATTAGTGGCTTAGTACCCCTCCACAATGCCTGTTCTTACGGACACTACGAAGTGGCTGAACTCTTAGTGAGGCATGGTGCTTCTGTCAACGTGGCAGACCTGTGGAAATTTACTCCTCTACATGAAGCAGCAGCAAAAGGAAAATATGAAATCTGCAAACTGCTTTTAAAAGTATGTGCTGGAGATCTCAGATATGTCTTTAAATGCAACTATATTTATTTTATCTGAAGATTAATTAATGCAAAGTTAACTGCATTCAGTGTATTCTTTGTGGTATCTTTGTATCAATTTTCATCTTGCAACTGTTATATGGTTTCTTGTGTAATATCATTGACTTAAAAAGAATCATCAGTACTTTTTCCAGCCTGTGTATTAATACTGTTAGCCAAGTAGGACAAGACTCTGAAACTGGCAAAACCAGCTGAATTCATGTAAAAATGAGAGCTCCCTACCTTTGTGGACACTGCTGTAGGCCTAGGCAGATTTCAGCGAGGCCTTTCTCACAGGGTCTGAGTCTCTTTCTCAGGCCGTGAAACTTTCTCAGGCCTAGCTGAAACTTTTCCCAAGCTAAGGCCTCTGGTCTCTACTGTAAACATGAGAGAAAGAATCATAACAATAGATAAACACCTGCTGGATCCGTGGGAAGCCTGGGACAAGAGGTGTCTCTTTCTCTGCCCAATGAATTGTCTGTATTTTGTTTTGCATGAACTGTATTATAAAAAGCAATAGCTTTCTTCAATAAACTGAGCTCTTTCTTGCTTTCCTGTACCAAGCAAGGGAGTTGCCATGTTGCTGTTTTCTCTCGCCACTCCATAACCCTTTATGCAGCAACATACCTTGTCTTATCCATCCTTTTCTGAAATAGTTACTGCATTTAAGTAAATTTTGTTAATACTTATGCAAGAGTGTGTTACAGAGCAATAGCAGAAGTTGGATCCTAAATGCTGTTTGGTGTGAGAGAAATTTAAAACAGTTATATAAATGCGTAATTTATCAAGCTACTGGAGGAAATGCATGTTAATATACTATGGCATAAATATTCATTATACTTAGAGGAAGAACCTGTAAAAAGCGTGAGGTAATACAAAGATGTTTCCAATAAGAAACATGAGTTTGATAAACTTCTTAACATAAGGTCAGATCCTGCCCTGGGAGGGTGAAAGGGGGTGCCAGAGTAGAATTTCTTGCCAATCCTATTTCTTCTTTCAGCCTTGCCTCCTTATGTCCCTCTGAAGCACAACATTTAAAATAGAAGAAAGTCAGAATATGCATAGTCTTAAAATAATGAGGATCTCCCCCAGCCGCTTTTCATTTGCTGCTGCAAAGCCCCACTATTTCCCTCCAGTATCATTAATTTTTTCACTTGATTACCAAAAAAATAGTCAGAGAGAGAAAAATGATAGTTTGAAGCACATCTACAGCAGAAACCAGGAGATATTAAGAGATGTCAGTGGAGTAGGCATGGTGGTGGCCTGGAAGTAACACTCTATTAGAGATGTTAGCTCAGGCTATAGAAACACTTTTATTCTCTCAAGCACAGTGTTATGTTATAGACGCTGGAGATCTCTGGCCTTTTCTGGTCATTCCACGGGGAATTTACCCATATTTTGTCTTCAGAAGATCCTGAATGGATGTACAAGAGAAATAGAAAAGTGCTGAATTTTATTTTTTTTAATTGCACTTTCACAAGATAAGAGCTAAATATGCTCTAAAGGTGATACAGATGCAGTGCCTCTGGGTGTCTGTGGCTGTGTGCTCACACTGCAGTTTACTCAGGGTTTCTCCTGCTGTGTCTCCTATGCCAGCTGGCAATGTTGTCAGTTCTGCTGAGTTGTGGCTGTTGAGCTTGACTCCTCCTGACTTGTGCTCCTTCTCTCCTGGTCTGCTTGAAGAAGGAAACAAAAATATACAGGCATTTTGGAGACAGTGTCTTTTAAAGTCAACTTTCTTTGAAATTATCACCTTCATTTGTTTCTTTGTCTTGGGAGGGGTCTCAGAAGGCACTGCCTCTTTATTCAGATCTTAATTTTCGGGCATATTTGAATGGTTCCAATTTTGATGAGTCTTAAATTAAGGGATTTCAGGTCATATCTTAGAGAAGTTATTGCTGTCTAGAAAGCTTTGTGCAAAGAATGGTCTCTTCCTAAAAGAATCAGATACGTGGTTCTGGGTAATCAATACTCTGTCCCTTGCTCTTTATCCTGTACACCATGAGCACAGTTGTACTGCTTCCAAATACAAAGCAGTTAATTCCCTCTGTTCTCCTATTGCTGTTCTCCCATTCCCAGTCCAGTAGGAAGTGGCAGGGTAGATTTGCTGGCAGGGATTGGACCACTGTGCTTGATTATTCTGAAGAGGTCAGCCAGAGAACTATAGCACCAGCAGCTGCCTCTGCTTTATCTAGTCTTTGTTTTTTCCCACTGCTGCCGTGAGAGAATAGGGAAGGAGTTGTCCTCCCACAAAACAGAATGTAGACATGAGTCAAACCATATGCTCTACATAGTTGTATGTTCCTCTTCTCATCCCCACGTGCTCCAGTACTGTGTTCTTATCACTGCCTGATCTTCGTGTTTTACCAGCACAGATACACTCCAGTGTCCAACTCCGCTTGTCTACCAAAATTATTTTTCACTTCTTCCAAGGAGCTGTAAACTGCTTAAGATGATGCTGTAATCTATTGGAAAGTGTGGAGAAGAGTATTTTGCTAGTTTCCTTCTTAAACAAGTGCCTTTCAATATCAGGGTGACATTTAGTAAAACTCAGAGCCTGGTTAGCTTTTGCTAGCTCAGAAAAGTTGTGCTCAGGAAATACCTCTGCCAGCCATTTGATTCCTGCCAGTTTTCAGGAGAAGGGGAGGAGCAGCCACAAGATACTTGCAGTTGGCTTGCCTTTCATGGTGCTGTGACAGTAAGAAATAGCTGTATGCAGGAAATGCTCCTCAACATACTTCAGTTGCAAGTACAGAGCAGGGATAGCTGTTGCAGAGGGCTGCCATTCTTGCCTGTGGAATTGAGATTCACGCAGCTGTGCTTAAGACCAGTGTTTTTAGACCTCAGCCTCCTGAATTTATTTGCATGTGCCTACTAATCTATACAGTTACTACTTCATTATGGTAGGTCTGCAAAATCTCGTTTCGCAAAATAGTGACACATTTATGTGCACTGCTCTGCCCATGATTGTGACACTAGCATTCCATTTGCTCTTTGCAGCACGGAGCTGATCCAACGAAAAAGAATCGAGATGGGAACACTCCTCTAGATTTGGTGAAAGAAGGAGACACAGATATCCAGGACTTACTGCGAGGAGATGCTGCCTTACTAGATGCTGCCAAGAAGGGGTGCCTGGCACGAGTGCAGAAGCTGTGTACTCAAGAAAATATCAATTGCAGAGACACCCAGGGAAGAAATTCAACACCACTGCATCTTGCAGGTGGGTAACATGCCAGGTTTTCAAGACTTGTGTATTTATGGTAAGTATACAGATGTAATTTGCCAAAATCAGGATTGGTATAGGAAGAGTTTCACAGAGAATTGTCCTGTACAAAGAGTTAACTATGGCACCTGTATTTCAGGAGGTAACACAATTACTAGGGAAGAGTAACTTTTGCAGTTGAAAAATTGCCTTAGCTTTTCTGTCTAATATTTTTCTTTAGTTTAGCTCTCCTAATACCTAATTTCTTTTCCTGTGCTTTTTCTACAGCTGGTTACAACAATTTGGAAGTAGCTGAATACCTTCTTGAGCATGGTGCTGATGTTAATGCCCAGGACAAAGGAGGATTAATTCCCCTACACAATGCAGCATCCTATGGGGTAGGTGCAGGCAGTCTTGCCATGAGTAGAACAGCAAGGGATTCCTTGAAGTCATATCCAAAACCAGTTATTTTGCAGCTGTTTTGCTGTGAATACAGTTCAGGTTTTGATGAAGTATTTGTTGGGCTAAGTTGTTATTATGAGTCCTATTTGAAGTCCTACACATTAAGTAGGACACAGATTCAGGTGCGCTGTAGAAGTTAAATGCTGCGGTTTGGAAAGGTCACTACAATGTAGCTTTTATGCAGGCAAGCAGATGCGCAGGATTGAATGGTTTGGGGTGATACTTGAAACAGAAAAGACCTGAAGTTGTCTCTGAAAGACTTGGATGGAAGGAAGAGGAAAATACTAGGGGATCCTGTGCAGATGAGGATAGGGAGGTCAGGGTGTGTTACAGCTGGTGTTCGGTGGGAATCTATTGCTAGAGTTGAAGGACTACTTTGTTTGTAATGTGGTTGTCCTCCAGGGCAAGCCATCTGCTGCAGTGGGGGGTGCAGTGACAGATTCAAACCATCTTTCGTGAGGCAGGTCCTCTTTCCTCCATATAGGAGTAAGCATCTGTGTCCCAGTTGCACAGATGCCTAATAGATTGCCTATAAGCAGTTGTTAATTGTGGATTGGGTAAGAAAGAAGTCTCTTGTAAATAATTATACAGAGAGTGCTTGAGAAGCTCCTAGCATTGTGCTTACAATCAGAGAGAGGATCTGAAGCTCATGAAGTAATGGATTTGATGGTCTCGTGATATGCTTTGTCTGTTACTTACCAGGCCCTGGTACAAGTACAGCAAAATCTGGGAGAGTTGACCATAACAAAACGATGATTGCTTTTGTTTGAGAGCAATAGAAAGAAAAAGTGCAGGGTTCACCTTGTCTATTAAAAAAACATCAGTGGAACTCAAACTACATTGTGTTGGTTCTTTATGTCACTCTGGGATCCCATGTCCCAAAGAGCAAAAAGCCCCAAATCCTGGTGAAAGATTAGAGAGAAACAGAATTCTTTAATGTTACAGGGTCTTAATACCAAGTAATATTGTTTATCAGCATCTGCCATAAACATTAATTCCCAGGATGTTGCTAAGATCTAGAGATAAATTCTGTTGGAAATACTATGGTTTTTTAATTTGATGTGAGAAAACAGAACACACATTTTACACAAACCCAGAACATTTCTTAATTGGCATAGCGAAATGTCAGAAATTGGTTTTAGCTGATTATCATTTCTAAAAATCATAATGCTAATCTAACCTGGTTGCCTTTCATCCTCTAGTTAAAAGGCAGTGTTTGGTGCTTTTCCATCAGCTTATTGAGTTAAGAATTGCTGCATACCTTTCCTGGCATCCCACACTTCTCTCTGAGCTGTCATCAGCCTGTTCAGATCTCTGTAATAGGACGTAGAGGAGAGATGACTACTGGTTTCAGAGGTTCATAGCTGGCAAGTTTCACAGGCTCTGCCTTTTCCTCACAAAGTTTCCTCAGTTCTCCCACCCAGCGCTTCATGCTTTATGTCCCTCAGTAGGGCTTTCTGTAACAGAAAAATCACAGAAACAGCAATTGCTTTAAAAGTTTGGCAGAGAAGCAAAATGAAGTTTGCAGTATTTTCAAAACACATTGTTCACAGACCAGTCTGTTTTATGACAGCTGCAAAGTGTCACTTAATTGCCATTGAGAGGAAAAAGGAAATCCATTGGCGATTCTTTGTGCTTCTGCATACAATTTCAGTGTTTCATGCTCCTACCCACTCATTTTGACTACCTGCTTTTTTTTTTCTTTGCTATCTTGCACAAGAAAGATCTACTGGTTTGAGGCAGGCAAAAATCTCATTTGTCAGTTTTCTTTTATTTTTACTTGAGAGACTTCAAGGATAGTATATTGATGGAATCATGGGGTTATAGGTTCATTACTTTTATAACTCATGTAAAACAGCTGTTCATTGTGATACTCATAATACATTTTATCAATTACAGCTCTCATAAAATATGATTGAAGATAGAGCAGATCTGTGCTGCCACAGATGAGTTCAAAGTCTTGCAAGAAAGAAAGTACAACAAAGACTTCTGTATACACACGGGGTGACTCAGTAGCAAAACACATTGATCTTCAGAGCTTCAAGTATTGTGTTACAAAAGTTGCAGCCCTGTAAATTTACCAGTTCAAATTTGTCCACAAATAACTTTTTTTATGCAGGGTTAAGTATCATGTCTGCTCCTGCAGCTGGCACAGACTTCATGCTATGTACTTGGGGTGATTCGACAAAAATCCGCTTCTGTGCCTGATCCCAATTCTTTATGTGCTGGTGAATGATCTGGTAGTGCACAGACAGACACAGATGACTGTGGAGCTGCAGTATAGATTGGTACCTGGAGAAGTGTGCTGCTTCTGTGACACAGGAGGCAGAATGAGTTACAGAAAAGAGTCTCTAGGCACCATTACCTCCAGCATGAAAAAGGAGTGTTTTAGCAGTGTCATGATGATTAAGATGTTCTTGTGTTTTCCAGCATGTGGACATAGCAGCACTGTTGATCAAATATAATACATGTGTAAATGCAACAGATAAATGGGCGTTCACACCTTTGCATGAAGCTGCACAAAAAGGAAGGACGCAGCTCTGTGCACTGCTGTTAGCTCATGGAGCAGATCCAACCATGAAGAACCAAGAGGGTCAGACACCACTTGACCTGGCAACAGTAAGTTCATGTTAGCCAGCCACAGGCAGCTCTGGAGGATATACTCTGTATATTAAATTCATTTCTATGGCTCCATGGCATCAGCAGTCCTCAGCTTTCATTGTGTTGTGGTGGAGAGAGAAGGGCATCTCCTGAGTGCCTCTTTGTGGCATTTTCCTGTGGCTGAAATCTTAGCATGGCTTGTGATTGCTTCTCCTTGAGGATTCACTCCTGGGATCAATCTCCTCATTCCCTGAAGTAAAACTTTCTGAAATGTCTCTGATGACCGTCCATCTGTGTACTGTTGGTGATTATTTCTTTGAACCAGAAGGAACACCAGATGGGCCTTTAGCAGAATTGGAGCATTTAGTGGGTTATTACGTTCAGTGCCTCCATATTACCTCGGTTCCTTTTTTAAAAATTAACTCGAAAACAACATTCTGAAGAATTCATTCTACCTCCAAAATTTGTAGGTGGCTATCAAACTTTTTATAAAACTGGCATCTGTAAACTTTCTTGTAAATGATTTAAAAGCCTAATAAGGTTATATGAGTATGTATGCCCCAGTTTAAACAATCTTGATACAATAGATAATACAACCAAATTGGAAGCTGTGTCTAATCTCAGAACAAGTATCTAAAAGAGTTGTTGATTTATTTATGGAGAGTTTGGCCCCCATCACCTGTATGAGAGTTTGAGTTACCCTCCAGAGTAATCTGAGCTCTAGAAAACTTGCTTTGTGATGAAGGATATGAAAATTTTTGGATTTCTCCGGGGGAAAATAAGGATGTCTTAAGGAGGAAATTCTTGAAGATGAGGGTCTTGCTTAATTTAATCAACAAAGCCAAAATCCAACTGTTAGCTAAGATCATACTTCTCCTGAACTCCTGTCCTTTTTTTTTTCTTCCAATTCTAACCCAAGAGATGTGATTATAGCAAAGGCAGTGGTAGTATTTTCACTGAAACCTTGTTCCAGTGCACCTTAAGTTGAGCCTGACAGAGAAATTAAGAAGTGGCATTTCCTGTCCTAGGTTCTGAAGGATTTCAAATAAAGCTGCATTGTTCTCCCTGGCTTTAGCACTTACAAAGTCATTGTGCCAGAAAAAAATTAAATGTAGTTTCTTACATACCTTTAGAAATGGGGAGAACCTGATTCACCTGTTTTGAGTGGTGAATCAAAATGTTCTTGCCACTGTGAATTCCTCTGTTAACAGAAGCTGGCAGTTTTCTTTCTAATGGGGAACAGAACAATCAAGTAAAACAATTAACTATTTCCAGAGATCAGTAACTTGTGATAGTAGGACCTCATGTTGGGTATTTTTTCTGTTTTTCAGGCTGATGATATCCGAGCTTTGCTGATAGATGCAATGCCTCCAGAAGCTTTGCCTACGTGCTTCAAGCCTCAAGCTACTGTTGTTAGTGCCTCTGTGATCTCGCCAGCATCTACACCGTCCTGCCTCTCTGCTGCCAGCAGCATAGATAACCTCACGGGGCCACTGGCAGAACTGGCCGTAGGAGGGACATCAAATGCTGGAGATGGAGCAGCAGGAACTGACAGGAAGGAAGGAGAAGGTACATTTGCTGCTGGACGAGTTTACATTGTCAGAAGTACAGTAGTTTAGTATCAAAATAGGCCTTGGTTAATTCTGACTAGCCAGAAAATACTGTGCAGTTTGAGCTGTTATCTGTGTTTTAAAGTGTCTGATGCTTGTTAACTGTTCGCTAATAGCTGTTCATCTGTGTTTGCTATCAGTCATTAGGTCTGACTACAAATGCAGATCTGATTAGGTGCCCAGATGTTCATTGACTTTATAAATAAAATCCAATGAGAATTATTTTGATGAAGGAGTTATGATTGTGATGGCTGGGGGATTTTGCCTAGGCTTTAAAACCCTTTGATTGGTATCTGGAGTCCATGCTTTAGGTCAAAATCTAAGGGAGTCACATAGCAAAAATATACCCACCCTTCTTTTCCTGTTCTTTGCAGTATGAGCCTGTCACAGATGGTTTGTGCTTTTAATAGTTGATTCTGAAGAGGGAATGGTGATGAGCTTTGCAGACAATGAAAGTAGATGGTTTATTACAGACATAGACAAATCAGTTATAAAAAGAATCAGAGTTTGGAATTTTGAGAGAATCAGTGGTATTGCTTGATTTTTTTTTAAGGTGGTTGGTTTGGTTTTTGTTACTTCAGAGGTATAGGATATAAAGACTTGTTTCTTCTCTAATAGTTTCAGGTCTTGACATGAACATTACCCAGTTCCTAAAAAGCCTGGGTCTTGAGCACCTTCGGGACATTTTTGAGACAGAGCAGGTAAGTGGCAGGCCTCATCTCTATTTCTGTGTTTAAGAGATAAACTAACGTAATAAATTTGAGTGACATTTTAATTTTCTAATTGAAAAAGGGAAGGAAAATACTCACACTTCACATCTACAGAAAAACAAGTGTGGTCAAGTTTTCTTTCAGTTTTCTGCAAATGCATTTCCAGATACAATATGGTGAAGTTGCAAAACCTATGGAAAAAAAATCTTTTCTTGTTGGCTTCAGGTGTCAAGTAGATTTCACTTACACATACACTGACTGCCATTTGGCTTGTATTCTGAGAGTTATTTTGGACCTTGTGAACTTTGAACATGATGACTATAACAAAGTTAGGTTTAAATGTCACCTGTGTTTTTCCTTCAGCAGTCTTGACAGCCAAATAAGCCTTTCACCAGCTGTAGTGCTACATGTGATACTTTGTTTAAATCTAGGGAACTCTCCAGTTTGACTATATGCTGAAATAAAAACCTAGCATGAGAGTAGTCACACTACAGAATGCAGAAGCTACGTTTCCTATTAGGTAGGACCATAGCATTAACTGGGTTATGCTGAGCTAACTTTCAAATGTCATTGAGAAATAGAGGAACAAAACCAGATTTGTCAATAATTCACAGTATATGAAAAGAGTACAACTAATGTAAGTTTCTCAAGCTTACATTACACTTTACCGCAGAAGTGCCTGTAATGTATTTGTAGATTCCGTTTATGTACTGTTTCTTAAATTTAACATGTTGCAGTTAAATAGATCTGTTTACATGACTAAGATGGATATGCATGTGGAAGTAAAAGGTACAAGTGCAAGAGACTGGATTTGATGATTATTTTTTCCTCTGCTACTAATCTTTTATTGAGAAATCAGGAAACGAAGGTTTGAAATGTAATGTGTTGTTTACAGTTCCAGCTGTTTCTATAAAATGTTCTAGGAGGTATCTCTTCAAAGATGAAATACCACAGAACTTTTCTCCTTCTGATATATGGAGCCTAAGCTCCTCTATTTAATTTGGAACTGTTTCTATTCGAAAGGAAACCAACCTTAAACCAACCTATATGCTTCTCAGGTTTTCTTAATATTTTTTCACTTTCTTGTTGCTTAGCTGGTCTTGTTTTACTTTTGCTTACTGAAGTCCTAACCTGTTAAGATCTTCCCCTCCTAGTAAGATTTAACAACGCAAATCAGATTCAATATGTTCATAGTTTTGAAATCGTTTCGCTCTTCTTGTAAGTTTGTTTGTAGAAAAAACAAGCTCATCTTTAAACTTATTCTTTTATTTGTTTTTTCCAAGCGCTACCTTCACATGCACTTTTTCACCTTGGTTTGTTATTAGTAAGCTTGTAGAATATTAATTTCTGCTTGTGTAGTGAAAATATCGAATTGTACAATGTGTGAAACTCTGAATGTTTCGAAAGCATTTCAATGCATCCCTCTTCTACCAAAGTAAAAACGTTTGTGAGAACCTTCTGCAAGAACCAGCTCTTACGATTTGGTGTGAGGGAAGTAAAAGTTTTGCACAATTTCAGGCTGTAGCAGCTGGGAATGGTACTGTGATAGGGAGAGGTTTGCCAGAAGGCGGCAGCAAGTAAAAGTGAAGCAAAACATTATCTATCTTTATGGTCTTGGTTGCACCACAAATACTTTCCATTTTCTGAAGTGATAGGTCTTCAGCCTTGAAAATCAGGCCAGGTTTGATTTTTGTTATCCTTCACCTTTCCAGATAACCCTGGATGTGCTGGCTGACATGGGGCATGAGGAACTTAAAGAAATTGGGATCAATGCATATGGACATCGCCACAAATTAATAAAGGGTGTGGAGAGACTTCTAGGAGGTCAGCAAGGTAAATATGTCACATTTACTGACTAGTCTAAGTGTAGCACACAATAGGCTCCCATAAGTCACTTCCTCTAAATGTAGGCATTGCCACCAGGACTTAAAAGAATCTGAATGTCAGGAAAGTGTATTTTCTGCAGACATGGTGGCTGAGTGGGTTGTGATAGCAGAAGAATATATTAAGGAGATACCAGACCAAGAGATCACTTGCCCTTTCAGAGAATAGATACCCCTGAGGCACCTTTGGAAGCTGTGTCCATTTCTCAGGACCCTTTTCACCCAGAGAGGAGCTTTCGGATTGATTTGCCCTACGTACCTATGCACAGGCCTGGTAGGATAGGCCTGATAGGGTTTTAGTTGCCCCATGCTTCTGAGATGTTTCTATGAAAAGGCGATTCTGTGGAAGGGCAGTTTTGTCCCACATACATTTTTCTTCTCTCTTTTAAAGCCTCTGCTGCTAACAAAAGCACTTTTATCTTTTTGAGGTTGTGCTTATGCCTTGTGTTTATTTTGCTTTTCCTGCTGTACTGGGGCTGTTTAAGAAGAACAGTGATGATGGTGGATACAAATAGAGCCTACAAATAGGTTTTTCCTGTTGATTTTTGCTCCTTTTCATTCTTTCTCTTTGCAGGTACCAATCCCTATTTGACTTTCCACTGTGTGAGTCAGGGGACCATTCTCCTTGACCTGGCTCCTGACGATAAGGAGTATCAGTCCGTAGAAGAGGAGGTAATCCAAGTCCCTTTCTTAATGCTTCAGGGGCCATACATTTTTCTTTCCACTGATAACCTGTCAGAGCTAAAGTGTGCAATACATGTTGAAAGTACTTAAAATAGGCTTTGGTGTATGAATTACATAGCTCTGGCATGAAGTTTAGGCTTCTTCATTTGTCTTTTCGTATAGAACAATGATAGAAATTATTTTGCTGTGTCCTGCCAATTTTTTTTAAAAGTGGTCTCTGCTCACTTAGTGTTATCCAAGTTTTATTTTGCTGTTGTATTTTGGATCTTGTCTTGGATATTGTCTCATAGGGAGCGTTTGGACAGCTTTCTGTAGATAGGCGGACCTGTGAAAATTAAAAGCTGTGTGTGAAACCACACATCAGGTGTGCAAGGCATCAAGGCCTTGCAATTCTCTAGGCATTTTCTGTGAACCAGCTTGTTTTCTGTTGTCTCTGGTGGGTTAGTTAATCTGTAACCCAGATAAACAGCTCTTGGATGATTGAGAATTGACTGTAATTGTGCCTCCCACACACACACATGTTCTTTCATTTAAGTAAACTACAGGCACATACCATTTTGAAAGAAAAAAACATTACAGAAAAGAGACTTCCTGAAGAGTCGTGTTCAGTGGAAACTCCATTTTACTGTGCATTTGCTATTTGTGTCATGTTCCTGCACTATAGCGCAGAAGTGTTTGGAGTCTTTTAAAAAGTCTAGATAATCAGGATTGCTGACAGCTTAGATGGGCATATTTTTTTATTAGTAACTTCATAAACTGGTGTTTGTGCAGATCTTTTATATAAACTTCTCTGCAAGAAAGGATCACTTGTCTGCCAGAGTAAATTGGAATATTTATTTGAACTGTTACAAAATACTGTTGCTGTGGCTATAAATACTTCTCCAAAAGACACAACAAAACTATTTCTGAGGGAATCAGAAATGCTCTGCTAATGACATATGAGAATTTACGGTGCAGGTATTTCCCTGATACTAAGAAATGCGAACTAAACTCATTAAAATCACATTTTTATTACTCTGAAGTGATATTTTTTGTATATTAATTTTCAAAGTTTTTTTTTTTTCTAATTTAAAGAAAGTTTTATAGTTGTATATCATTTTGATAGCAAGTACCTTTATTCTCCTTTTTCTTATGTAGATTTTTATTGCAAGATTGGATTGCATCATCCAGCTTCCCTATTGTGGAACAGCATAATGTGTTGGGTGCTTGAGAAATTAGGGTATACCTCAATTTAATATTGGGGGTTTTTTTGTTGTTTTTTTTTTTTTTTTTACACTTTAAAATTTATTTTCCATCAAGGTTGTCTCTTGTTGACAGTGATATACTGAGACATTGCATGGGTACTTAGCCTTGCTGGAAAGGTTTATGTGCTGAACATTCATTTTGGTTTCTTATGTAGATGCAAAGTACAATCCGGGAACATCGGGATGGTGGAAATGCTGGTGGGATCTTCAACAGATACAACGTCATCAGGGTAACTTTTGAAACCTCTCAGTTTTATGTGGTGAAGTATGTTAGTATTTTCACCAGCAGGCAGAATCAGTTTAATGGTTTGCCCTTTGATATTTAAAGTTCATTGTTGAAATGATGTTCAGGAACAGAGTTAACACAAGTGCTAAAATGAATGCTTGCTCTGCACAGGGAATGAGGGTGGAATGGGCTCCTAAAGGAGTCTGAAGAACTGATGTTGAAGACAAGAGGTGGTGAAGAACCTGATTGTTTTTCAGAGGCCTGTAATTTCTGTGTTTGACCCTTGCAACACAGATTTTTTTTTTTTTTTCTCAGTGTAGTCTTTCCTTGCAGTTTTAAAGGATATTTGGGGGGTGTGTGTGTATAAGGATGATCATGACTTCTGATAAGAAGTTTCTATCTCACTATGCAACTTTCCAGCTTGACACCACCTCTTTTGCCCTTGCAAACTAGAAAAATGCATTTTCCAAGCCACGGTATTCCAGAAAATAGTGTTGTCTTTCTGAGGGAAAGTACACTTTCTGGTTTCTTTTTCTGGGGAGAAGGAAATAGAGGGAATTAGAACAGAACTTGGTTTCTGAGCTCCAGCAAACATGTGCTGCCTATCTCTTTGAGAAGTAAGCCTGTGCAGAGCTTTTGTGACTTGATCTGATAGATCATGTGTCCTTGAAGTAAACTCTGCTTCCATCCTACTCCCAACCAATGCTAAAGTCCTTTACAGAAACAGTAGTATTAGAGCATGTGGCTAAAATTATATAGATAGATTAAACAGCACATCTTGTTATTTTTTATTAAAAGAACCAAAAGTTGATTATTTTTATAAAAAATAAACCTAAACTAGACAGCAAGTTTCAAAGAGCTAGATGAGATCAGTCAACAGAGCTCAAAGCAGAGAGGGAAGGAGGGAAGGTGTTTATTGTTCTTTGTGGTATTGCAGACTCTGTGAGAAGTCTGAAAGTTGTCCTTAAACCTGAGAACTTAGGCTGCAGTTTCGTAGTAGTTTTAACCATTTGTAGGTGTGTGCTACAGAGCTGTTTGAGAGACTTCAGCCTTGTGTGCAGAACAGCCATGGGGTTTCTTCATAACATTCACATGTCTTGCTGTCAGTTTCCCTGTCAAATTTATGTGAACTCCGTGAAACTATATTTAATTTCATTTCAATTGCAATTCAAATATGTGTGAGAGATTGAAATGTATGGTAACAGCATGGTTGGATCTATTGTTCTACTGCAGATTCAAAAGGTAGTGAACAAGAAGTTGCGGGAGAGATTCTGTCACAGACAGAAGGAGGTCTCAGAGGAGAATCATAATCATCACAATGAGCGCATGTTGTTTCATGGTAAAGAAATAATGTCTCTTTGTATGTATTGGTATTTAACAAAAAACCCCCAAACCTTGCAAGGACCCACAGGCAATGTTATTGTTGCTGTGTCACCATCCTATGCAAGCAATCATGTTTCTACACTAGAAATGCTGGGGGTGCATTGGGGGTGTGGGGGTGGTGGAGTTACTCTGTGTAGTTACTGCAATTAAAAAAACTACATTAGATAAGAAATACTTTTATTATGTTTCGGATAAAGGCTTCCTGCTAAGCCATGTCTTAGTAATTTCCAATAAAGCTGCTGGATTGATGTTACATTTCTGTGAGAAAGACATGGTGTCTTCTAAATGAGGGGAGCAGCACACAAGAAAAGTGTTTTACCCTGGTGCTTCATCAAGTATTGGAAAGGAATCAAAACTAACCATGAGTTTCAGCAAGATTTCTCTAGAAATGCTTGCAAATTACAGTTGTCTGAAGGTCCTTCTGCCCTAGATTCTTCTATGATTCTGTATAGGAAATTGGTTTTGGGTGTGATTGTCCTGACACCTTTGCCCCACCTTAACCAGTGCTGGCTCCTGGAGAGGGTGGGCTTTGACAAGATAAATTGCACTGAAATGTGAGTGGGGGTAAAGCCATTTAATGAGATCTGTGAAATGAGTAAGAAATGAGGCACATGTGGGATTTTGGTATATAATGATAAATCCCACACATCACTTCATCCTGCTGGGTATTGCCCCCAGCTGACTGGGCACACTTTCTGGTATTTAATGGTCTATTTAAGGCAAATAAACTCCTCTTGACATTGAGTCTTGTATTACTGTACAACTTAACAAGTATGTGTCTTTTTGTGTTATTGTTCTAGGGTCTCCATTTATTAATGCTATCATTCACAAAGGGTTTGATGAAAGGCATGCATACATTGGAGGAATGTTTGGAGCTGGAATTTACTTTGCTGAGAACTCCTCAAAAAGCAACCAATATGTGTACGGAATAGGGGGAGGAACTGGCTGTCCCACACACAAAGACAGGTCATGTTACATCTGCCACAGGTAGGAGTCCAGCAGAGTTCCCCGCGCATAACTCTGGCTGTCCTGGTTGTTATGATCATGGCGCAGGGTGACCTGCAGGCAAAGAATGGCCACTTGAGCTTGGTCATGGCAGGAAAAATGCAGTTTTCCATTTGTCAGGGCTGAAGAAAAATGAATACAAATGCAGCGAGTCCCACAAGAGGGTAAAAAATTACATCTAAGCATTCAATGAGTATAAATCGAAGTGAACTGTGTCTCAGTAAGAGGCTTGAAACAGCAAGTTTGAAAATGAAGAGTCAGGGGAAAATAGCATTTAAACTCCAGGCACTCTCAGGACAAAACTGCAGTGCAAAGTGGTGGTCAGCAGTACAGTATTGTATCATGGATAAGTTAATTTTGGTGGTAGATAATTTTGGAACTGGTCTTAATTGCAGTTTTGTTTTGTCTGGAGTAGATCAATGTGTTTCTCACACTTTGACACCTGTCCATTCCCTGTTGGTAGGAATACAGTTTCAGCTTCTTGCAACAGCTTTATATAAAATGAACTAGAACAGGCTTCCATGTAAGGGCTAAACAAACTGTACGTTCCCTTCTGTTTGTCATGAAATATTTTTTGTGACAGGTTTTATGCAATCTTAAAACTGGTTTCTTAAAGTGTTTCTCTAAAAATCCTTGAGAAATTAATTGTAATGAAATAAACTCAAAAGACTGAAATCATTCTGGAAGCATACAACTCGTAGCAAGATATTTGAAAATTATACTCTCTTTTTTGTTTTAGACAAATGCTCTTCTGTAGAGTGACCCTTGGAAAATCCTTTCTTCAGTTCAGCACAATGAAAATGGCTCATGCCCCTCCTGGGCACCATTCTGTTATTGGCAGGCCAAGCGTGAATGGACTTGCTTACGCTGAGTATGTTATCTACAGAGGAGAACAGGTAGGTGGGTTAGCAGGGACTGGCTTTATAGAAGGACAGAGCTTGGAGCTGGAGGTGGGGTGTGGCTGGTTTCCAGACCGAGTGTGCTGTGATAATGCTGCTGGTGAGGTTGTTGGGGTTTTTTTTTTCATTTAAATGGGGAAATAAACAGTGAACTCTATCTAGACAGCAAATGCTACTCCTATCCACTGACCTGCTCTGATCTATACATGCAGAACTGCCTAATTTCCTCTGTGCAGCACTGATGGAGTCTATTAAGAATTGTAGCTTCTCTCAGTAAGCTGTCTCTCTCCCATTGTGCTTTACTGGCAGTACTGCAGTATCAAGGTCACATGCATTCCTGAGGCTCTAGTACATCTTGAGGATTCTGGGCTTTTTACCTGTAGATTCCCAGCAGTGACAGAGACTACTACTCTTCAATGGTAGCTGGTGCAGCACAGGGGTCTTCAAAAGTTGTTTTTTAATCTGAATAACTCAGCTACACCTTGACTCTAGAAAAGTGTTTTGCTTTCTACTATGAGTGGCTCCTAGATCACCCCGTGAAATTGAATGTATAACCACAAATTTATGGACCCTGATGACAAGCATCTCAGGTCCTGAGGGAGCTGGCTGATGCCAAGCCTCTCTCCATCATACCCTGAGATTATCTCAGTTGGTTGGAGCATGCTGCTAATGCCAAGATCATGGCTTTGATCCCTTTATGGGCCATTCACTTATGAATTGGACTTGATGGTGTCCTTGCAGGTCCCTTCCTACTCAGAATATTCTGTGGTTCTGTGATATTTGAAAAGTCATGGCAGTCAGGCAAAGGCTCCAGTGAATGGAAAAAGGGAGATACTACTGGCCACATTTTTTAAAAGGGGAGAAAAATGGACACAAGGGAACTAGAGATAGGTGAGCCTCACCTTTGTGCTGGGAAATCATGGAAGAGATCCTCATTGAAGGCACATTAGAGACCAAAAGGTGATTCAAGACAGTCAGCACAGCTTCAGTAAGCACAGATTATGTCTGACCAGTCAGGTGACCTTCTATGATAGAGTGACGGTCATGGTCCCACAAAGCCTTCTTTTTTCTGAGCCAAACAAGCCTATCTCTGTCAGCATCTTCTTTATCCTGTGCTCTCTCCTGTTGACTGTCTATCTTACTGGTCCTTTGTTGAACTCAGCTCCAGCTTCTTGGCATCTTTCTTGTATTGAAGAACCTAAAAGTTGTGTGTGATTTTTTAGATGTGGTCCAGTGAGTACAGAATAAACAGCACTCGCTGCTACACCTGGTGATGTACTGCAGGATGCTCATAGCCTTTATTGCTGCCCGGACATACTATTGATTCTGCTTTAGTTTGCTGTCTCCCAAGGACCCCATCACCTTTTCAGCTGAGTGGCTTCTCATCTTGCAGTGTTACAAGGTGCCTTTGCCCTTGCTGGATTATATGACACTTCTGTAGGCTCAGTCTCCTCTCATCTGTCGAGGTTCCTCTGAATGGGGCCCTCCCCTCTATCAACTTTAGCTTTTTTTTCTGGAACTGAACTGGCTACTAGCTGTCTCCAGGAAATACTGGACACATGGACATGTGTCATGTGTCATGGGTCATGTGCTTTGGGTGGGCCAAGTATTTTACTGCCAGTAAAGGCATTTGCAGGTTACATCGCAAGTTATTGACCCTTTCGAGGTCAGACTTTTTCAGTCATCCAAGATTTTTCAGTAACTTAACAAGCACTGACTGATTTGTAGGATTAGCTAACAAGGAAAGTAACTCTGAATTCCTGTTGCATGCACTGTCTGGCAGTGGCTGTGTGTAAGAGGCATCTTTCTTTCTATTCGTTTATTAACGAAGGTGTTAAGTACATCCAGCAGTTCCACATAGTGCTGGCTAGATTTGAAATCCACTTTTTCATACATGCTGTGAACACAGAGCTGATTCTTGTGCTGTCCTTTCTGGTCACTGTTCAGTGAAATGCAAAAACTGGAACTTGCTGAGTTACCCTTGCTTAAACCAGGTTGTTTTTTTTTTTTCTTATTTTACTTTCAGGCATACCCAGAATATCTCATTACATACCAGATTGTGAAACCAGAAGCTCCCTCACACACAGCAACAGCAGCAGAACAGAAGACCTAATAGCTTCAGAACAGTGGAGAAGGATGTGACTTCAATCTTGGACTGGAGGGATATATATGTGTTTCAGAAAATCAGTATCACATAAAATTCTTAACAACCTGGAAATAAGCTGTATGTCTTTTATAAAATATTGCTGTCTTGATGAATATGATATGAGTAACTCTTGCATACTCCAGTTGCTACTGTTCCTCTTGAGGAAAGTTTACAGGGGACTGCCTTTTAATAACGTATCTCAGGCTCCTAGTCTCTGCAGTTACCATGTATAAAATAATATTGTTTTAATCTAGATCTTGGGAAGATTATTGTGCAAATGGAAATCTTTACTGGTACCATCTCACATGTTAAAATTTCGGACACTACTTTTCTAGTTACTTTATTTGCAGATAAATTACATTAAGCCCATCATTTCTTTTTAGCATACACCATTCATTTCCTGTTTTCAAGAAATCCTATTTATTCTCCTTTTGTGTTCTGAAGTTGAACCAGAACCTTCTTGAAGATACTTTGCACAAAGTCAAGTTGACTAAAATTGTTACCAATTCAATATAAATTTCATCTGAGGAGGAGCTAGGTCAAATTCTCAATATAGGGGTTTTTTTGCACACCTCTGAGAAAATGATAGCATGAGTGAGTGTAACTTTAGAGTGGAAACAAATTATGTCAATTTGCTGCCTTGTCTGTGTGAGTTTTCTGGGGGAAGTCCTGGGAACTGTTTGCAAGGATAAAACCAGCTCTTGTGCTTAGAACTTCATGAAACAGGTCCATGCCCTCTGCGGCATCTCTAAAAGAACATTTTATAAGGCTCCTGTTAAGTACGTGCAACTTGTGAAATGTTCTCCAGTTACAGCAGGGTATGGTTTTGTAGGGAGAAGCAGGTGAAAAGACAGATGATTTAATATAGGAGGGCACATCTGGTTTATGTCCCTCTCTAAGATAAGACCCAGTAAATAGGTTTCGGGCTGGTAAGGGAGAGTGAATTACAGAAATTTCCTGTCACGTCTTTGTGTGTGACATCACAATTGAAGAGCTTAAGGTATTTACAAAAGTAATGTTTTTTTAAAAATATCAGTTCTCCATTTTGATGAGAACAAAATTTTGAAGTATCAGTTGGCTAGCAGATTGGTTTGCAGGTATACCAGAGAACAAAGTTAGTTCTTCCCAAATTCCCAGGTTTATTTGGCTGGATAGGAGAAATTTATTTTTAAGCATTGCATAGCACAGCATCTAACAGTTTCAAAAGTCCCCTTCATGGTGGATATGGATTTAACAAAAGTAGAAACTGTTTCTTTCTTGTGGTGTTTTACGGTTTCAGAGAAGGTTGAAGATCAAGACCTGTTAATTTTTTTCCTAATAACCAATACCAGGAGATGTGCTTCAGTATTGACCATGTAACAGCTGGAGGCAAAAAAATGTTTCTTTGGACACAACACATACATTACCCCATCAACCAGCACTATTTACTATCTGATGATCCAGTTAATGCATTCAGGTTTTATCCCCCTTAAAGCAAGAAAGCAACAGAATGGTGTGCTCTTAGTTCATAAAAATAACAAGTCCCACAAGTGGGATTTTGCTAATATGTTTGTATAAAACAGACTTAATCCTGAAGAGTGTTTCACTTTTAGCATTAAGACACAACATTTTTATTTTTAACGTTAAGGCATTGATGTTGAAGCAAGTCATTCTCTCAAGAAATATCACCCACTGTAAAATCAGTCATTTGATGCAATATGGGCTACCTGAACATCGTCTGTTTGTAATATCTCTAAAGCAAACCTTAGAAATAGCAATATTCCAACAGAACTTGAACTCTGAATTTTACTTTTCTGACAGTGGATATATGGTTCTCACTTCATTTTGTGACCTGATTGAATACGTAGCTTTGAAGTTCCAGCCAGGCTCTAGCCTAGTTGTCCTTTTAAACAAGTTACATTGATAAAATTGGGTCCTTGTATTGTGGCTACTTGTTTCATAGTGTTAGGATTGCAAAGATCACCACTAGGCTTTGAAGCTTTGTATTCACCATTTAAGTTTGGGGTTTGTTTTTCATTTAGTTAATAACGGAGTGAGGGGATGTGCCTATCTGCACTAGGGTTTCAGATAGTGACCAGAGCGAGTGCTGCTCTCCATCCCCAGTTACACATAGTTTTAAAGGGTGAAACAGCTGTGCTGCTTAGGTGAGCAAAATGGTTAATGTGGGCATGAAAGTTAAAAGCTTTACATCTTTCAAAAACAAATCTAATTAAGAAAAACTCCACAGAGTCCACACTGGATGCTGTTCTTGCTTTTTGTTTCCTATGTGCTGGTTGAACTAATGGCTAGTCTGGATTCCTTTTGCAGCCTGAAATTTCTAGAGGATAAAAATAGCCTGGAGGAGACTTAGGGGAGACCTTACTGGGATCTTCAACAACCTCATGAGAGGAAGTGAAGGGGCAGGTACCAATATCTTCACTCCTGTGACTAGTAACAGGACTGGAGGAAACAACATGAAGCTGAGTCAGGGAAGGTTTAGGTTGGATACTAGGAGAAAGGATTTTCACCCAGAGAGTGGTTGGACACAGGAACAGGCTCCTAGGGAAATGGTCACAGCACCAAGCATGACAGTCCAAGAAGCTTTTGGACAGCACTGTCAGGCACCTGGTGTGATTCTTGTGGCTATCTTGTGAAGAGCCAGGAGTTGGACTCAGTGATCCTGATGGATCCCTTCCAACTCATCATATTCTGTGATTCTACTTTCCAGTATCTTTGAACTGCCAGTGTTAATGTTTCTGATGTTCTATGCAGAGTAAAGGTGCTATGTGAGGAAATAATTTTGCAGTGGTTTTTGTCATGTAATGGCATGATCTCATATCCGTTTGTGGTCAGACACAGAGGGATACCCAGGCCTGATGATGCATCTGTGTGTTGTAGACACCTGTGCAGGAGCAGTATATGTTGTCATAGCTCCTCTTACAGTTCAAAACAAAGTAAGAATCTGCCCATCAATATCAAAGTTAGCCATTAAAAACCCAATTGTGGTTGTGGTGGTAGAGCCGCATTTGGCAGGCTGTTAATGGTACAGACACTGCTGCTTCAGCTGGGGGACTTAACTACAATGGGACCTTTAAAATGCCTTGACCCCATAACCAGGCAGTTGCTGCCTCCTGAGAAATAAGCAGTCTCCTGATACTGGGATGCTCATTTTGCAGCATTAGGTCACCAGTGGAGGCACAGTAGGAGCTAGGACATAAGAACACTGGGCTAGGCCCTCACAGGCTTGGGAGACCAGGGAACTTGGTGTCTGCTGGCACAAGGGACAGTGTGTCTCTCAGGCCTGTTGATTTTTGTCAGTGTCCCTTTGAGGCAGCATTTTGAAACTTCTGTGTCGTTTTGCGACAGGATCTTAGTAGGCAACAGAAAGTCACCATCTAACAAAGGAGAAAGGGTTCTGCTCTCTATTGCTGAAATTGTTTCCGTGAAACTCATGACTTAGATACCTGGTGCAGAGTGACACTGCAGTCTGATTGCTGTCAACAAAACTTTTGTTAGGATTAAAAGCAGACAGTACAGTATCTTAATAAGGTATATTTTATTTTCTCATTCTTATTTTTATCTACCAGTTGTGTTTGATCCCAGCTCCACAGAGACTGTTACAAACCTCTTACACTACTTCCACCATGTTGCAGTAACTACTGGTTTTCTAACCTGTTTTGAGTGTTTGCATGTGATGCAATTGAATCCCACTGCATTATGAAGCAGGAATTTATTTTGCCTGCAAACTTAAACTTTGCTTGCTTGTAATTGGAGTACCCCAAAAAAAAATTCTACACTGAAGCAAAAAGAAAAATGTTCTGTACTGTTGGCTTTGATGGGCAGCAGACACAGAAAAGGAATGTGGTATATGGGAGTGAGTAGCTCCTGGAGAAGGGCACTTTCTTGGCTCTGGAAACCAGCTGCACCTACTGCTAGTTGTAGGTTAGTGGTGTCTGCTCACTGTGAATGTATGAGGTGCTGAGAGATGCTTGTCCCACTGCATGGCCTGTGAGAGCTACTAAATCTCAAAAAAGCCTCCTGCATCCCTGAAATGACATCAATTTCTGCACAGTTCATGCACTGCCTGCAATTTCTATATGGGACTGTTAACAGAAATTGCCCTGAACAGGATTTTTCAAGATGGGTAAAAGGAAGGGTCCAGTCGCAAAACAGATTAGTTTGAACATTGCTAATCATTCTCAGAAGCTGAATGAATGTCAGAAAATGTGTGACTTTATTGTTAGTGGGATTTCTCTGTTTCCATGCTGCTTTGCCACAGAAAGTCTAGCTCAGAAATCTAAAAGAATGTGCATCTAACGCATGTTTCAGTTACGTTAAGCTGAATATTTGTGCAGCACTGTAAGCTAGGCTGCAGCCCAGATAGAGAAGTCCTGGGAAAGCACATATTCAGTTCATGCCTCACATAGCAAGTGGCTTGTCAACCTCCACAGACTTGAATCCATTGGTGATCAGAGGTGGTGGCTTGGCACAGTCCAGAGCATGTTCTCCTGGTCTTTCTGAGAGTGGCAGGACAGATGTGCAGAGAGGGAGTGGCAGTGTTCCCACCTCTCTGAACACAGAGTAGGTGTGAAACCCAGGAGATTAAGGAACACTGTATGTGTGTTAAAATCTCTGAAGTAAGGTGAATGAGCCTGGGAATCTGTAGGGAACATCGGAAGCAGATGCATTTCCATTACTGATATATATGCCTGTCAAGTCACATTAACTGACTGGTTTTGATGTAGCGGTCTTGCTGAACCTGTTGGTGGCAACTTTTAGTGCTGGTCCCATATATTACTAGATTATTAGAATCTGTTATTACAAGATCATTTGGACACTTCCTTAACATCTGTAAAATTTGCTTCAGCTTTGGAAATTGAAATGGGGATGTTTTTGAGCTTGTGCTTTGTCATTCCCAGTTGCTTTCTCTGGCAACTCAGATGGCAGTGTAGCTGGGGGTTGAATTTCTAGACCTTTTTTTGTGTAACTTGTTTTCATAACTAGCCCTGTATGTGTCCTCTCTTGATTGCCAGTTACCTGGAGATGTGATATCATTTATTTATTTCTACTTTTAACTTCTCTCTAAGTTGAAGACAATGGGCAGTTTCTCAGCCTCCCTACATGGTGGAGTTTAGGTAACACCTCTGTAACAACTGAGTTTGATCTATAAATGTGCTTGGCTAAATGTCTGATCTGCAATACTTGTAATAGTTTAAAAGTCAATAAATACATTTTTAACAGTTGCTCTGTGAAAATGGAATGTGTGCACAACCTGCTGTTCTGTCTCAGTCTTAGGACAAATTTGCTCCAGCCAAACTGTTGAAAACAGTTTTATTTTTATTTTCTCCAAACAATGTTTTCTCCCTCCCTCAAGCAATAAATAAAAAGTTAATTTCTACGAAAAAAACCAAAAAACCAAACCAAACAAAACAAAACAAAAAACCCCATACATATGTACATTAGCCACACAGGCATCTTGTGTGTTGGACTGGACTGGAGGGAAGGACAGAGGTAGGGTGAGAAATAAGGCTCCAGGTGGGTTGAAGATGAGGCCATTTTCAAGGCTTGGACCAAAAGCTACAGAAATGTTACACAGGTGAACAAGACTCAGAAAAGGAAAAGGGCCGGTCATGAGGTGGGAGAAGCTTGAAAATATTGGATGAGTGACACCTCTGGGCTAGCCTGTCCTCCACACTGCAGCCTCTCTTTTCAATTACAGCCCACCCATGTCCCATTCTGCTGCTTTTGGAAGAAGAACAGCAGGCCACCATTGGAGAGGAAACTGAACAGAGTAATCAAAAGCAGCCCAGACTGCTGCCCCAACCCCTTCTTTCTCATCTTAAAACCACACGAGATTGGACCTAAGTTTTGTAAAAACCAGTGATCCACTGAGGCAAGAAAAGAGGCATTTCAGACTATATCTCTCCCCGCAAACCACTTCCCCAACCAGAGATTTTTCTCCCCCACTGGAATACGCTCAGCTGGTGATTTCGCTGGTACCTACCAGCTCCTGCCTCAACTCCCCAGTCACTGGCAGGGCTGAGGTTGAGTGCAGGCAGCCATGTGGCACCACTCCTGCTCAGCACAAGGCCCTGCCTGCAGCTCTCCTGAAGTGTAGTGGCTCAGGTAAGCAGCACCCAGCACACACACAGATGCCCTCTGCAAGGGGGAAGGCTGCTGCACAGTAAAAACAGTATGCTCCCTTGTCATCCTAGATGAGCTGGGGGCAGAAACAGGGGGAGAAGGGGAGGTGTAAAAAAACAAGACAGTAAAGGAGGGATGGAAACACATGAAGACCAGGCACTTGAGGAAACCCAGTATACTATTTTTTTTCCTCCCCCAAAAAGCCTTGGACAGTGTCAAGGTTTGTGGCTTTTACAACTTCATGCTTTCAAAACATAACAATAAAAAGCAAACAAACCAAGATGAGGTAAGAAATTACGAAAAATATGTTGAGTCCATGGTGAATGACAGTGTCCGGCAGTATTGCTTAACATCACAGGGCTCCACGTGCCCCCTGCACACCTGGCACTACCTGCCCAGCTGGCCTCAGCCCTGAGCTAACAGCTGGGCGATGTGGTGATGGGGCTGTGCAGATAGGGGAGGTTGCTGGGGGTGGTATGAACACTGACAGACACTGGGAAGCTGAAGACAAACTGAGAGGTGGGGGTGGTGGTGGCCTTGCCCCGCTCCCGCAGCGTCCCCGAGGGGCTGACAGCCTCCACTGTGTATGAGGTGGCCAACACCTGCGACTCAAACTGCAGCAGCTGCCCCATGAAGCTGAAGTTGGGGGAGATGATGCTCCGGCGCTGCTTGACAAACTCGAAGGCCTCCTCTAGCTTGACACGCTTCTTCATCATCAGGTACGCCAAGCAGATGGTGGCTGAGCGGGAGATGCCAGCCTGGCAGTGCACCAGGACCCGGCCACAGCATTCCTTCACTGAGTCTGGAGGGCAACAGAGGTGAGACATGAGACCCATACCCTGTCACCATGGCCCAACCCCTCAGCAAGCCTGCAGGTGGTGGCTGACCTCCCTCCTACTAGTGTCACCAATGGACACAACATCTCTGTACAGGCACTCACCAATGTACTCAATTGCCTCCATGAACCAGGAGCTGATGTCAGCTTTGTGGTTATCCTCCACAGGGATACACTTGTACTGGTAGTGCCCCTCAAAGTGGTTGGGGCAGTCTGAGGAGACGTTCAGCAGGGCTGTGATGCCCAGTGCATCAAGCATGTCTCGCCGGGCTGCATGGTAGGCGCTGCCAAGGTAGAGGAAGGGAAGGATTTCCACAGGCCCACCCTGTTACAGAGAAAAACAACAGATACGGGGTTGACCAGGGGACACTGGCAGGCAGGACACATATCCAGATGGCTTGGAAACATCAAGCTGTGCAGCAACCTGGCACATGACCGAGGGCCCTCAGAAGAGGGAGCAGAGGCTGCCTACCTAAGTGGAAAACCTATTTCAGCCCTTCCTCTCCCTCTCTTTGTCCTATTCAGAAACAGGCAGGTGTGGGGTAGGAGGATTTGGGCTTGTCCGCTCTTTGGGGCACACAAACACCCTGGGATTACAAGGACCACCATGCTTTTCCATGAGAAGAAAGGAAGCAGGGCTCTGGCTCCCCAAGCCCCAGCAGAGGCAGAGCAGAGAGACTCCTGTTGGAACAGGTTGCAGTGCTGGAAGGGCAGTCAAAATAGCTAAGCACCGGGCTTTTAGACATACCTGGTCATGAAAGGGGGTCCCACAGGAACTGCAGCCCAAATCCAGGGGCTCAGCATTGGTGGGGGGTGACATATTGCTCAGGGACTTGGTTTTTGCACAGAATTCAGGGTACTCCGAGGAGAAGCGCTCATAGCCCCCTGCAAGAAGAGACACACACACTAAGTGTTATCCCGGACTGCATTCACAGGACTGCACAACGGTACAGCTGGAGATGCCCTTGGCCACTAGATGATGCTAGACTAGTGATGGAGAGTGGCCTCCTGCCCCAGTAGGAGCAGTCAGGTCTTGGCAGCAAGGGGGGAATCCCCGAGGCCCTACCATTCCCTTGGAACAAGAGCACCAAGAGCCATTCTTGGTGCTCTTGATCTTGGCCATTCAAAGTCCTTAGTCCAGGGTTCAGTCCCTTTCATACTGCCGGTCAAAACCCCAGCCTGAGGCCAAGATTGCTCTCTGAGACAATGAAGAGAGGATTTATTTCCAGCATACTCTGGCCTTGAAGCAGCTTTTCCCATTTAAGTCTAAGACTGTTCAGTTCTCATCTTCCCTTGACACATAATTTTGTCACAAAAGACAGGCAGGTCTCCCATTCCCAGCTTGACCCTCCAGCTCAGAGCTCCCAAAACAACAGACCAGGAAGCCCTAGCTCTGGCCAGGTATAGCCAAGCTGACCCACAGCCAAGATGCCTCAGAGAAAGGTGTCTGCTGCCTCCCAAGGACACAGGTGCAAGCTGACATGCAAGGACTCACGGAGCAGCTTGTTCCTCTGACCTGCTGCCAGGGGGATAAGCACATGTGATGTCACGGCTTCATCACGGCAGGCGAAACAAGAGCAAACCCCACTGAGTTCCCAGGACAGGGAAACTGCAATGTTGGCTTGCCAATAAACACTTCTGGTGAGATTTTCTTCTCCCATTGATATTAAATCAGTATCCTGGTAGGGTCCGACTTCAAGCCTCAAAAATCAGTGAAAATCAAGTATTTTACTATGACCATAGGACTCCAGCTAGATCAAGCCCTGACTCCCAGGATGGTTCCTGAAGACTCAAACCAACTGCAGGACCAGGGGAAGGGGGTGGTGGTGGGGGAAAAGAGTTCCAGCCTCAAATTTTTCTTTTTTTATTTGGGTTTATTTGGTTTGGGTTAGCTGCAGATTTCAGCTTATCAGAGCATACAGCAGAACACATTTTTCTTGTCCAGCCTTAGCTCTGAGAGTGCCCTGAACAAGGCTGGATATTCAAAACAAAGGATGTGTCTCAAGCAGCCCAGGAATCCCTAGGCAGCTAGAACCAAATACTTCCAGTATCCCAGTATCCTTTGTGGTTTCCTCTCCCCAAAAAAAGGAAGAGCTTTAGTACCTTAAAGCAGTGCAGATGCAATACTGCATTCACACTGTCCCTCCCACACATCCAGGACAGTTTGCAGAGGCTTCATTTCCCTGGCCTGACATCCCTTTACAGTCTTACTGCTTTGATTTGAAAGAGCATCCAAAACCAAGAGCCCTTGTTGGACAACTTTGAGGGATCTGATCCTAAAATCCCTGGAACTACTACATCACACTCCAGTGGTCATCACACCATGAGAGGGAAAAGCTACCCAGGGTGATGGGCAGAAACATCTTGGAAAGAATGGTTCTTGGAAAGAAAAAAAGGCCTTTTCAAATGTTTCTCTTCAGTGAATCTCATCAGATTCATAGATCCAGCAACTCCTGGCTACACATGCCAGCCCTGCCTGGTGCAGGAGCCAGGCAGAGCAGGTGCCCATAGCCAAGCAACATCCAGCCAGGCTGTTTCACAGGGAACCTGGCAGCAGCCTGCCCTGCACAAAACAGATGTATGATCTTCATTGTGACCTGCACCAAACAAATGTGCACCTGGGCATGCACAGCTCTGGGTTAGTGTAGCTCTCATGGAATCAGAGCAAGATCATTTTAGTAGCTCTGTGGCATGCAAGGAAGAAGACTGTAGTGCTGAGACTGAGTCTCTTGGAACTCATTCCTTAAAAGGGCTCCCATTCTAACCAACCTCCCACAAGAAGCACAGAGGCACCAGAAGTTCTCAGCTGACTAAGGCCACCCTTGAAGCAGAGCAGCATTTCCTGCCATATGCACCACACTGGTGAAGGAGCCTGCTCCTGAGCGAGTCCTTGCTGTGCAGCCAGTCCTGCAGCAGTACATCCTATCGCATCCTTGGAACAGCTCCTGCTTTTACTGTATCTAGTACAACTGAATCTAATATCTAGTACAACCTATCTATCTAGTACAACTGAAGTGCTAGTTTCTCCATCTATCAAGCCTCTTAATGGATTTGCTACTCTGCATACATATCCTCAACCCTGCTGTAAGCAAGCCAAGGAATAAATTGACTCTCAGGCTGTAAACAAAAAAGCCCCACAGAGCTCATCCAGGAACCCCAGCTGAGCACCCCCCACCCCTATACCATCTCACGGCAATTCTCAGGACCAGCAGCTCCAAACGTGCACAGCTTCTCACGGCAGAGGGGGGGGAAGCCCTGATCCCTGCTGCAGTCGCAAAAGGAGCGCAAAGGTATCCAAGGGTTTTCTGCCCTCTGCAAAGGGATTTCGCCGTGACAGCAGGTATTTGACCCTACACAAATACCTTCTCTGCACTGTGGGGCTGGGTATGAACTCAAACAAAGCGTGGGGGAATTTCCCCACACACGCTCACTTCCCTCAGGTCTCAGGCACAGCCACGGGGCCCACTCGATGCCCCTGAGCCGGCTCAGACCGCCCGGGCACCCACGCACGGAGCTGATGGCCACGCTGCCACCGTCTCAGGACCCCAGCTTTGGGGCAGCGCAGCCCCGGTGCATGCGGCACCCCAGCCCTCCCGCCGACTTCCAACTTCTGGCAAGACAGCCGGAAGCGGGAGAAGGCAGCGCCTTGCCCGGGACACGGCGAGGCCGGACCCCCATTCCCGGGCGGGGACAGCTGTCCGCGGCCAGTTCCCCCTCGTCATTCCCGGTGTCCCCACCGCCCGCTCCCCGCCGGTGGTACCTGCCAGGAGACGGATGTCGGCGCGCGCCGTGTCGCGACGGAGCGCGCGCACCACGAGTGCCACGGTGCTGTCCTCGCGCAGGGCCTCTGCCCGCGGGCTGCGCTCGTCGTACACCACGACGGCGGCGTAGAGCCCGGCCCGCAGCCGCGCTCGCACCTCGCCCTCGGCCGGCAGGATCTGCTCCAGGCTCACGGCGCCCTTGGCCCGCCGCCGCACGATCGTGTTGCAGCGCACGTTGAGCGCCCCGCGGATGTGCCCGGCGCTGTGCGCCAGAAAAGGGCGGCAGTCCAGCACCAGGCACCGCGCGGTGCCGCCGGCCCCGGCCTCGTCGCGGCCCACGAGCCGCCGCAGAGCGCTGCCCTCCATCTCGCGCAGCCCCTCGGTGGCTACCATGGCGAGGGGGTGGGGGATGTGGGGGTGGGGGGGTGGGGGGCCCGCCGGACCCCGCGCCCTCCGCCCGCGCTGCTCGCGCACCCCCACGCGCCGTGCGCAGCCTTTACTACCGGCGGCGGCGGCCGCCGCACACCCGCGCTCCGCCCCGCCCCGCCCATTCACGGCGCGCCGGGACCGCATGAATGGAGGGGAGGCGGTGCGCGGGCGCGGCGACGTCATCGCTTCCATTCACAAAAAAAAGAAGAAAATCCGTCCGCGCTGCCGGCCGACCGCGGATTGTGAATAAAGGAGAGGGGTGGGCCGCGCCACGCTTTTGTCACCGCGGGGCAGCGTCGTGTCACCCCCGCCGGGACCTCTCCGGGTCACACACGCTGTGGGGCACACCCGCGTGCACACACGCGTGTGCGCGTACCGCTGGGCACGCGAGCACGTGTACACGCTGCGGGGCACGCGCCCATCACGCACGCACACACACAGACGCACACACACACACAGAAACACACATACAGAGACACACAAATACACACACAGGCACACACACCTACAGACGCACAGGCACACGCATGCACACACACACACTCAGGCACACGCACACACACAGAGACACACACAGACAGACACACACAGACAGACACACACAGACAAACACACAGACACACAGACACATACCCAGACACAGACACAGACACACACTCAGGTATACACACACAGGTCGGGCACATGCTGCACACATCCTTCTTCCTTTGTCCACTTGCTACTGTTTGGCTTGGACTGCTTATCGCGGCAGGATATACTAAGCAGGGCTGGCCTGCTGTCAGTTCTGCAGGGTTCTTTCTTCTGGGTCCTTCTGACAGCATATCTTTCATGGCCATACTTCCCCTGTCAGAAAATGGCATCTCACTAACTGCAGAGTCCTAAAAGCACTACAGCATCCTATGATGTGGAGGGGGCTCTTCGATTTAATTCCTCACATAGAGGAACTCTATTTTCGACTAAAAGCCTAAGGGGTAAATGCACAGCCCTGAGGTGTCCCATGAGGGTCTCTTCATAATCACCACCCAAACACTGAGGAATCATTTCACCCTGAAGTCCCCTCTTGGACTGCTTTGAAACAGAAGCAATGTCACAAACCACAATGCCAGCAACCGTGCTCAGGGCATTTCATGCAAATAGATGCTGGCCAGTCCCAGGTGAATCTGCTTCAGAGACCTGAAAGTGTTCAGCTATTCCGATGTGGACCTGGATGTGGTGTAAGGTTAAGGGCCCAATGATTATTCGAGCCCATCTTCCTCATCACTGCTTTTCAAAGAGGGCAGCACTTGGAGAGGCAGCTTGACTTCCCCTCCCCTGCATGCCCGGGCAAGGCAGAGCAACACCTTGCTGTGTGTGCCTACCTGGGAGGAATCCAGCCTACCATGCACATTCAGGACCTACAGCTGGTGACACTCCTGCATCCCGCTGCTGCCTCTCCTTCACACTCTGCTCTCTGACCACTGTTGGATTCTCCCCTCTGCCTGACTCAGCCTGATCTTTGCACCTGTGGCTTTTGTGCGCCATGCCAACCCTTCACTTAGCCAAGTAGAATCAGATGAGCTGTGGGGGAAGCACAGCTGCCATTTGTGTAATACAGCCCACTCCACGAATGCATTAGAGCCTGTTGCCTAATACAACAGGGCTGGAAGGCTAATCATCTCCCATTCCAACCTGCATCAAACACAAGAATAGAAAAACCCTGCTGAAGTAAAGCAGACTCTGGGTGGTCAGTGACATACCAGAGACATTCTTTGTTCCTTTAGAGAAGGTTGTCAGGGACAAAACACTCAAACAGAGAATTTGATTACAAACTAATGGAAAATTATGGTCTTATACCAACAATATTTGAATTCAAACTGGATCATCAAAACATCTTAAATAGTTTTGTGCAAGGCCTGATGCCAAAATATGTTTTGTTTGTTCCTCTTGGGCAGATGTTGGCCACCACTACAGGATGAGCTAACCTGGTGTCTCCAATGCCTTCTGCACTATTCAACCCAGCTTTTACACTAGAACTGGATAACCAAGGGCACAAAGTGTATGTTTTTGGAGGCAGGCCTATCATCCTAATTTTCCCCTCTCTCGTACAGCATGTGACTGGGACAAACCGATCTGAGGTGGGAGAGGAGGCGATATTGTCATGGGTGCAAGAAGGGGCATTTGGGCTGATGCCCCTGCATGCTTGCAAGAGCACTGATGGAGGACATTATTTTAGGGTGGAGTGTGTAAGGATGTGTATGCATGTGCATCTGGTGGAGATTTTCAAGTATTTCCATGTGCCTGAACCCTTTCCCCACTCTTCATCTCTTCCTGCTGCCTATCTAGATATCGCAGGTTCTTGGCTCTTTCTTCCTGGAAAATAAACTGCACCCAGGCAGGCTGCTGGGAATACCACTGTGCACCCACACTGGGCATTGTCACCGCTGTGCTCCTGGCCGGTCACATCTGGAGCTGGTGCTGTGCTGGGGCTCACAGACAGTGAGAAATTGAACCCAAAGGCAGTGCCCAAAATGAACCAAGTTAAGGCCACCCAGCCAGGATACACCACTGGAGGAGATGAGGGATCTCCCTCACTTCCATTTAGCTCAAGAAGAGATCTAATTCACTTTATTTATGGAGGTATTAAAATGGGAGTCACCAAAAACGCTTGCAAGACAGAAGCCACAAGAAAAAGATGCAGCACAGTTACATGGAGTGGAGGGGCAGGGCATATGGAAAGGACTGGGGAAAAGGGGTGGGGATTGGAGATGACCACATGGCTCCATGTCCTGACTTTGAAAACCCAGAGGAGTGTGAAAGCTAGTATTTCTGTCAAACAGCATCCATATGGTACAAACTGAAATATATCCCGCTGGAAAACAAACAACCTAAAGAAAAGAGAGAGAAAGAGACATTCATTTCCTTTGCAGCAGAGTTAAGGAATCATCTTTTATAGGGCCGTGGCCAGAAAAGGTAATTGTTGAAAGAGGCTGAAGGGAAATGAATTATCAAAGGAGGCACATATTTGGATGATTAAATGCCAATATGCACCTTGAATTAAGAAAAAGGAATTTACACCTCATCTCACTGTGGCAGTGAAAACCAAATTAGAGTCAGACTGTATATTTCCCAGCCAATACATATCTATTTATTTGGCTACCTAAAGGCTTTTTGTGCCCAGAGAAATGCTGAAACATAAGTTCCCCTGGATATGCAATAGCTGTTGTGGGTAGCTCTAAGTTGCTGAGCTCCACGAGCCCTCTGGGCTCCTCCAGGCTTTCCTGGTTCTGCTCCCTGGCTCCTGGCCCCAATGTGCTCTCACGGAGTCCTGGTGTGCTGTGTCATGCTGCAGGTCTCAGCTACCTGACAGATGTGCATGCCTCTGTACCACTGGGCAGGAACACTGGGCAGGACTTTATTATGCCAGAGTTTTCCCAAGAGCTTCACTCCCTCCATCCTCCTGGTCAGCCAGTGCAGCCGTGGATGGACAATGCACAGAGGTACATTGCCACTATTCTTGGCATGTGACAGAAGTTTCAGCATAAAGATGCTGCCACCTTTCCCTGGCCACTCCCTGTGAGTGGTTTGCCCTCACATGTGGAGGAAGTCTTTGGCAGAAATGAAAGGCAGAATCAAGGTCTTCACAACTGGCAAGTCTGCACTTACTGACAAAACCCATCCCTTCCGGAATGCCACAGGGTCATGGTTCCCTTCTGTCCTCTTGCAGCACCTTACAGTTCTCCTTTCATGCAATCTCCCTCCTCTCAGCTTTCCAGGCTGAGGAATGCACCCTCCTGTCCACAAAGAGACATGAAGCAGGGAAAGAGTTAAAAGATTCATGCTAATAAATTCAGGCTGTCTTTTCCTCTAGGGCATATTTACATATTAATGGAGGGGAATTGTAAGAACCTGTCTAGGGAGGCTAAAAGGGAAATTATGCAAGGTTGACTGAGAAGGTGGAGGAGGGGAAAATATTAATTTTCAGTGCTTTCCAACCCCTCAGCTGCAAAAGCACATGACCAGTCTAGGCTCCAGGGCAGTGCCTTGCCTAGCATGGGACACTCCAGGAGTGAATGCAGAACCAGAGGTAGCTATTCAAACCCACCTGCATCCCTTCTGCACTGGCTTCTCATAGCTAAGTTTTCACACTGTTCCAGATGATACTTTAAGCCTAGGGTCACAACAGCATATTTCAGCAAACATGTCCCAAATCATCACCCCATCCTCCAAGGCATCCAGAGAAAATGCAGCTCTTTGTGGACAGTCACAAGAGCAGCTCATCCACAACTAGTTTTCAGCAGACAATCTCTCAGGGCTTTTCAACAACACTGTGTGTGCATGGAGCAAGAGGCAAGGGAGCCAAGGAAGAGGATTTGTCCCAGGCTGGGCTGAAGTGCTTCCCTATCCCACTCCTGCTCCTTCACACCAGGCTGCTTAAACCCTGCCACAATCTTTGTTGCCTCAAGCCCCAAAGCCCTCTGCATGCCAGCCCAAAAGCCTTTGACAGCACATGAAAAATGCCAGGAGCTTTGCCAGAACTGCTTTCTCTGCTCATTGCTGAGACTCCTGTGTAATCCTCACTCCAGCGAGCTGCCCTACAGATTTTATCTCAAGAAGAACAAATAATCTGTTGCTTTTGCCCTCCAATATCAGATAGAGATATAAATCACTGGATAGGAGAGTAATTACTATGCCTCTGATCTGATTTAGATTGGAAGATGGAAAAAGCAGCCTTTACTCCTGAAAGCAAAGGAGCACATCTTCAGAACAGTGATGGATGCTCCATGTACCTCAATAGCTACAAATGGTTTATGCCCATATAAATGAGATGAGGGCAGGACCCACTGTAGCAGGATACAAAGTGGCCTGCAGATTTTCTGCTGCAGATTTGGTTTCCCTCTCTTGCCCCCAACCCTCTGCTTTTTCCCACTGCCTCATCTCTGCTTGTAAAAGTCAGCGCAGCTCCAGTTACTTTGGGTAAGAAATGTGAGATCTGATCCAGCATGGTCAGTGAATGGGAGCAGGATTTTAAAATCAATGGTTTCTGCTAGGGGAGGGTGGTTCTGCAACAGGCCTAAATGCTGACTTGCAGAAACAGGGAGCCTTTCAAAATCCTGGGCTGTTTCTTTTTGAACTGCCTGGTTTAGGCAGGAATTGTGGGGAACACCAGCTGCAGGCTTTGGACGTTTGCTGCTGGTGGGATTCCTGAGGACTGGATGGTAGGTAAGGGCACGCAGAACTGATGCACCCATCACTCCTGCTCTGAAGGACTTATGAGCCAAATATTCCCACAGGTGTGGCAGACTTGCCCCTCAATATCACCCCTCGATAGCACCATGACCCAGAGACCAGTCCTGATTCGCGTCCTGGCAGGTGCAAAGCCAGCCTGGCTGTCCCCTGGGCACAGCATCTTCCAGCACATGGTTCAGACTGGGTGGTGGTTGGTTGGATGCAGGGTGATTGCTGAATGTTTCTGCAGCCTTAGTGCACTAGGGTAGCCCACATTGGGAAGCTACTTCCTGACATGAGAATCTGCATGGACTATGCTTAACATTTTGTCATTTTTTATACAAATGTGGTACTATGCCTGCTGCAGATCCCATCAGCATCCTCTGCCTATCCCCTTCCATCTCCTGCCTTCCACAAAAACCCTGAGACTTTCCCCATTTCAGATGTCAGGACACACATGGTCTGTGGTCATGTTATTACAATGAAGGATTATAAAGCAAATGTATGTGAGGTGGATAAAACAGGCACATGGGTCCCTTAATCCCAGAATTTTAAGTGACATGGGGATTAGTCTTATATCTTTGGCTGCACGATTTGGGGATGCAGCAGAGCCAGAGAAGTGAATCTATGAAAGCAAGTTGATCTCCTCCTCTCGGTTTGCTGTAAGACAAACGCAGTATAACGGATCTGCTTTGAGAACTAGATTGAAACCAGTAAGGGATGTGGCATCTTAACCTTTAACATAGGCTGTGACATTTTGCTTTAATGCACATTATATCCCCCATAGCTGTGGATCTGGGATCACTCCTGAAAACTCTCCATCCCTGGTGAAGTATTTAATCATGGGCATAGAGATCCTAGCAACTGCCTTCTTTGGGGACATCACTGTTTGCAAGTTGAAAGAGAAACCCCTCACTTGAATTTCCCAATATTTGGTTAAGCATCTGGCCTCAGTGATACGATTGAAGCTGAGCTTTGAATTACGTTTTTTGCTAGGAAGAAAGGGCTGGGGAAGAGACATTTCTCCCTTGGGCTTAAGATCGTAAATAAGGCAATGTTATGTAAGTGTGACTATAACCTATTTACACATAGTTTCAGGCTCATACACTCAGGCTGTGAATGACAAATCTCCTACTAGTTTTTATGAATGTAGCAGTGGTACCTGTATGAGTTTTGAAACAGCAATAGAAATGCAGGTTGTTCTGTGCCAGCAGTAACTGGGACACCCTTCCAAGTTACACTGAGGGAGGGATAACTTGTGTCTGGCAATTCTTTTACAGACACAGAGGGTGCAATTGGCTTCAGGCAGCTCCCTTGTACCCATTCCTGATCCCAAGGCCCAAGTGGCAGGCACAGGGGAATGGAAACCCTCCACTTTTTCTGGGACAAACACGGTCTACTGTCCCTTAAGCAGTGGGCCGGGCAGGAGCTGGGCTCCTCAGAGGCTCTTTCAACTGGACTGTGCCCTGTTGTGGGGTGTGGAGATGTTGAGGATACACCCAGGTGGCACAACATGGGAATCAAAAGTGTTGTCTGGCAAGGTCAAACCCACATAAGGAGCACCAGCTTGCATGAGGTGTTAAGCAGAGAAACACCTTGCTGCAGGCCCTGTGCATGCTCTGAGATTGCAGTCAAAAAGTCAAAAGTAAAAGCATAAATTCCTGGAAGTAAAGCACATGGGTGATTACTAAACACAGGGAGATTGCTGAGCTGCAACTGTTCAGAGGCCAGAAGTGTAGCTGAACTCCTTCTGGCACGCATTTGTACTATTTCTGTGTATCTGTCCCTCATACTGGTGTTGCTCAATGTAAAGTCGCTGAGCAGAGAGGTTAGAACCAAAGTGGCCTCATGTAGGCCAATGCAGCCTTAGCTCTGTGTGTCTAACTTGGCTGGCATGGCCTGATGCCTGCCTATGACCAAGACAATGGCAACTGTATTTAAAAAATCAAAGAAATATTTATACCCAGAAATTACTCCTGAGGCACAGTCAATCATTGTAATTGTATCAAGACAAAACCCCAAATCAGCTTCAAGTTTAAAGACAGGCTTTTTCCTTCTCCATTACCTGTCAGTCTGGGCTCTGCCTTGAGTGCTGTCTCAGCACAGCAATCAATCACACATCCCTCTCATGGGCCCTGTGCCAGCAGCCATGGACTCCAGAGACCTGAGCATCACAGCCATCCACAGAGGTTGTGGCAAGAGGAGAAAGTCTGAAATCCCTCTGGGGCTTCTTTGTCCTTCTGGTTAATCTCCCTTCTGTGTTCCACAGATGATCTCAGCTCCCACTGTGACCTGATCACAGAAATCTGGCAGGGACACATGGCCTGGCTTGTCATGTCCTGCCGTCCCCTGCTGGAGATGAGGCAGCCATAGGGTCAAGTGTGGATGGCCCAGCAGGTCAGAAGTGACTGCAGCTGCCATGTTTTTTTTCCTAGACACCCCCAGCAGAGCTCTGTGACTGATTCACCTCCTGTCTTGGTGCATCAGGGATTGACTCAAAAATACATCAGATGATTGTGTCCGTGAAGGTCTTCATGGACTTTACCCCAGGCATCCGCACTGAACTTTAAAGCTGGGCCTTCTTTGATAGGTGGAACAAACAGGAGGCCTTTATTGGTGATGTTCTGTGCCTCCAGAGGAACTTGAAATTAGGCTGGACAACTGTCCCAGCCTCCTTCAATTCACTTCTTAGTGGTTTCCTGTGCCAGTGTGAGGTCTCTCTTGTTAAAAAACAAACAAACAAACAAAAAACCTTATCTGAGAAAGGCCTGATCCTGCTGCCTCTGCCTTGGTAGTTCCATCAGGGATAGAGGGAAGCAGCAGAGACCTCAGGCTCTCAGGCTGCTGCAAAACCTATGCTCTCAGGGCTGAAATCAACTTCTGCAGCAGTTGGCATGCAGACAGATAGGCACATGCCACAGCCTTGCTGGCAAGGGTTTATGCCCTTGAAAATCTCTCCCAGAAGTTCACTTTTTCTGCACTCTGCTTTGCCCAACGTGTCCAATAAAGGGAAAAGAAAACCCCAGCAGAAGAGGAAACACTCTAACAGACTACTTGCCAGCCAGAGCCCGTCACTGACCTGGCGACTCTCTGAGCAGCCCTTTCAAAGGGCTTAAGCCACTCCAGGAGTGTTATCAAGCACCAGCAGCAGAAATATAGAAAAAACTGTTGTAAGCTGTTGCTGTTGTAAGTAGTACAACAGCAAGAACAGCAAAAATAATAAAACTATGTGCTCAATAGTAGTTCAATAACATGGGGAGCACTCAAAAGATGTTCATGCTCCAGCCATAATACATCATAAAGAGATGTTAAAAGTCCAGCTGGATCAATGACCTGGCTGCAAAGGCAGTTAACCTGCTTCAGGCAACCTGGAAACAGCATGAACCTCACTGGCAAGCGAGCCAGTGCTTCCCAGGCAACTCTTCCCATCCTGTGCAATGTGCCTGGGGGACTTCCTGAGCCAGCACTGGGATCTGTGCCCCTAATAACCCCTAATAACCCCTAATAGGTATTTCCCCCATGAATAGGCCTGGGTGCTTTTTGAACTCATGCAAATATTCAGCATCCACAGCATCGTGCAGTGAGGAGTTCCACTGCTTCATTATGCCAGAGCCACTTCCTTGGGCTTGCTTTGAACCTACCACCCCCTTGTTTCACTCCATTTTCCACTCAATTTCTGTCCTGGAAAACAGACATCTCAAACCCATCTCCTCTCATCTATGGAAGCAGAAGAAATGGCATCTTCCTGCCCTATTTGGGGACATAACAGTATTGTACTGAATTACTTAATAAGATCAAAATGTAGATCAAATCTGTTTCAATCAAGAGATTGAAAAATATTGCTCTTTTTGGAGGGCAACTCCCTTTGTCACATGAAGGATGCATTGACCTTTTTCAACTCAGCATTTGTAGACTGCTCTTTTCCATCAAGACTTGCTACATAATTGTGTCAGGAGATCATCTTTGGGGCTGACAGTGTAGAGCACCATGCTCTTCTCACTTCTCAGGGCATGAAAATGATTTATGGCAGTGAGAGCTCCCCAGGTTGCTGGTTATTTAAGCTCAGTCTGGGCTCTGAGCTCCAGCTCAGTGAACTCATGGAGTGTAACATGATTAGCAGAGAGAAGTTGTGTTTTTGTAGAGTGTTGGATGACATGGGAGCCCATGCACATTTGTGCTGGTCTGTTCTACCAGCACACCTCACCCGTGGCTGATAATAAAGGGAGATGTGGTCAAACCAGCCCCTCTGAAGGCAAAGATTAATTAAAAGATAGGCTCTAGCAAGCTTTGAATAGGAGGTAAAATACAAGTCACAAACATACACAAATGGGTATGTCCGGTCTGGGGTTTGTTCTCACCTGTTTTCAGCATCACTGCTGAGAGCCTTCAATACATAGCTCCAGAGACAGGGCCATCTGTTTTGCCACGACAGCTGGCAGCTAGCAGAGGCCACTACAAACAGTCTGCCTCCTCTGGAGCCAAACTTGCTAGGAAAAGCAATTTCAGCTGTGTCAGATGAAAGCCACCTGCTGCTCCAGCCAAACGTATGGAACATGTGGGCACCATGACACCAGGTTCTCCCAGCTTCCCACCATATCTCTTTTGTGCTGCAAGGCAGCAGGATGCTGGAACAGGAGGTTCACAGCAACATCTCTTCACTCTTGCATTTTAGCAGGGAGAAGCTACGGCAGTGCTGTTTATCCTGGGTGAACTTTCCCTGTTTCTTTAGGGTTTCAAAAATTTTCTTTTGAAAAATGAAGAGTTTTCTTCTCTCTTTTCCAGAATCCCAGGTGTGAGCATTGTGCAGTGGCTGAGAGATGTGGTGAGTAATGGCACTAGGCATGAGGAAAGACTGACACAGGAAATGAACTGTGGACAGGGAAGGGGTGCAGACAGTGTGGCCCCACAGGCTCTCCCAAGGGCAGAGCAATGGTGACAAAGGGCACAAAAGAGGAAGCATAAGAAAAAATGGGGAACTGCCAGCCCTCTACTGGGCATCCTCTGAGGAAGATAATGCAAGAAAAAGTCCCCAGAGTGAGTTATGCAGCAATGTGTGGCCAGCTGGTGGCTATGGGTGTCACAGCTGCCTGCTTCAGTACTGTGCCACCTCTGGAAGACTTCTAGGGAGACACTGACTATGCTATACCACAAACCTGAAAACCTATTTGGCTGGTGTTGATCCCACATGCCTTGCTGCAAGAGGAGAGGGGTGGTCTGTAATCACAGGGATCCCTGGGGATGGCCCCCTCCTTCCCAAGATTTCCTAGGCTTCCTCATGCAGAGAAAGGACCTGGCACCCCTTCTGGGAGACACAGCTCCCAGAAGCTGCCTTTGCAGCCTCCTACAATCTTCTGAGTGTGCTCAGGGCTCTCCTGAATAGAGAAACACCCAGCTGGTGGGCCTGGCCCAGGTCTGAATGCACTGCTTGGAGAAGTTAATCTGAACTGTAATTTAAAATGTTGCCATAAAAAGATGGCCAGACACTTTTTGAGAGAGGTAGCCTTGAGACTATCCCAATAAAAATAGGAATTTTTGTGAGAGAGGAATAGGCCCATGTGTCAGCACAAGTGATGCCACCAGGAAGCTTTGAGAGACAATTTTCCGAGAAGCAAGGACCTCAGCAAAGGTTACCAGCACATTAACAAAACCTCATTAATCAGGATTAGTGCCTGGAGTCTCCTGCAATTGCAACCCATGACAGTCCATGCAGCCCCCTTGCACCATGTCTTGGTTTCAGTCTCACCCAAACTCCTTCTGAGCTAATGTGTGTCATGTAAGCCTGAAGAGGAAAGGAAAATTTCCAACATGAAGGTTTTTCAGAGCTGTCCCTTGTGTTTGTTTGGCCTTGTAAAAACTCACTATTATCTGCAAGGAAAATTCCTGTAAATGTGGTCACAGAACTACCTGGCAGAAAAAAATTCTTTTACTTCCTTAGATGAGTGCTGGCCTCCCTCTTTCTGTGTGCTTGGAAAAATCTCCAAAGGTCTCAGGACAAAGCTGAGCTTTCGAATTCTCATCAAATCTGTCCCTATCATCTTTGCTGCCCTGTCCTGTTGGCCAGGACATTTATTTTCTGACTCATTCTTTTTTGCTGAACTTCCTTGATTGAGCCTGTTGGAAGAAAAACAGCTGTGCTAAAGCATTAGGGACTGTAAAGAGCTTGGAAGCACCAAAACTGTGAGGGCAGAACATCCTTCTCCCTAGCAAAGCGCAACTAGCGCATGCAGCAAGCACTAACATGCATGTCCCTATGGTGCCGGGGTCTCATGGGGAAGGCGACTGGGATGAACGAGTAGTTTTAACTGTGCACGCAACTTTTTGCCCCAGTCTTACCGACTTAGTGCTGTTTTGTGGCACACACATGCTTAAGTATCACCAACACCTGTTGCATGGGGAGCAAAGGCACACTTAGCTGGCATAGATTGGTTTTGCATTAGTCCATTTCCTTTTCCCTGACACAGGAGAAATTTATGTTGTATTAGTGTTGTTTCCTACCCACTTGGAAAGGAAGAAGTGGGTGGTGGCCACATCCCCTTTCCTGAAGGCCATACCTGGGGCAAGGGGCCTTGGGCTGGAGAGAAGGGAGTGGAGGGGGCCCAGTTCCTCATGGCATCCCTCTCAAAGCATCTCAGACTCAGCTTTTAACTTGCCACCACACAGCCAAGGGTCAGCCCTGTCTGCCACACACCCTCTTATCCTCATCTGACTGTCACAGCAGCACAGATTGCTCCTCACTGCCCAGCAATGCTGGCTGCAGACCTGCTCTCTCCCCACAGCATCTCTTCCTTAGTATGAAATCTCTGGCAGGCAAAATGTCCTGTTTGTCCCTTTCTCCCCCAGAAGCTATGCAATCCTGCATTGTTCATTGCTCAGTGGGAAGTTTTCTGGTGGGACTGCAGGCACCGGCAGGGAGTTTGCATAGCTGCTGTGGCTGCTGGCCATGAGACACAGAGTTCCAGCAGAGAAGACTGGCCAGGCTCATGAATGACCACTGCTTGCTCAACATAATGAACAAATGGTGTTAAAAAACAGCTGTAATCTCCTGGCCTTGTGTGCACTCCCCCCTGCTGCTTCACACACAGCGGTGATGTCAGGGAAGACATGTCCCTGCTTGACACTCTGTGTGCTTCCTCCCTGGGAAGATCCCTCCTCTGGGATCAGCAGAGATGTTTCCTGGAACTATACCAGCCAGAAAAGTCCCTTTCAACCTTCCCTTGGTCCTGCAGCCTCTGGGCCAGCATGTGATGGTGTGAGGATGCATCTATTTGAGCCCAGACACACACCCACCCACCCAGGCCAATTGAATGCCTCTCTCACTCAAGTGTGGGGTAGGGGTGAAGGGGGCAAACCTTTCAACTTAAACATATTCAGCCTTGCTGGCATATTTAGGGCATAGACACTCCCTCTGAGTGACAGTGCTCTTTGGCATTAAGGGCTGACTCCAGCATTATCATTTTGTTGACGGAAGAGATGTTAGTATTTAGGGGCAGAGGAAAGAAAGGGTTGGAAACGTGCTCCATTTCCTAGAGCCGGCTGCTTTTTTCTCCTCCCAAATTGCCCAGCCAATCATAAGATGAGTCACTGGTCTCCCGCATTTCCATCTGACCCACTTTGGCTTGTCAGGGCTGACTGCAGAGCTTTTGTTTCTGGGATGCACATATGCATAGACATGGAACTGTGATGCTTTGGGCTTCTCCTGTGTGAAATAACCTGGAAGCAGGGAAGCTTTTCAGCCCTGTGCTTACCTTGAAGGCACAAAATTATGTCCATCCCAGGCCACCATCATCCAGGCTCTACTCAGAAGGTCCTGGGGGTCTTGCCTGAGCTCTGCAGGGAGCTTTGATCCCAGCAGCTTCAAGCTGAGCCTGGGGGTCTAATGCTGTGAAGCCGTTATCCCATAGTTCGGTTTCCTTCTGGGGAAAGCTGAAAGAAATAAACAGCAGATGGGACAGATTCTTCTGCTTTGCCTGCTAATGGGTTTCAGTAGGCTGTTCCTGATTTTCCTGCTCCTGTCTGTGAAAAGGTACTATGACGAATCAGGACACTCACACAGCCCAAAATAAAAGCACCTCAGAGGTGCTCAGGTAACTGTGCCCACTAGGTTGCTGTTTGCCTCCTCAGTGCTGTGCCCGGCATGGACCTCTCCTTTTCCAAAACCAGGAGCAGCACTATGTTGAACCAGAGAGATGAGAAAAACAGATTAGTGGCAGAAAGCAGAAATGGCATTCCCGGCACAGGAGCAGCCCTGGGCAGCAGTATAAATAGTCAAACACTTGCTCCGTTTTGTGCATGGTGGTGTCTTTTTTTCCACCACCCAAGGGAAATTCCCAGGGGTGAAATGTCCATCCCAATTGTATTTTCCATGTCCAACTCGTACTTCCTCAGCCTTCACATTTGCAGGGCCATGTCTTGCAACCAGACCATGTCTTGCTTTCACCTCACTTTGCTGGCCAAAGGGATGGCTTCTTCCTCTGTCCCAAACTATATGTGTGTGCCTGTCTCTCTCTGGCTTCTGGTGCAGAACCTCTGTGGCTGCTTGAAAGGGGCCCTGCCTCTGGTACTTGCAGCCAGTCCCTGACTTACTTGCCTCTCACCATGCTTTGTTGCAGTGTTTTAGAATCCCAGATTCAGCTAAGTGTCTCAACACCTCTAGCCAATGGCTATGGCCCTCATGGCTCAGGTGCAGGTCAGCAAAAAAGTCCAAGCCTAACCACAGGGCATGGTGGGATCTCAGGAGAAATCCACTACACAAGACAGCAAAGGGGAAGGTTATGCTTATTTGGCTGCTAAAGGTGCAAGGAATAGTCTTTCTACCTTAGGGCTGCAAAAGCCCCATTTGACTCAGTATCTATCCCACACACAGCAACATCCAGATTATCCCAGATCCAATCCTAGCTCCACTTATTCTGAATGGATGACATTTAGTGTTAGGCTGAAAAACCTTCCTCAGCTAGCTGCTGACAGCTGAAGTCGGTCCATGTGCATGCACTGTCTCTTGTGTATCCCAAAGATGTTCATAGCCCTGCTACAGCATGGCAGCCATAAAGTGGCACCTTTTTTTGGCTGTCCCTCACTCCTGGCAAACCCTGAGAGCAATGGAGCCAGCAAAAAAATAATGCTGTTCCTGCCCAGAGGCTGTAAAACGTGGGAGAAGCAAGCCCACACATCTCAGCAAGCGGCTTCCCAGGCATCTGACCACAGCGAGGGCTGAGGCACAGGTGCTGATGAAATGGCCTGTTTATGTTTTCTCAGTGCACATAGCACTAATTACTGGTGTCTGTGCTCTAACGCATGCTCTGAGGGCAAGCCAGGAGGTGTGGCTGGGCACACCTGCCCGGTGTATGGGACCCAGCCCTGGCAGGATTTGGCAGGTTGGTGAGGTGCCTATGGTCTACGTGTGTAAGGCAGCCAACCTCTGCCTGGGCTGTGGTCATGTCCACTATCCCGTGCAGCAAAGCCATGCTGCCTAGCATGAAACCATCCAGAGCCACCCTGAAAGTCTTGCAAGGCCCTGTCTCCCAGATTCTGGAAGGATTTGGGGTGCCAGGGGTTTGCCTGTGCTGGAAACATGCTGATCAAGGCAAGGCCATGGAGTCGGCTGCACCCTTGGCTCTCGTCCGAAGAGGTGGCTCCCTTGGCCAAGGTACACTGCTCCACAAATGCTTACAATATTTGGCACTGGCTAAGTCTCTGACTCTCTGCACCAAGATTTTGGGCGGTGTGACAGATATTCATTACACCCTGGAAAGGGGGGAGACTGCATTTGTTTGGAAATCAGGGGTGTTTATTCAACTCTTCAATGAGAAGCTGTTTCATGAGGTTTTTTCTCCTTCTTTTAAATGGCAATGACAAGTCCTGATGTGACATTCCTCAAATGTCAGATTTCTCAACCTAGTACCTATGATAAACTGCAGCTACTTGCAGCCTCATCAACCAAAAGGAATCAGGTCCTTTTCATGCCTTTGCCCCCAAGATCAGCTTGTGTTAGTCTGATCACATCCATTCTATTAAGTTTCTTTTCACTCCAGAGCAGGGCACACAGACTGCTGACCACATTTCCTTCCCAGCCACAGCCTAACACCATGCCCCTTGCTGATGTCCACGTCTGGGGAACTCCTTACCAGGTGACTTGCAAGGATAAAACCCACTCCTTGTTTCTGGATCTGAAAGTACATAGCAAAGTGTTTGCAAGAGGTGCAGATGTACCTAGGGACACTGACATAAAAGACACTGCACTCAACCAAGTCTGGAAGCAATAATGAAGCTGGCCTGGATTTACACTGGCACAGCAGAGCAAAATTTAGGCTTTGATTAAAAAAGAAAGAAATAAAGGAAATCCCACATAAATATTTTAGATTTCAAAGGAAGATGATGGTTTTTCAGTGGTGAGAAATATAAAATTGTACTGAAAGTCAATTAAATGAGCAAGTTGTATGGTTTTCTCCAGGCTTCAATTTCGGAATCACATCAATTTGCTATATCTCCCTTTGGAAATTACTTTTAGCTCCACTGTTGAATAACATTAGTGGAATTGCAATGAGAAGAAATCAGAGGAATTCATGATATATGGACCTGACAGAAGAGAATAGGGTTAATCTTAAAATGTGGTCATAATTCTTCTCCTAGCAGTATTTTCCTGCTTCCTGCACTTTCCTGTTTCTCCCTTTGTACATCAGTAGTCCAGGCTGAAATCCTCATCTCAGCTCAACTCCCTTGATTGTAGCAGGAGTGAGATGTCTCCAGAGAGACAAATCAAAGGGACATTCACGAGGGGGACTGAGCAAAATTTGGGCTGAAGTCAACTTCTGGTGCTCCCCTCAGTCCATAGGGCATAGTTGTTGAATATCCAGCGCCTCCTTAGCACAGCCCCCAGATCCTGGAGTGCACCCTGCCTGCCAGTGTCTCAGCTCATTCCACTCATCCCATCCTTAGGATGATGCCTGCAACACCCAGCTATTACTCATTTTTGGCAAGTAATTTAGCAGCCCCTGGTTGCTTGTAGTGCAGCAAATATCCTGTGAATGCCAGAGGCGAGAGGGAGACCACAGGATGTGAAAAGCAGAGCTATTCAGAAATGCCCCCACAGGAAATGCAGTGATGAATATAGAAACCTGATCAAACCACAGCCGGAAATGGGCTGCTGGAGGCTCAGGGAGATGCTGAGCTCTCCTGTGACCTGCCAAATAGCTGCCTGATTCCTTCCAACAAAATTAAAGGAGGGGTGTCACGGTGTGACTGGGGTTTGCCAATTTTAATATATTTAATTTCTTTTGGGGATCGAGTTTAGGAGTAAAGACAAAGCAGGCTCAAAGCTTAAACAGGGAACTAGAAATTTATTAACAACACAAAACAATTCAGAATGAGATTTCCAGATTATTTCTTCCTCCCGCTTTCTCCATACCAGCAACATACAGAAAAAAAAACTTCGGTCAGTTATTCACTTAAATAATTATTTCAGTTCAATCAAGGGAGAGAAGCCCCTTCTTTTGTTTAGGCCTAGAGGGTGTCTCACTCTCATAATCTGCACCCACCCGGAAACTACAAATTATGATTTTTCCTCCCATTTTTACAGTCCTTCTAGAGCTGTGTATGGGTTGCTGAAAACACATGGGGTGTCATTTTAAAGGCAGGCTGCTGAGAACACAAAAAGACTCTTCATCTCACTCTCCACTCAAATATCTCTGTCCAATTCCAGTCCCAAAGACAGAGAGCTCTACTTCCCGAGGCCCATTTCTCAGGGCAAAAAAAGGTCTTCTTCTCAGGCACTTTTAACCTCCCCAAGTATATTCTACAGTTTAAAGGAATTTTAAGTAAAGTCACGATCCTCTAAAGCCTACAAGAAAAGGATTTTAAGCTACTTATCAGTGGCGACTCGTCCATCTCTCCTTTTATAAGAAGCTGTCTTCCTTCTGCTGACCTCTGCAATTCCTCCTGCTTCATGCTTTCCGCTCTGGGGAGCTCAGGAAAATCCGAAGTCCCATTCAGGCACTAAAAGTTAAATTGTATCAAAACGGTAAAGATCCAGGCTGAAGCCATGCTGGAAAAGACGCAGCCACATGAGATGATGAGCCGAGCTGAGCCGAGCCAAGCCGGGCCGGGCCGGGCCGGGCCGGGCTCCCCCACGAGTCCGAAGCCGCTCCGGGGCATTCCCGAGTCCAGGCTCTCCTCGCCCCGTGCCGGGGCCGGGGTCAGAGCCGAGTCCACTCCGGGGCCTTCCCGGGCCGGGAGTCATCCCGGGGCTGGGCCCTTCCTCCTCCCGGGGCTCAGCCCGGGCCGGGCCCCATGCTGGGACCCGGAGCCCCTGCCAGCTCCTCTCTCCCCCCCCACCGAAAACAAAAGACCCAAAACTAACTTTTTCTTGTGATTCGTAAAAGCGAAACAGCGTTCTAATTGTTTTTCTGGGCTGTCAATCACCAACCCAGGTCTCTGATTGGTCCCCGCAGCCTCAGGGGAGGCTCCTAGAGGAGACCCCTGCTCTCTTTGTCTCAGCAGCATGTGCTTTCCATGTGGCCTCTATGGGGGATGGGCTACCACCCCCCCTCCTTTCCATGTGTCCCCGGCACAAGGGGTAATGTTTCTGAGCAGGAAAGTTGAACGCACATGGGAAGAAGGTGTCCAGTCCAGCAGAAATGAGTGTGTGAGCTTTTGCAGGAGCCTCCTGAATTTTAACCTTCATTCATACACAAGCCAACTGTGTGTCTTCAATAGCTGCTGGGTCAGGTCCCTAAAATGGGAGGCTATGAGTACACCTCTAGGGCTAGCCCCAGCCTCAAGGTGCTGCACCCCACTCCCACCCATTTCCCACAGCCCATGCAGCCACCTGGACTCCTCCATGTGCCTGCGGCAGGACCCACTCATGTTTGCCAGGGATGTTTGGAGCCATTCTGCCCCACAGTGGGTGTCAGCTGGTGACCTTCCAAGGCCAGTGCCTCAACAGACTCCAACAGCTGCATTGCTTATGGCTGAAACACAGAGTGGCTCTGCCTGCAGGAATAACAGCCTTAGCTGGCTGGCTGCAGGGTCCTGCTACCATGCCCCTGCTCACTGAGTTTCTGCCTGACTCCTCAAGTGGGATCTCCACCACAGCATCTTCAGTCCCAGCAGTTGCCACTGAACCAACCATCTCATTTGCCCTGAGAGCCCTGGATGAGAAAGCAAAGTGGAAAGAGACATCCTGCCAGTCTGGGCTCACAGAAGTCCATAATATATTGCTTTAAATGTCTCCCCTCCTGGGGATACTTGGTGTTGAAATTCATTGGTGTTAGCTATTTTAAGTGCTGGCCTCTTTCTCCAAAAAGCCCTGGAGCTGGAAAGCTTCTTGAGTTGCCTCATCCACTGCTCCTCTCTGGCTCATGCCAGTTCCTAGTACTTTCTGCCTCTCCAGTAAAACAAACAGGTGTTGCCTGCAGATCCAAACTTATCCATTGCATGCCACACAAACAAGTTGGCGTTCATCTTGCTTGCAGTGTTTTCTCTGCTTCAGCCATGGAGAGCCATGTAGTGAGCCCCCACACTTATTCACCTGGTCCTAGTAATGAATCAGCTCATAAGAGCAATGGTTAAATGGCACTCAGTACCATACATAGGAACATAATGGCACAATTAAATCTCCTGAATGGATGTCAAATGGCTTCCCTTAAGGTAGCTGCTAAGCTCAGGGAGTTCAGAGAGCATTTAATACCAGATACTAATGGGCTATGCTCAAATATAAGCCTGGGTTAATTAAATAGTGAAATATCAATCAAGAACGAATGCAGCCTACTTGACATTTCCAGTTTAATTCTGGGCCTATTGGGGGTCACATATTAACAATAATCAGTACAACCAATTATTCTGCCTCTTCCAGTGCTCACCAGGCCCTCTCATGGCAGGCACAGACCCAACACAAGCTGCCTGGTCAACAGGTGCTGCCTCTCTGCCCGAGAAAAGCAGAGTGAGACCCTGCAGGCACTTTTGCAGTGGGGAGGGGCTGGAGGGAGCCTATCTCACCTGGAGGAGCAACAGGGAAGGAAGACCAGAGGATTTGAAGCCACGTGTCAGCAGGCCTTTCTACACGTTTGTTTCCCCATCTGTAATAAAATAAGTAGAATAGCACTTAGTTGCCTCATAGGGTGTGTGAGCTATACTTAATTGATATGTGTAACTGATTTAAAGGTTCTGGGAACAGGGGAGCATTGAGAGGATCTAAATGGTGCTCCTGCTGTGTCCTTGTGTACTGCACCCTTCAAAGGGTGAAGTCTCCCATTTACCACTTCCCTTTAGCAGTAACCCCCACTTTGAAGCCAGGCAGAGACAACCTGCTCTGTCTTGTCTTGAATCAGGAAATCTCTTTGTAACCTTGACATGCTGATCATCAACATGCGAGGGTCTGTCCTGACCCAGGGAGACAGGTGAATTTTTGAATGCAGAAAAACACTGCAAGCTAAGTTCTATTCCAAAACAAAGCACCTCAAGGCACCAGAGTAGTGGGTTGGAGACGAACCAAGAGAAATTTGGAGGGAACCTGGGCTTATAGAGTGCTGCTCCTGTCTGCTCTGCACTGGTGTCATGAGACAGTACAGATATATCACCATTTCTGGGATGTGGCTTTTAGTTTCCTTTGCACTGATGCACTGGTAATGTTATTCAAGAGTCACTTAAAATACAAAATAAGCACTCTTTTCCAGGTGTCATGGTATATTCAGCCTGTTTGCTATCACTATCTTGGGCTACACTCTCAAGTGTTAGGACACCACCTTTTTCCATGTGCTCCATCTCCCTGCCTCTCTGAATGATATCAAAGTTTAATTTTGCTTTTATTTTGCCTCACCCTGGCCTCCAGCAGCACCAAGACCTCCCAGCACAGGTTGTTTAAGCAACCAGAGTTGCTGGCTGCAGGCATACCTTCACAAGGTGTTCCTTGAACAAACCAGCACCAGGTCTACCTGTGACAGACCAGGCTCCAGTGTGCCTGTGTGACCAAGCAAGATGTGCACAGAAATGTGTGCACAGGGACAAAACAGAGCATTTGGAGTCCTTGCTGCCACAGCTGCTCCTGCCCAAAGGAAAACAGTTGTTGTGATAGACATCACTGCTATGACAGTCACTGGAATAGTCTCACTGAGAGGATGGGAGAGCTGCTCTATGGGATGGATGAAGGAATGACCATAAAAAGAATCCTGTAACAAGATAATGGGCCAAATGAACCAAGATTGCAACTGGCAGCTCCTTATGTAGCATGGAGCCACACAGTGACACATGGCTCCCCACAGAGCAGCTGTGAACCTCAGAAGAAAGACAGAAGAAGAGAAAAGAAAGAGAAGATGATGAAGCAAAATAAAATCAGCTGATTCAACTTGGACCCTCCAGAGGCAGAGTCAGTCCCTGCCACAGGATAGACTCAAAGATGAACAAGCAAAGAGAGAGGGCTCCTGCCAATGCTCTCCTGCACCCAGCCAGCCATCAAATTCAGGTAGAATTCTCCTTTTATACATATGCGGGTAATTAATTCAGACCTCAGAAAAAAGTCACTGGAGAATTACTGCTTACCTAATTAAAGAAAATAAAATGCTTAGTTATGCCTAGAGATGTGCAGGCACTGGTAAAGTCCCTGAAAGATAAAGAGCCCTCTCAGTCCTGTTGGTATAGGAGTCAACCATCTCCGAGTTTATGCTTCCTTCCCTTGAAACCGTATGTATGGTAGCGTATCCCTCTGTACCCTAGGATGGAAAACACAGCATAGGAAGAGATCTCAAGGCAGTACCCAGAAATTAGTGATGGCTGGTACCTCAAGGCTACTGTTGTCTTCCAAGGCAGAAAAGCACAGGCAGTTCAGCCTGTGTCTCAGGAAACCAGCACAGCTCCAGCACTGGGCATGGGGGACACGGAAGGCCACCTCACATGACATCTTACAGGCAAGAGAAAGAGACCCAGCCACTGCCAGCCAGTGACTCATCCTCCTAAGACTGTTCAGATGACTCATCTGTTGCAGATATCTGCTCTTCTGCATCAGCCACAACAGGACTTCAGCTGTCCTGCTTTGAGACATTGGCTCTTTGGTATCACCCATCTTATGTGAGACCTTTAGCAAGATGAAGTCTAGATTTACTAAGCGTCTGAGGAGCTACTGAAACCTAACCTTCACCACAGGCCTTTACACCAGTTTAAGGGTACTGAGCTCTAGCCTGGGATAGAGGGTTTGTGATGTTAAAACAGGTTAGCTGAAGGTTTGCCTTTAGCATATCCCAGTTAAGCACCACTACTCTTCAGTGAAAGATGACTGCAGAGTGGATGGGACCTAGGCTGGAGGTATTACTCAAGTTACAAGCCACACTGACCTGCCAGGGAAGATGGGCTAAAAAGAGGTGGCTAATTTAGCATCCTTCAGACCAGAAGAAAATTCATCCACTTAACCAACACTTTGCTTTCCATGCAAGCCTCCTTTGAAAGTTTATTATTAATGCCACTAAGCCAGCTTCTCTGGCTACAGATGGGGTATCTCTACTGCTGGTCTGTGTCACTTTGGGTTAGATAACAATATAAATAGCCAGAATTGGATTAAATTAGAAGTCTTGACTTGTTTGAGGGCAGCAGTATGGCTTGCTGGATGTTTTCAGGTAAGTCATATCCTGAGTCTTTACCAGATCTTCCCCATCTGTCCAGTAAGAGTTCCTTCCTGCTCCAGCTTCAGAATTGCACAGAGGCTGAGGGTTGTTCTCACATGAGGATTATCTTTTGCCCTGCCCTTAGCAAGAAAAAATTTCCAGACACTGGTTTGAAGTAAACTTCAGTGGGAGTAAGGCAGGAGCTCAGGGGGCAGGATTCTCTGTGAGGTGCAAGATGGGCACATCAGCCTGGACAGGGTACAGGAATAGGAAATCACCAAACTGAACATCTCTTGCTCTCCCTGCTATAGCTCATTCCATTTGTGACACTGTTTAGTAGCACAGCACTCACAAACCTGTTGGAAAAACAACTGAGTCATAAAAAAAGAGAACCTAAAATCCCTAAAACTCAAGCCTATAAAATGCACTTAACCTTTCACAGCTCTCTCAGGCTCTGATAAAGGCCTTGTGCCCATCAGATTTAACAGCTAAGATCAGCCATGCCTGTGGAGAAAATAAACAACCTGTTTAGGCATTCAAAATGGAAAAACAAAAAACAACAACACCCCACTATCACCACTGTTCCCACAGTTAATGCCATTGTTAAATAAAAAAAAATTAAAATAGTTATTGTGCAGGTGACCATACAATGGAACAAATTGTTCAGAGAAGTTGTGGAGTCTCCCTCACTGGAGATGTTCAAGAACTGTCTGAGCACAATCCTGTGTCATGTGCTCTAGGATGACCCTGCTTGAGCAGGGAGGTGGGACCAGATGATCCACTGTGGTTCCTTTCAATCTGACCCATTTCTGTGGTTCTGTGAAAACACAGAGCAGCTGATACATATATAATACAGTTACGAAATACATATATATACAGTTAGGAAATCTCACAAAAGCTTCTTTCCATTTCAGGACATTAATCATAGTAGATACTACAGACACATTCAGCTGTACGGATCCACTCCCTCTTCTGCAACTAAGAGAAATAAAAACATGCAGGTAAACAGGCCTGATCCTTTGAAGGTATTCCCACAAAGCCCCAGAAAGCCCATTTGGTCAATGAATCATCTTCATTGACATGGTAAAGGCTTCTGAATTGTGCAAATGGATTAGGATTTACAATAAATTTTCTGTAAAACCATGCAACAATTCATAAGATAATGAAAAGGCAGAGGAACTGTGTGGGGAAGAAGCCAGGGACATCATTGTATTTAATAAAGACTACCTGTAAATGCCAGGCTGATCCTTTAAAAAAATTAACTTTTCCAAAGAGAATGGATATTAAAGATTTTTGAGAAACCTCCTTCTAAGGTAGGTCTTTCCCTTTGCCTGATCCTACTCCTTGATGAGAACAAGACAGGGTATTGCAGCAGCTCAGCTGTGCAATTGGCACACAGTGCATTGCAGGTAGTGTCTAGGGGTTGCTTGTAGCTGATGGCACCAATAACATGTGAGGTTTAGTCTGCAAATAGAGGATTAAGCCATAATCATATTCATAATCATTATTCTTATCAATGATTTCAAATCACTTACCATGTGCCTTTTCAATCTGCCATCAGCAAGCCATGGATATGACAACTCTGACTCATGTTATAGCTACAGTTATGGAGTCTGCAAGTGCAGTGACCTACAAGGAGTCTCTGTATGGTCCCAGACACATAGCACAGGAGCAGGGCTTCCTTCGGAAGGGATTGTTCTTAATAGAATGTTCAATCGCAATTCAATTTCCTTCAAAGATTGCCTCTTCTAGTACCTATAAATATTCTGGTAATCCAAGCTCATTGTCAAGCTCATTCCAAAAACTGATTGCAGTTGCAAAAGCTGACTTAGGCAGTAAGACCACAAAAGGAAAAATTTTAGACTCAAAGCTATGCTCAGTCTTAGCACTTGACTGAATCACACCCACAGTGATGTCCAGCTCTAAAACTGGCAAGACTGATCAATTGTCTTAAATTGACTTTCCCTGACATATAAAATTTATCTTGGATACAGCACAGTTTCTTGTGTGTGTGCTTGTGGCTAATCTCAAAGGAGAGTAGTCAGGAGGAGTGCCACAGGGAGGAGCAGGCCTGGGCCTGTGCTCCTTTGCTCACATGTTGATGAGCCGGATGGTGCAGGGGTCATGAGAAGCAAATAACGCCAGCTGACAGTTCCCAAAGAAGGGACATCTTTGCACAGTGCATAGTTAGAGCATGGACACACTGAACCACATGATATTGAGCATGCTAAAAGCTCACACAAGTTCAAAGAGCATTTAGACAAATTCATGACAGAAAAATCCATCAAGGGCTGTTAATTGCAAAGACAGAGCCTCTACTTCAGGAACTCCCTCAGTTGCACCTGGAGGCCAGGACAGTACCCTGGAATAGTACAAAAACATGCTAGGCCCATGCTTTTACTTCTTGCTAGGCATTTGTTTTCCGGCCCTTAGCAGAGGGGGGATGGATGGGCTGAGTAGTGCTGCTCTCATGCCAATGTGTGGCAATGAGGTATTGGCCTGGGAATACTACAAAACTACAAAGGACTTCCTGCCTGCAATAAAAAAGGTAGCAATATCATAAGACTACAAACAAAATTGCATAGAAAAAAAATCTTGTTTTCTTGGAGCATATCTGTGAGCTCTATGGAAGTCCCCCAGAGCAAGATCTATTGCTAATGGGAAAAGGCAGAAAGCTATGCTATTTTGGCTGAACTGCCCCTCTGATTTGAAGGTACCACCCCTACCTCCTGTTGATTTTTTCTTCCCGGAGGCTAAAACACACATGAATCATTAACAAGCTTGTAGAGTTCAAGTGTGCAATCATAGCTTGCGTAATTAATCCTGAGCCAGTGTGATTTGGTGAATTAATAAAGCTGCTGTTGCTGGGGTGGAAATACTTGTTACCTGCAGCAGGGCTGGATTTGCTGTTCATCTGCATCTGCACATTTGCAGATGCCTGTGGTCACAACAGCAGGAACTATATCAACGGGGGGGAATATACACGGAGCAGAAGAGAACAGGAAGAAATGCATAATGATCCACGGTTTTAGTGGCTCTTCTTTCCAATAAAGAGGGCTCCTGCACAGAAGATCAGGTTTGTCATGAGGAGCTTGGGTGTCCATGCACCACTCCTAGAGCCTAAGGAGAAATCTCCAACATTTTGGTTACTCTTTCTAGCTATTCCAGTGGGTGTTTTTACTTAGCATCTTGTCTTAATCACCTTTATCTGAGAGATCCTTCTTGAGAGAGGCAGAGAAAACTAGCCTGGACAAAATGGAGTAACTCCGTAATCCTAGGGAGGAGAGAAGTCCATGTCCTCTGATCTCCCTCCATTGTCCATCCAGCTAGTAGATGAGATGCTCAGGTTTTATCTGAGTTCCAGAGCTTGGTTCAATTTCAGAATATTCAGCTGTGGAAGAAAATTGCACATGCTCCAGACACTAATTTTTATGCAAACCCAACACTTGGCCGGTGATTCCTTCAATACCATTGTCCACATGAGCTGTTTGCATTTGGCCTGAATTTAAGACACTCCTGTTGTTGAATCCAAAAATCTGTCCACATCTGAGGACATCAAGACCCTGTTAACAATCTCCTCCTGGAGGGTAATTTTGTTAATTCCTACGTGGTAGCTGCTAAGGTACAAGTCCTGGTCCTGCCAGTGATCTAACCAGATATGAAAGGTCACAGTAAAATGCTGAAGATCTGGGCTGGAAATGTTGAATTTGATTATTCCTCTCTCTCCCCATGTTTCTAGGGCACTCACTAGGTTAGATGTCTGCAGCTTTTACTGATCTTTTGTTTGCTCTTTCTTGAGAGTCAGCAGGCAATTGTCCATGCAGCCAGAAAGCATGTCTGGCACAGGCCAAGCTGCTGTCCCTCCTCCCTGTGAGCAGAGTGCACCTGTACAACACGAGCCATCCCTGTGTTATAAATGATTCGTGCTAATCAAATTGTAACAATATTGGCAAACTTGTTGCATGACAATTAATCAATAATTGTATTTAATTGCTGTAAAGCAAAGAGAGATAAAGGAACAGGTTAATAAAGCCTAAAAAAGATCACCCTCCAGATGTTAAGTGGGAGGCAGGATGGGAAGGGTATAGGCTGAGAACAGTGTCTAGAAATAGGGTTTCAACCAATTGCCAAATTGGGATGATTCCAAACCACTGGACACTGGACTAAGGCCTATTGAGGGAACATAAATTAAATTATATAACTTTAAGTTTAATGAGCATGCGCCCCTGCGAGGTCAAACAGCGAACACTGAGGAAGACCCAGAGCCTTCATCAAAGATAAGACCCCCGACAGGAAGAGAGACCCCCGACCACTGGTGGTGCACGCGCAACACAACGCAATGACGTAGATTTTAGAAATAGAAATGAGGAGGAGCTTTCTAGAAGATTCTGTATTAATATGTATTAGTAAACAGTATATAAGCAGAAGTTTTTGGGTTATCTGATTTGGTACGTGCGGAAGGGAGAATCCCTCCCCGTACCCCCAGTCGGGTTTGCTCATGCTTTATTCAACCGAACCAGACCTTTATTATATCTAAATTGCTACTAAATTTTGTATTTACTTAAAATGTATATAACTCATATATTCTGATTGTATTCATTTATATACAATTATTATCATTAATAAATTACTGCTAAAATTTAACTTTGTTGTTTGATTAATTGGTCAAAATTTAACTCATCCAAAATTTTCATTTATAACACCTGCTTTACACACCAGTGCAGAATAAGTTGTTGTGTTTTCAGTGAGTTATCAAGAAAGGAGTCATATAAATACAGTCACACAGCTTTCTTTCCCAATACAGGTTTCGCAGACTCCTCAGTCACCATTTGCCAGATATGGTCTGTCCAGTCAAGCAGAAAGGTCTGAATGCATGCAACTGCATGCCCTTTTAAGTGCTTTCTTTTTTCTTTTCTTTTCTTTTCTTTTCTTTTCTTTTCTTTTCTTTTCTTTTCTTTTCTTTTCTTTTCTTTTCTTTTCTTTTCTTTTCTTTTCTTTTCTTTTCTTTTCTTTTCTTTTCTTTTCTTTTCTTTTCTTTTCTTTTCTTTTCTTTTCTTTTCTTCTCTTCTCTTTTCTTCTCTTCTCTTTTCTTTTCTTCTCTTCTCTTTTCTTTTCTCTTTTCTTTTCTTTTCTTTTCTTTTCTTTTCTTTTCTTTTCTTTTCTTTTCTTTTCTTTTCTTTTCTTTTCTTTTCTTTTCTTTTCTAAATACATTTTGGTTTCTTTTACAGTCAAAAGGGAAACCTAGTCTTGAAGTTTTGAAAAAACAGTACAGAAGTAGAGAGCTTACAAAAAACCAGAACGGTGAATTTTCTACCAGTGCTAGATTTCCCATTGGTATCTGGTAAGTGATAGAAAAAGTCTATAGTATGTCCTGAGCAACCTTTTGCTCACCATCCAAGGCAGGAAAAATGTTATTTGTCCTATACAGAGATGTGGTAAAAATAGAAATCGGATCCTAGGCCATATTTAGCATTTTAATTAAATGATCTCATTTTTAACAAGTGTACCTAGATGATTCACATTTTAGAAAAATCAGGCTATATGCAGAGCTGTCCAAATGGGAAAATTTAGCTTGCCCAGATAGAATTGGAAGATTAAATGCATCCTGGGTTCAGATCTTCCCACCACTGACCAGATTTCAGTAGTGGTCTTTCTGCCATTCCTTGCTTCTCCTTTTTCCAATAGATATGGACTACAGTCTACCTTGTGCTATGATAGCTTCATAGCTCCTCTCCCCAAAGTTAAGAGAAAGGAAGTGAAAGGCAGCCCAACCAGAGCTGTTAGATCTAGAAGAAAAGGAAACAGCACATGCTTGAGAGGCCAGCTAAGATCAGGACAAAAACATGAAGCAATGCAAACACTGACAAGGTAGGAGGAAATAAAAGTGCTGGAGGAGAGCAAGACAGTTCTGGATTGGGGCCTGAAGGCATGGTGGCAATTCCATCCTTGGGAACCATCCACCATCAAACCTGACCTGGCTGTGAGGGTGTGAGGGAGAGAAGGGGCAGAGAGACACCCAGACCTACCTTCCCACCTAAACCCTCTGTAATTTTACAAACCTGTGAACTGCCCACATATACCCCAAAGGATGGGGTTGAATGCACCAGAAAATTAAACCTAGGAAGCAAATGTTTGGCCCTAAAATTATCATGGAAGTGAGCTGTGGAAACAAAATTACTGTATTTGCAGACTGGCTTGAGCATTAGTATAAGCCTATCATCCTGTCAGGATGGAAAAATATTTCCTGCAGAGTTAAAAGATCTCTGCTGGGTTGCTCTTGGTTGTTTATTTTTCACTGTTCATAATAAACCTCTGTGCATCTGAAAATAGCTCTCTCTAATTGCGGTGTGACTACCTGTGCATTATCAGTGTGGATGGGTGTGTTTGTGTCTGCTGATGACCCCTCAGGTATATGCAGAGAGCTATTCAGCTTCACCAACAAATGTGTATTTACGAAGAAATCTGAAATGTTCCTGGTTCACAAGAGTTTCACCAAATCCAAAACTGGGTTATCACACGATTGAAAGCCTTGGCAGTCACTGCCAGATCTCTGCCTTTGGGGCACATGTACAAAACAAATCCTGCAAGGAAGGCATGTGACAGTTGAATAGAAAAATCAAAAATTTAGGGGAAAGAAAAAAAAAAGGAGGCTTGCTATGATTCATACCAAAATCAACTGTCAGAAAAATGATGTTTCCCCTGAACAGGAAACCTTGCTGTTGTTTTACAGAAAGCCTTCAGTCATATGCTCTGCCACCTCTCTCTTGAGATTTTTGTTGCAAATTGCCCTTTTGATAAGATTCAAGATCCTGACATGTAAAATGAAACGAAGAAGATGGATATGATGGGCTGCTGATTTCCAGCAATAAATCTTAGTGCTGCATGAAAGTGTTAAGGAAAATATGGCATGTCTTCTTAATGAACAAGCTGTTTTTCATTTTGGCTAAGACAGATTTTCAGTTCATTGAGCACCTGGACAACAGCTGGGTTGACTTAGAAGTAGCATGTGCTCAAAACCAGGATTCAAATCAAAAGCAGTCAGGGGGTGGGATGACCTGAATAACAACAGACAAATTTGACTCAAAGTTTTGCACAGAGTTTGGTCAATGTAGAGAAAATCAGTACTGGGGAAGGAAGATGAGTGAAGGCACATCAGTGGACAACAAACAAGGAGCATGGGTGTTTAATTGAAGGGGGACAGATATTTTTTAAAGGGAGCCTGGCTGAACCCCACACCTTTATTTTTGCCTGGTTGAGTGCAGCTGAAAAAGTAGTCATGGAGAGATTTGCACCTCATGAATCCCTAGGAGACCACACCAGTGACTGCCCCCATTCTGGGTAAAAGCAAATAAAAAGAAGTCAGCCCAGCACTGTCTTTGGATTTTATCTCTAAGCCCACCTTAAAGCTAGACTATTCATTGCATAGCATTAGATTACCTTCCTGAGCTCTTCAAAATGAAGTCCAGGACTTGAAATAATGACACCTGCTGAAAAATGTGGGACCAGCTGACTACATTGTTCAATGTGGCCTTCATTGTCTTTTTTTCCCTCAGAATTAGGAATGTGAGGGTAATGTCAAAACGGATGACTTTTTCATGGGATAATTCTATCCAGCTCTGAAACATCCTTATTTCTGTCCAAAATATTTCTGGTCTTTGAGCTGTAGCATCAGCATTTCCTTCCTACTAAAAATATTGAGGATATTTTTTGGAGTTGCACGCATGGGACTGAGGGTGTGGATTATATGTGCTGTCATTTGGTGATGGGGCAAGTCTGACAATGCTAGGACATTGTTTCCTATTTAACAAGTTTCTGTGTGTGCACTAGTGTACCTGTGAAAGAAAAGACAGAAACGTGATCCTAACTGTGGACACTTTCCATCTTTGTAGCAGGCTACAATGTGGGTCACAGGCTGCTTTACAAAAGTTGTCTCTTGCACTGTCTTTTCTCTGGCTGATGTTCTTTAAGCACCACCACTGCCAGATCACATTCTCTAGAGGAAGCAGGGAAATACCAGGTCTGTGAAGCCAGCTCAGCATTCAGGATAGGTAACAGCATCCTTATTCTGTCTACAATCAGGCAACTGAAAGCAAGAAAAAGTAAAAATAAGTGCCATGCAAGTCCCTAGATTTGGAGACAAACACTGTTTAGTGCCACTGTGCTGCTGGCAAGGCAGCACAGAACCCATAATTTAGCCTCAAAACCATGTCTAGCAAATCAACAAAAGTGCAGGATGCCCAGGTAATGGCTCTACAAGAACTGGGTACCTTTCAAAAGGGCCTCTCGAAACAAAACCAGGAGCATTTTGCTAATGTGGGATAACAGGAAGGTTTCTAAGTTTTGAAAGATGCAAATGGACAGAAAGAAAATCACTCCTTCACCTGAAGAAGTGGTTCTTCTGTGCCCAGCAAGAAGGCTAAACCTCTGCCTGGTGTGATGTTTCTCTTCCTTCTCACCAAACAAAAGAAGTTGAGCTGGTGTCAGCCGGCTCTGTGAGCATGTCTTGGGTCTCCTGCATAGCCTGGAAGGGGCTGGCAGAGGAAACCCAGGGTCAGTTTCTTGCTCCCTCTCTCTCCCCCCCATCCCAGTGCTGGGAAATCATCGCAGGAAAGCCACTGAATGGAGATGAGGTGTTTGAAAGAAGAGACTGCCATGGCAGCACCAAACCCACTGAGATAGAGAAGCTGGCTTGCTTTTCATGTAGACAAACAGTCACATGGGTGCTGACTTATAAGTTTGTAGGCATCTTGGAAAACCTCTTAGAACGTGCCTACCAGTCTGGTCTCCTGAAATCCACCTGGCTGGAAGCACCTTCAAGCACTGCCCAACTTCCCGTGGTGAACTGCTGCCAGAGCACAGGTCAGAGCAGCAGCCATACCCCAGCCCCAGGAATAAGGTGTGAGGAGGCAAAGTGGAAATGAAATTTTCTCTGACCCATTCATGTTCACTTCGAGTGAGGGGAAGTCCCAGCCCTTTGCAAGCAGCTTCCCAACAATCCCACCTTCTCAGATTTCATCCCTTGGGTTCTACCACTGGCTGGTCCAAGCACTGCATCCTCTGCCACACAAAGATACATAAATCATGCAAACAAAGTGACAAGACCCAGCTGACAGCTGGTACAGCACCTTGCTCTTTCCTGCACTTCATTGCAGAATGGTGTTGGGTCAGTTAAGCGCCATTTCTCCTTTCTAAGTCTGTGCTGATTTGTCCTGACTATCTTGTCCTTAATGAGCCTGGAAATTATCTCCAGGATTAGCTGAGGTGAAGCTGGCTGGCCTGTAGTTCACCACATCTTCTTGAGGACAGGAGTGGTTCTTGCTCTCTTCAGTCTTGAGGAACTGCTCCAAGTTGCCATGACAGCTAACACACCGAAGGTGGGGGAAGCAGTGGACAGACCCGGATGTCATGCTCAGCAGTTCCTCACCTCTTCACTGGCATTTCCTCAGCCAAATTACACTAAAAGCCAGGGCTACTGAGATCTTACACAGTTTTGACCTCTGATACTGCGGATTCTCTTGCTGTGTGCTGCTTTCCCTGGAAAGCAGAGAGTGCCACTCCAAACTCATCTGGGACAGGGTTTTCAGCTCATTAGAGCATGGATTTATCTTTAATTGACCCAGATGCTTAAATTTAAACTCATAGTTAAGGACATTACTGGATCTGTATCTAAAACATTGCTGCTGTAAATGATTCCACTGCTTCTCCTGCCTCTTCTACAGTCTCTGTTCTGACCCACACTCCTGACCACCCCTGTACATATGTGTGGCCCCCTCTACAGAAATAAGACAAGCACTTTAAACCTTTAAGGTAATTATTTTTTAGCTTCAAACATATACACCCCACCTAAAAGAAGAGTTTTGAGCTCACACCCAAAGCAAGAAAAGCCGGGGATCTCCAGAAGAGCTGAAGGAAAATCCCTTTAAAAGCCTCGGGTTTTGAGAACATGAATAAACACAGGAAGTCAGCTGTTTGGCATTCACTCTGGGTTCTCTCTGTGTTTTCTAAGGGCCTACCAGCCCCTAAGGATGGAGGATGTCTGATGCGTCTGGAGGGGTTGCTGAAATGATGAATCTTTTACTTCTGCAGAGAATTACAATGCTATGGCCATGGGGAAAACAAACACAGGAGTCTAAAGGACAGAAAAAAACAAAAAAAAAATTTGAAAAGAAAGTCCCCTTCTATTTCATATTTTTCATGAGCCATGATCCTACATATTACTGTTTTTTTAATATATCCTCTCGATCCCATTTTTGAAATCTACAAGTTTCTGATAGACTTTACAATCCTCACTCCTCTCATCAAACCAAATCAAAGACCAAATTCCAGTCCTACCCTCCAGAATTCCTAGATTGGACAGATATTTTGGATCTGAAAGCAGATCCATGGGACATGGAATTTGGCAGGCACTAGAGGATCTCTTCCGCATGCAGGGTAACACGTGAGGTTCAACAGGACCTTGCAGGGCTGGGCGAGAGGGAAGGAAGGTGGCAGAAAGACAGTCTCCGTGACCCATGTGGGTGGATTTGGCTCCTTTCTTTGGAAATGCTATTGATAGAGGCAGACACTCCCTCTGGATGCTACAAGCCAGGCTACCAAACCACCCTCACATGTACAACGTGGCTCTCACTTCTTCTGCCAGCCAGAGGCTCCCATGGGCAATTCTCCAAGTATGGAAGTAACAAGAAGCAAAAGTAGCATTAGGGTCTTTAGTACTGGATTCAGTCTATGGGGCAGCAACTTCAAAAAACATGGAAAAAGAAAAATTTGGAGCTACTTTTTGCTCCATTCCCCACTGGTGGATGATCTTTAAGGGATTTTGTACCCTCCTGCTGAAGAACTGGGAAGCCTTTGGGAAATATCCCTGCATTGCAAGCAGTGTCCAGATGCACAGTGTTCAGAGAAGCATCTGCCAGGATGAAGGTCCCTCATACCCCTCTGATCCCCCAGCTAGAATGTGACCTCGCCTTGGTGATGGAGCCAGCAACACACGTGTTGAAAAGCCCCAGCAATTTCAACCGTGGGAGACAGCAGTGATCACGTGGGACAGGTGAGCGCATCCTTGTGTATTTGCTTTCTTTCTGAAACTAGTCATTAGAGAGGGTGTCACTTGCTTTCAGCTGACAGCAAGCAAGGCGTTGTTACAGCAGTCTTCTTTGCATGTCAGAACTTTCTCACGGTCAGAAGTACTCCTGGGCATGGGAAGGGTAGAGGAGGGAGTGGTGCTGCCCTCTGAATGTGTCTCATGCATTGAGGAAACGCTCACATAAGCCAGGAGGAACAGGAACTCTGCTGAGGTAATTGCATCAGGCCTTTTACATCAGGATCTCACCATAGCAGCCATTTCTGTATATCTATCTCTATCTTAACTTTCTTGTTTAACAGTTACACAGGTTTTCCTGTGGATTTTTCAAGCTCTGCTGCCTGCTTACAGGGCACCTTGTATTTTGACTTGAATGAGCCTGCCAGGCCCCATGGTACCATGGAAGCTGGTCTGCTTCTATGTATTTCTGACATTTCAGATCAATGGGAGCACCTTACAGTTGATCTGAAGAGGGCAACTCCAAGGGACAAGTTACTGTACTTGCGTCCACAACATGCAGCTCTTCCATTTTGGGGTACCACAGACTTAGTCCTCCCCCAATAGCTCTTCTTGTTCCTCTGCTGTGAATCCTCACAAGATGTCCCTCTGTGGAGCCATCTCTTCTTTCCAAATTCTGCTGCTTTACTCCCAGGCTCTCCTCCCACCTTCCTTCAGCACAGCACACCTTTCTGTCCAGAATCCACCCACTATCATCATTACAAGGTCTTTTGATCCCCAGAATAACACCTGCACATTCTTTAGCAAGCTCTGAATTTAGTTCATGCCTGTTCTGCCCTATGTGTATTTTTACTGAGTCACACACACTGCTTGCTGACTCACAGAAAGCACTGAGGTGGAAAGTGGTGTCCTGGTTTGAAGGACAGGTGTCTGCCAATAAAAGGCAGAAGCTCCTTTTTGAAATAGAGAATTTAATATCCCTCCCTCCAAGTATTATAATTGTTTGAAATCAAGGACTCTAAGGCAGAGACAAGGGGGTAGAAGTAACAGCTCTTTTACTAATATATCTAACCATACAAGCAGAAACAACAGCAGTTATTAAAATTACCAACAAAACAGAAGAGATAACTCAGTTCCAGTCTTTAGCTGCAGGCACACTGCCTGCGCTCGGTCCCAGTGGTTCAGACGGGGCTAAGCCCAACAGCTGCGGGGAAAGCAGGCGGGAGCCAGAGGGGTGGGGGTGGCAGCTGCCACGCTGGTCTCAGGTGGAAACAGGCTGGAAGGGCCAGCTCCTCGCTCACCGTTTGGTTTCTGGTGGTCAGCAGTGTCCTCTGAGGTAGCAGGGCAGATGCAGGGCAGTTGATCGCAGTGGGGGGTCTGGCTCTCCTGCCTCCTGGCCACGTGTGGTGCAGACGGGGGTCCCCCTCCATCAACCTTGCTGGAAACAGGAGTAGTCCCTCCCGGAAGCCCGCTCCCACCTACCCCTTTTGTCTAGAGTCGTCAAAAAGATCCTGGGCGTAGCTGGCAGGCTCGGTTAGCATGATAATGGGAAAAATTATTTAAACTCACACAGTAAAGGAACAAAAACCCAACCCCCAACAAGTGGCAAGAATGGTAGGATTCAGGCTGGATAGACGATCTCCCAGTGAGAGGTGGGTAAGGCTCATCTGTTTAGCTTAGAAAGAGACCACACACCTCTACATGCATCCATATCAAAGGAAGGTTTCTGACATTTGAGATTTATAATTTTATAGACAAACACAAAACAGAATCTAGAGGCTGGACACAGACAACAGGCTGAAAATGCAGGCTGCAAGAAGAGAGAAATGTAAACAATGTATGAAATCTCAGAAGCTGCCTTGCCATGTAATTTTAATTAAATCTTCTTTCTTCCTTATGTTCTGGTCGAACACTGTTGTTTTCCAGAGACATGGTTCCTGTGCTCTAAACCACTCCCAGAAAGGATGAGGCACTTGCAGGACTCACGGTACACCAACCCTACAGTCCTCCATCCACACAGGCATCACAGCTCTATCAGGAGTGAAGAAGAAAAACACTTCTGTCCATTCACATGTACAGAAGGGACTAGCAGACTTCTTATGGGGTATATCTGTGACACTCCAACAGGGACAGACCAGTCTGGTGCTGCTACTATTACCACAGTGCTCAGTGTGGGACTTTAACACTGTAGCATCTCTTGCAAGTTCCTTTCTGACAGGGTTTTGACAAGACAGGACAGCCTCCACCAGAAGGAAGGCTGGAGTCAAGACCAGGTAAAGCAGGTGGAGTGATTTATCAAGCTGGAATAGCTATTTCATAGTTCCTAGCTCAGCCTTTTTGCATGGCATGCAGATATTCACTGTGGGTGTGTGTTTCAAAGTCCCCTGTGCCTGTAGAATACCCATGCAGCTTTAAGAAGCTTAAATCATAACATCAGAAGCAAAGCAGATGAAATTTCCCTGGCTAACACTGGTGGACCCTGAGGCCTCTGCAAAACTGTAGTGAAGTCCCTACAGCTTTTGGGATGAGTGAGGACCATATTAGTAGCACAGAAGAGGTGACAGTGAGCTGTGAGATTTGCTGGCTGCACGTGTGTTTACCTCATTCATTCACATCTCACATGTAGGGAGCTGCAATTAGGGATTCAATTAGAAAATAATATCCCTTTGCAGTTGATTGCCTGAGACATCAGCTTTAATAGCAGCTGGAGAGAGTTAGACGCCTGAATTGGTTCTGAGCTGCACTTCCTAGTTATTATGCTTCTAATTATGGCAAACCTGCTATTTGTCAACAGTGTTTTATCAAAGGTGGGGAGACATGACATTCATCTTTTGGGAGGTGGCTCAGACTTTCTATTAGGTATGATGCAAGATGGAGTCTGCCATATACCTGTTTGCTTTTCAAAGAAGCATCTGAACCTTTCTTTTTGTGGCAATGCGGGTGTGCTGTGAGCCGTCTGTCTGGAAACTTTGTGTTTCTCTTCTGATATACAGGGGCTTACATGTGCTCCAACACATTTTTCACTCCATCTAGACCAAATCTGTGAGAAAATCTGTTCTAGAAGCCATTAAAATTTCCATTTCAATCGGGTCAGTAGACAGTTGTGAAATGGTCAAGAGCCCAGGATAGAACTTTGCTAATAGGTTTATAGGTAATAAGAGACCAAACAGTACTTCTTGTTCCTGCTGCAGCAACTCAGCAAGTATTGGTCAGTGGATCTTGGTAGCTTGGTCTTGGGGATGCCCCAAGACACAACTTTTTCTGATGGAACTTGATTCAGAAGAGCTGTACGTGTCCATTATATGAGAGTCTGGTATGCACTGCTTGGTTTGATGTAGAATGTACAGCAGGTGGCTACAGAACAATTCCAATGCTCCTCTGAAAGCTTGTCTACCAAACGGACCCACACCAAAAGCAACCTCTACATTCCAGGAAGACAGCAAGATGAAGGTTTTTGCCAATGTCCTCAGTGCCTGCAAGGGAGAGAAATTTGCTAAGTGGAATTCCCATGGGTGCCACATCCCTGTAACAGAAAGCAAAACAACAAGTAACCCAACCCTGCTTTTGCTATCCAATTTTACTTCAAATTCCTTCCTGACTCCACATTTGATTGTCTGTTTAACTCTAGTCAAGACATACCAGCTGGATACTTGGGAAACTTGCTAGCATCCATAGATGCATCATCATCCTCCATACTCAGCTGCAGTCAACCTTCTGCATTCAAGCAATGTGTGTTTCACATCCTTCTTTCCAGCAGTAGCTCTGCTGGCCTTTTTCCTGCGGCAGTCCTAATTATAGCCAGTGCCTCAGACACTGACAAAGTGTATCTCAGGACACACAAACACAATTCCATTTGGAGTGCCCTTGGTGGTGTATCCCTCATTAACTTAAGGATGAACAAGCATCTCACTTTTGCAGAGGAATAGCAATAAGTCCATTGGTTATACTAGACTCTTTCCGAAAAAACAGACCAAAGATCCCCAGGAACTGGAGCTTCAAAATAGCAGCACTGACACTCCCCAGAAAGCTCTTCCAAGAAGAAAAATAATGCCCTTCCTGTGAAAATCACAGGAACCAGTTCTGGTCAGGGCAGAGGCATAGTAAACAACTTTCACCTTCCTGTGACTCTGCTGTACATCACTGTAGCCCATGTGCAATGTATTTGGGATATATAGTAATCTCACAAAGAGCAGATGACAATAAAACCAGAAAATAGCAAAAGGCATGTAGTTAAACTATAAGCTTAATCGTTGACATGGTATTTCCTACAACATCTGAAACCCTGAGGCCTCAGGATCCTGTGGCTCTAAAAATATCTCAATACTTTACTTAAAATATGTCCAGAAGATATATATTTCTTCCCACTTCCTGAAAAAAAAACCTCATGAGTTTGTTCTGAAGGCAATTGTTATCTCTTTTAGATCCGAATTTTTAGGGGATAGTAATACATAAGCCATCTTATTCATCTGCTGGGTTTAGGAGACTGAGCATACTCTCTCCAGTTTCAAGGATGCTCCAAATTGGGGGAAGCAGCTGACATTGGTAGGAATGCAGGGCTGTGATTCAGGGGGACTGCAGTGGGCTGGAATACTGCACCAGAAGGAACCTTACAAAGTTTAACCAAGGCAAGGGCAGCCTCCTACACCTGGGATGAAGTGGCCTTTTGCACTAGGACAGGCTGGGGGGCTGGATAACTGGGAAGTAGCTCGGCAGAAAAGGGCCTGAGGGTCCTGACAAACAAGAAGTTGAATGTGAGTCAGCAGTGTGCTTCCACAATGATGAAGCCCAACTGCTACCTAGTTAACATTAGCTAATGCACAGCCAGAAGACTGAGAGAAATTATTATTTCTCTCTATTTCACACTTATAAAGGTGCATCTGAAATGCTGTGTCAAGATTTGAGTCTCTTGAGTGCAAGAGAAGTTTGAATAAACTGGAGCAAGTCCGGCAGAGGCCACCAAGATGGTCAGGGCCTGGAGCACATGCTGTAGGAGGAGAGAAGTTGAAGAGCTGAGACACTTCTCCTTGTTAAGCATGGAGAAGAATCGGACTCTATCTTTCTTGTAATCCCCCAGTTGGCAGAGACACACAGCAGCAGCATCCCTCCCCTATACACCCTTCTCTTCTCCAGGTTAAGCATACCCAGCTCCCTCAGCACCTCCCTGTACATCATCCGCTTCTTCTTATATCCCAGCTGACTTCACTTGCCCTGCTTGTGAGTTTGTGAATGTCTCCATGGGGCAAAGATCTGGGGACTAGGGTACAAGAGGAACAAATGAAATCATTGAGGAAGGCTGATGATGGTCTTGCACCAGGGTCCCTTTGCTTTGCAGAAGCTGAGAGCTACGACTAAAAGTCAGAGAACCCACACTGCCTCCTCCAGCCCCATCACTGATGTGCACCCACACAAGCTATCTTTCAGAAGATGGTGAGGTTTTTTTGCACTGTACTTCAAGCACACCATGAGCTATGAGCAATCATTTGGACTGGAAGGTTGTTCTGCAATCCACTGCCTACTCTGGGAGATTAGAGTACTTAATGAGTCTCCTGCCTCTTCTAATTGTTGCCCCTATACAATTACTGAAAAACCTGCCTCAACATGACCCAGTATTCTCTCCCCACACTTGCTAATTGCCACAGGTCCTTAGTGTTGTGAACGTGGCTCTAGCTACTGGGAAATGTTCTCTTGCTCACATAAAAATTTTAACACAGGTATTTAAACTGGGTGTCTTTGTTTATTCATTCAGCTAGGAAAAAAAAAAATAGCTGGGGGACAGCCAGCTAAGCAAACTGCATTAGATGAGCTGAGACATCAGTGTTTTGTTTAGGCCTATGACATGCAGTAGGGTCTAAAAGACATGTTCCTAGTGAGGGACCCCAAAGGAAATTAGTCCTAATTAACCTATCTGTGGTCTAAGAAGTGGCCCACTTTGGGCCCACCCTGAGCTTGGACTGTCTCCAACAGAGCAACTGTAGGTGTTCAGTTGCTCTGAATGAGCCTAAGGGTTGGCTGAATCTACTTGTGGCTGAGAGCATTGGCATGTCTGAGAGAGTCTGGAATAAGTCCTTGAGGTCTAACACAGGTAGACTCCATTCATGGGTACCTCTATTAGGAATTGTTTGCCACAGTTCGTTTGCTTCTGTTTTGTCTACTGGTCCCCCTGTCCAAATTACTTACACCTGGTTCTGACCAGTTGCTCCTCAAGGCTGAGAAGTGAGAAGCCACCTGAAATATATCCTTTCAGCATCCCCAGATGCTTCTGAAGCCCTAGTGCTGCGTTAGGGGATTGAAACAGGGATTGAGGTTCTTTGGTTTATATATTTAATTTTATTGAGGACAGTGATGAGAAAGGACAAGGACAGTAAACTCTTCACCTACAACAGATTTGCTGTTTATGTGAGGTAAGTCCCTGAAAAGATGGAAGTTTACTGACATCACTTCCTGCAATGCCCCCTTCTAACCAATAGTTATGTTGGCACCAAGCAGCAATCTTAGATTGCAGATCCCTAAAGTCAGGTAGGATGACCCTCCCTCTCCTGGACCTGCATAATGAAACTGAATCCATCTCCTGTCTCTTTTTTTTTTGGTTTTGTTTTAATTTCATGCAAGCTTTCAAAGGAAAACCAGTCAATTCAGGTGTACCACTAGGTACCAAATAAGTTTGTAGTGCACCATCCTAGAATCTTGCTCAGATTCATCTGAAAATTTCCTTCTACTTCTCTAACAATCTGGATACCAATCAGATTTGGTAGTACAAGTATGTGCAGAAGCACATGTGTATCAGATACTAAGAGGAAACAACCAAAAGGTGCATATAAGAGGAATCACTGAATCTCCATCACATATGGATATGAATCTCCCCTCCTTCTACTTCAACGGATTGGCAACTTTTACCCAACAAGGCTACAAGCTCACAAAGTGCTGCATCTTGACAAGCAGGATGAAAAGTACCCATTTTTGGTCCATATGAGACATATTCAACACTTCAGTGCTGGACACACATGTATCTCAGCAATGACTGTTCAAATTACACCTTGAAGAGAAAGTAGAGCCAGAGAGTATGACTCCTGCATTGAACAGGCTGGATCTAAACACAGCAATTAAGGTATTGTGAAACCTCTCTGGTATTTAAGTATCTGTAATAATTATGCACCAGGAAAGTAAGCCCAACACATGTTCACAGTCTTCTCCTAGCATATAGATTGTTTACACATTCAAGTTCCCATCCAATCTTCTTGATAGCTTAGGAAACGCAGAAGCTGAATGTGAGGCCACTGATGATGCTATATAATTCAAAGGCTTTTGAAAAGGAAAGGAAACAGGAATCTAGGTTCAAGATTCAGATATGAGTTTCTGCACTTGTACATTCCAGTAACTACCACCATTCCATATACACCAGCATAAACATCTCTTACTGGTGTTTTAATTGAAGTCTTGTGCTCTTGTTTCCCCAGTGATTGTCACACTTGCATTCTCAAGTGAGAAGTCCCAGGGATCTGTCTTGCAGAATCTAGGATCCTACTACGAATCAAGTCTGGAGAAGATGGAAAAGTCCTGTCTTTCTGTGAGAAGGCTCAGTCATGGAGAAAGGGTATCCAAGAAGATACAGAACTGGGCTTTTACTCAAGCCCTGCTGTGGGTAATCAGAACAGCCATAACTAGCCCAAACCAGCTGTGCTGTCAACTGATGTCTGTTCAGATAGCTGGTCAGAGTTAGCCAAGGTTTGGCTGAATCCTACAATTTATAGCCTGGACGCTGACAACTGGTACAAACAAACAAAATTTCTTCTTTGTTTTAAGCCTGTGATTACTAAGGTCCTACCATTACCACATCTCTCTCCTGTTTGTGATTTTGAGGTCCAAGATTTAACACAATTTTAACATGGGAACACATTCAAAAAGATCACTAAGAAACAATCGCTATATATGGCACCAAAATTACAGGGGACTTTGAATGATAAATACTCCTGAGACCCTTATACTGATCTTTAAACATTGTTCTTTCCTTCACACACCGGCTATTTAATTCAAATTTCTTATTAATATTTTCTATTTCTTTATCACAACTGTTTCACATAGGTGGATTTACGCAATGCTGTAAGCAGGGCAGAAGGCAAACACATGAAACATGGACTGCACTGTTTAAGTAATGAAGAAGGAAAGGAATGGGGCTTGCTGAATTCCTTCGGGTGTAATTTCACCAATTTACTGCTTGCGAATTATCTACAAAACTATCTTCTTCTTCAGCCCAGTACCTGCCAGTGGACCCTCAACTTCATCTGACTGCCAGTGCATCTGTTATTGTATGATTGGTCACTGAAGTAGTTTCATAATTTCTTCCAGCTCACTGCATAGTAATAAACCACAAATAAGAGCAGTTCCTGTTGAAACAACCTGAGCTTGCCCACAGACTTGAGGTTTTTCAAATAAGGCAGCCTCTCCTCAGGGGATACTATGACCAAACCCTGCAAGCTGCACACTGACTATTTTGAATTTCCACAGTGGTAATGCCATGAGCCTGAGCCACAAGATTATACAGAAGCAGGAGGAAACCCTTCCTGGAGAAGTGGCCTCTGAAGAGATGGTAAGGAGATGAACCCATGTCATGGCAAAAAAATGTACCTATTTTTTCGGAAGAAAATGGCTTTTTCTAGGCTAATATTTTGTGTAAGTTTGGGCTTAACTCTGAAGTCTGGAGGTCAAAGGTATATTTATACTTAGCTATCTCTTCAGTCTCTTGGTTATTAAGAAGGAAGGAGAATATTTATGTTGTCTGGATTTTCATATTCTTGTCACCATTATTATTATATATAAAATAAGAAAAGAAGGATTTCATTCTGATTGTCTCTGTTCACTGCTGCTGTTTACTACATCAATGGCAAGCTGGAGGAAAGGTATTGCAATATTGCATCAATTTGGTGAATTCAGGAATAACTCAATGTCCTTGGGACTCTGTGATTGCTGCCACCACCCTCTTTGCTTGCTGCATGTTCCATGCTATGTGCTGCCTCAAAAGCAAGATGGATTGGCCACACAAAGGGGATGCAAAGTGTCCCAGACAAATCCAGATAAACTATCAAATTTGGGAATGCCTCATGGAGCCCAACCCACATTCCAGAACTTGTTGAGGTGCACTCCTTTTGACTCATAGTGCAAAGTTGACAAATTACACACAAAGGGCTCTGGATTCTCTCTGTAATTAATTAGCCATAGGAAAACCTCAGAGAAGGGAGAAGGGAGCAAGTTAACCCAGCTCTCAGAATGACACAGGATGTTGAAGAGTTAACCTGTCCCTTCTTCTCACCAATCTGCCCCTTAACAAGGTGTCCCAAATGCCATCCCTCTGAAGGGAAAGGTCCCTACTCCAGAGCAGATGGTGATTTGGTGAATAGTTTTCCAAATAATGAGAATGGCTTCATTTCAACCTTACAGGTTTTATACTGTAGATGACCCAAACAAGCAGCATTACTCAGTTGAAATCTTCCCACTAACTTCCATGGCAATTGAAAGAGACCTCATCCTACTACAGTTATACCTGAGATGCCACTGCTGAGATATGGTCTGTCTGTTTGCTGCTTCAAACACCTCCTGATGTCTTAAGATCCAGATTTAGATAACAACATGCCTTGTGTGCAAGACTCCCTGCATCTCCCTCCTGGCTCCATTCCATGGCTTTATTCATGATTCTAGTTTGGGACATAACAGGAGAGCTTTTCTTAAACAATTCTTCATCCACAGGCATCTTTGATCACATAATCCTATTTGGTTGATATTTCCCCAAAAAACATCTGCTTGGAGGGTTTGAGAATAGTTTAAGTCTGCTGAGTGAAGAGGAAATACTAAAATGAGGGGAATTCCTCCTCTCCCCTTCAGCCTGTCTCTAGTGAGTCCACCTCATTTTGGGCTTTCATTTGTAACCATCTGTGACATTTACAGAAAAGCTGAATGAATTCATCATCACAATAGTGTGCAGCAAAGAGCTCATAATTTCCCAGTAATTTACTTAAATTACTATGAGAATTAGTGAACTAAACTAAATTACATTGTGGAGAAATGAGAAAAAGGCCTTGTTGTCTTTGATTTCAATACTTCACCTAAGTGCCAAATTTACTACCCCATTACATCTTCTGCTGTGTTGAAGGAACAGGAAGGAGAGCGACATGGGTATGCTTTAATCACTTATCTAATCAAATTTTCTGCTACTTTTAGAGTGAGAAGGTTGGGAAAGAAAATATGTATTTTGCCCTTCCAAACTTGTACTGCTAAAATGGCACTTGGTATACATTTCCCCCCGGCCCTAGACCATTCTCCTGGAGTACTCAGGTGTAAGCCTCTTCTCCATGGGTGTGTAAGTCATCCTTCAGCACACTGTCCTGCTATGGTGAGGAAGTCCAGTTTGGCCAGACATAAATCTGTGCCTTGGCTGCTCTGTGAAACCAGCCTCCAGAAGAAAAGGCACCAGGACAGATGTGGTCTTACGGTCTGGGCTGTGAATATAAAACTGCTAAGACGTGGCTCAGATGTGGAAATGGACAACTGCAGCCAACCCACTGCAGAACAAACAGCAGTGTCTTCACCCTGGATGGTTTCTTCTAAATTTCCTATGTACAGCCCATTTGCAGCACTCTTGATTCCCATCTGACTCAAGCCACTCTGATTCTTCTACTGTTGTGACACGCAACTGCTGTGTGGACACCCAGCAGGTTTAGTATTGGTGGATTATTCCAGACCTTTGCCAATATATTGCTCCAAGCCAGCCTAGTCTTGACTGCCTTTCTACAGACTTCTGCAATTGTGTAGTGCAGCTTAAAGGGCTAAACTAGAGGGGCACATCTGCTTGTTGATTTCCCAGAGCCCTCTTGTGGCAATGAGGGAGAGCCAAGGAAAGGCCCTGGCCTCCCTGAAAAACAAGAGGATTTTGGAAGGTGCCCTGCATGGGTTTTGCCATCCTTCAATGGCACACTGAGTGCTGAACTCAGAGCTGACCTCAGCAGACACATCTTTGCTTGGCTGGAGCAGAAATATTTACACCACTGGTTGGCTGATGCAAGAGCCAAAACAGTCTCTTCTGGGTATTTGTTGCTGTCCTTTTCTTGGTTTGACAGGGAAGATGTTCTAGATGATGCCAATGTCTTTTCATGGCTTCACATTAGAAAAGATGAAGCAATCCAGTAATTTTGAATGGATTGGGAGCTTAAAGAGTCTCATAAATTTTAACAGAAATGCCTCATCCTCTAAATATGATTGTTCGCATTTCCAGATTGACTTCAGTGTCAGCACAGCCAACCAGGACTCAAAGTTTACTTCAGCCAGTAAATAACATAAATTACATCCCAGGTTTTCATCCAGATTCTTTCTAGAGACTGAGATGTGGCATACCATACCTCAGGTGAAAAGCAGATCCAAGACACGGACATCAGCTCCTGGAGCTGGTACCAGAGTAATATCGTACAGTGGCAGTGACAGGTGATTCATTGAGAGCATCCTATTGCTCCTGCACTATGCCTAGGAGCCTTGCAGGTCTGGTTCTTGAGGAAGGTATCAATTCATAGCTCTTCCCCACCTCAAGATACAGGTCTGTATCTTGCCTTTATGCACCTTATACTAAAGTGGCTGTGGTTTTTTTAAAGGTTTATCACTGCTGTCAAGAGGCAAATTCTCCATTGCTGGCAAGCAAAGCAGAAAGCAGTGGATTTACAAAACACCTTTTGCCCCAAAACACAAAATGTCAGTGTCACAGGAATTCCTGCTTTGCCTCATTATTATATCTATGTAATGCTAACCAAGAAAAAAATCTTTAGCACAGTGGTCCCCAAAAAAAAAAGTGTATGTGATCAAAAAATACCCTCACAGCTGAAGTACCACAAACCTGCCATTTTTGTACACAGAAAAGTTTGATCTGCCAGGAAAGGCACACACAACACAAGCTGTAATCCTTGCACTGAAGAAATCCCTACTGCAGGAAGACCAGAATCTTCAGCTGGAGCCAAAGATAAATTCCGTTTGGTCTTAACTCAAAAAGTGTACAGGACAAGTGCCCTTCAAAATGTCCTGTACTGGTACAGTTTTCCTGTGACTATTTAAATATCTATGCTCTTAAAGATGCAGGTTTGCATTTATTTTTATTGTGCACATGATTTTGTTTTTTGTATTCTTGTGATTTTATATTGCAGGATCGGAGAGATGTGAAGACATCCTTAGTTTATTTAGTCCAACTTCTGTAAGTCAAAGAAATACCATCATCATCTGATCTTGGGAGGAGGGAAATTTTACATTTAATGGAGATAGGAGGATAAATTTTTCAAGCAACATATTACATTCTTCCTCCTGAATGATGGTTTTTCCTTTGCCTCTTCAGAAATACTAGGTAGAAGACAGACAATTATGCTGTTAAAGCATCTCTGAGTCCTGCCTTGTTTTTACAGCATGATCACACTGACAGCTCATATTCAGTCTGTGTTCTTCTACAACCCACACGTTTTTTCTGAAGTACTGCTCAGACAGTTATTTTCCATTCATATAAAGATCATAGCTCACATGTACACACGGTTTTTAATTCTGTCCAGCTTGCATGGCATTGCGAATTCAAATTCTGAAGTGCAAAAGTGTTCACGTCTTTTACCAAACTTTTTCTCACTGATTTCAGATCTTCTCTCCAGTTCAAGAGACCATGCTGAATTCATTGCTGTCAAAGTTCTTGCAATTTTGCCCCACAAATTAAATGGCATACCACTTGCTAATAGCATGACACTTTAATATGTCCAATTTAGTAACAGAAATTTGAAATTGTGATTAGACTCTAAAGATGGATCCTTGAAGATGGTTCTCTAAAGCCCTTCAGATTGACAGTTATCAGCAAACTACTAGTTACTACTCTTTTTATTTTATTTTTCTAATAAATACACATAAGAAAGGCATATCCAGTAAGGAGTGGCTTTGGGTTTGTCTAGTTTAGAGAAAAGGAGGCTGAGGGTGACCTCATTGCTCTCTACAGCTTTCTGAGGAGGGGATGTGGAAAGGGAGGTGCTGAGCTCTTTTGCCTAGTACCCTGTGACAGGAAATGTGGGAATGGTTCAATGCTGCACCCAGGGATGTTCAGAATGGATATTAGGAAGCATTTCCTTGTCAAGACAGCAGGCAAACAAGAGGTGGTCAATGCCCCAAGCCTGTCAGTCGTTAAGAGGCATTTGGACAATAACCTTAACAACATGCTTTAGTTTTTGGTTAGCCCTGAAGTAGTCAGACAGTTGGCTCAGATAATCATTGTAGGTCCCTTCAAACTGAACTAGTCTGCTTCTATTCTATTCTATTCTATTCTATTCTATTCTATTCTATTCTATTCTATTCTATTCTATTCTATTCTATTCTATGCTATGCTATGCTATGCTATGCTATGCTATGCTATGCTATGCTATTCTGTATTTTTAACAAGTCTAACCTGTGCTATCATTCCTGACTTAATCCTGAATCTGTCATCAGGGGCAGCATCAAAACATCTTCTTTCAAGGCAAATCCCTCTTATGATGTGCCCTGATTTAAAGGCAAGCTGACCTACTATAGGAGTAAGTTTGGTTAACTTGATATAATCTCCAAAACTAGCCACAAATGTATTGGCAGCACTGAAATGTTTCCAGAGAATTTTGATTTCACACAGAATTTGCTGTTGATGGCTTTTGATAGTCAGATTGATTTTCAGAGAATGCTTTGGTGGAAGTATAGTTTTGGATTTTGACCATGTCCATTCTATAGGTGCATTAAATGGTAGGACAGAGCCGGAGAAAAACACATTATGTATTTGGTTGCCCATGTGATATCCATCCGTTTTCACTCCCCATCTCAGAAGCCACCAACAAGAATGTTCCCAAAGAAAGGTGCGCAACTCTCCTGTACAACATCTGTGGCCACTTCAGGCCAGCAATGAGCACAGTGCTTTTCATCCCAACATTCTTCAGCCTCATATCAAAACCCACCAAGAAAATACACTTGAAAACAAATGTAAGCTTGGTTATTTTCCCACGCTGCACCATTTAAATGCAAAATTGTTTTCCTTTCCCATAACAGATGGAATTAATTCCTATGGTTTCCATCTGTAAGTGAGTGATACTGCCCTGATAATACACAAAACCTCTCCAAGACAGGGCCATCGATTGCACTGAGAAGCACTTCTTAGAAAATAAAAAACGTTTCCCAGTTTTACAATACAATTAGAGCATGAGAGAAGTGATTTCTAGTCCTGTTCTGTGAATTAGATATTTCCATTTTCTGCTAGATTCAGAGAGGCTTGGCAAGCTGTTGTCATGCAGGTAACTAAAAAGATAGTAATGCAAATTGGATTCAAACTGATGCCAGATTCTCAGAGAAGAAGGAAGAAGCTGCTTAGAGCTTTCCCAGATGTCAAGTTGCCATTTTTCCTGCCAGATACCCATATATTTTGAAACTTTTATGACAAATATTTCAGATATTTGCAATAACAAAGTCAAGGCCAATAACAAATTCAGCCATTGGCCACTTCATACTCTCTTCTGAAAATTCCACCTACCTGGTTATATTTTTATTCTTTCTGCCCCAGCTCATGGTGTTACAATTGAAGGTTTGCCAGCCAAATCTACATGGAGATTAGGAGCAGAAAGTTCTTTTTGAGAACTCAAGTACAGATGTCTCCCAGCAGTATATACACCCACCTATTTTTGGATGGTTTTTTTTACCACCTTCCTTAGAAACTGCAAATTGCAGCAAAAACCTTGGAAGTTTTAAATTTGCTTTTTAGCTGAGGAAAGACAGATTTTTCCCTGAGGGGTCACAAGTTCTGACAGCAAACCTGCTCCAATGTGGTTTTTCCACAGGGTCACAGCCTCCTTTGGACATCCACCTCTTCCAGCCAGGGGTCCTCCAGGAGCTGAAGGTGAATCTCTGCTCCCCTGTGTACCTCCATGGCCTGCAGGGAGACAGCTCCTTCACCATGGTCTTCACCATGGGCTGCAGGGGACCCTCAGCTCTAGCACCTGCCCCTCCCTCTGCACTGGGTGCCAGTAGGGCTGCTCCTCTCACATATCCTCACTCCTCTCTCTGCTACTACTCTGCAGAAGTTTTTTTCCCCTTTCTTAAATATGTTATCTCAGAGTGATTACCAGTATCAATGATAGGCTCAATCTTGGGTAGCTGTGTGTCCATCCTGGAACTGGCTGGCATTGGCTCTGTCAGACATGGGAGAAGTTTCTGGCAGCTTCTTACAGAAGCTGCCTCTGTAGCTCCAAACCCCACCCCCCACCCCTCCATCCCCCACCCCCCGTCACTACCAAAACCTGACCTTAAAAACAAATACACTCTTTGTAGAGCTGCTGGTACCTCTTTTCTTTGAAAAGATACAAAATATTTTTCTAGTAATTTCTTCTCAATTTTTCCAAAGTGGGGATTTAGTGAGAAGGAATTTAAAAGACAGTTCAACTCTCAGTGATCAAAGGCTGGCCTCATAAACCCCACACTGCCTTTGGAGTTCATAGCTGTCTCTCAGGATCACATAGCCTGTAGGCACCACAGGGACATTCCCTGTTCACTTTGTACGTGGAGAAGATCTGATCCTCTTTACTCGGGAAACAGTTGCTGAAAGTGTGCCTTCAGTCTCTGCCAGTGGGTAGCCAATGCCCCATCTGCTCATGAAGCTCAGTCTGTCCTCAGACGTATCACTTTTTCATCACCTGCTCTTTCATCATTGCCTTTTCCATGAGCAATTTCCAGCCTTTCCTGAGAGCTATTGGGTCTGTTTGCCATATGTCCTTCTCCTTCCCCTGAGAACACTTGGACAATGTTTCATTTACTGGGTTTTTTTTAAGTAAATTGAAATTTATTATCTTTTGATAATAAATTGCCTTTGGTATCCCTCAGACCCACTTACATCTCCTTTGGTGACCTCTTGCTTTCTGTGCGTTACCATGTTTTAATGTACCCTTTTGCCAGTTCATTGGTCTACATTTGATGCCAGAACAAGTCATGATCTTGAGTCATGGTCCTATTATTCTTCTGAAGAGTGCTTACTACTACCCAAGATAATTTTTCCTCTTAGCATTACTCTTTTCTCATTTGCATTCTTTTTTCTGTGTGTATGTGTGTGTGTTCTCTGTTTCATTCCTTGATGTTTCACATCTTTACTTCTGGCACTCCCCTTTCTTTTGCCCTTCAAAAACAAAGATAATAACCCCTATTACAGCTTTCTAGATATTACATCTAATTAACTTTTTATTGGTTTTGTTTGATAGAATAAAAAGTGAATACCAAACATAGAAAGGAATAAATATGGATAAATTTAAAGACTCATCTAGGTTAAGTTAAAGGAAGAGGTGGACAAAATATTTAAGGCGATGCACAGAGAAAGAGAGAAAAAGAGCAAATGAAAGTGGAATCTGGAAGTTCCTGGAAATTTTCTACAATTTCTACAGACAAAAATAAACCAAAGTTCTAATCTGATAAAAAATAAGAATTGGGCAAATATATCACTTAATCTAAGACTGAACTTTACCTTTTTTTTCCATGTTGGGATTGACAGAATTTTCCAAATTTCCTTTAAAATATTATTTACTCAAAAACCAAACAGATAAACGAAACCCAGCCCACTACCCACTAAACAACCAACCAACCCACCAACCAACAACCAGATGAGATGTTCTCCATGGATGATAACAGTATACAAACAGGAAGTAGTCTCATGAGATTTCTGAACTCCTCCTGATTCCTGGACTGACCCTTTCCTTTTACCACTTTCTTTCCTTCAGAAACCTGCTCCTAGCTTTTTTTTTAAATGGAGATAGTGAGAGCTATGTGGCTTAAATCTTTAGGAGGCTCCAATATCCATGATGTCCACTCCTCTGGACAATCTCTTTGCCACTGAGAGCTGATATCTCCTCAAACAGCAGGCAAAATTGAAGCAGGCTGCAACAACTCTCCCAGCCTACCACACCAAAGCTTTCCCCAGTTATTGCATTTCAGTAGAGAATCCCAGCTGTACTTTGCATTTTTTGTTTGGGATTGTGAGAGGGTAGGTTTTTTACAGGATGAGGGAATACACCGTGTAACTGTATATTAGTGTTCAAGCACTGAGCTGGGGATCTCTTTCTGGCTCAGGTGACGCAGGGAGGAATTGACTCATTTGCAACCAGGAAGAAAGCAGAGTATACTGTGTGCTCAGAATTAGGGACAGCCAGTGAGATTATAGCTGGAAAGGCTGCCTGCTGAGAGAACAGTGTATTTAGAAATATCTAAAATTATTTGTGTGACTCAGTACTGTTTTCCTAACACTGGCAGCAACATGTGGTAACTCTCCCCTTTACGATGCTCTTTTTATCCTCCTTGATTTTTAACTTGTGGATGAAGAGGAGGAAGAAAAATGAAGAAGAGAGAGACTTTCTCTGCTGTTTATCAAAACCAAACAACACTGTGCACTTCTCCAGCAATTCAAGGTGATTTGCAGATGAACTTGGAAGTGTTGGACTTGGACCTGAGTTGGTATCACATAGTATCTGCTGTTGTATACAAGAGCAAAGTCATGTGATTCTCTCTTAGCTGTTCTGATTAAGCTGAAGGGTTTGTTTGTCCTGGAACAAATAATTTCTTTTTTGCTGAAGAGAATTTCACACAGTTAAAACCATGGCAATGTGTGAGTGGCACCACTATGGAATCTGGAATGTCTAATACATCAATTTGAGGAGCCAAGAGGACCCAATAGTAGCAGCATCAGGAAATGCTACAGAGAGATGATAAGAACTCTACTACAACTTATTCACCTTTGTATTACAGAGGTTTTCGCTAATCCAAATAGTGTTTTATTTTCATCCCATTTATACCTGTTGCTCAAGCACATTATCCCACCACTCATAACAGTGTGCCCCTTCAGAAAATTTCATCTGATAGCATTATGTAGAAAGTGATACCTGTTCTCACCTCAAGGACTTTGAAGAATCTACCACATGAGCTGTCCCAGGATTTAATCTACTTCCCAGGCAATAAAGCTCAGTACCTCCTGTCTTTTCCTAAACTGCTTCACATCTGGATCCAGTCACTAGAGTTGCCTCTGCCTACCAGATCAAGCAACACTTGGCGGTCAGGAATGCTCTGCGGGTTCTCAGTGGCTGGAGATAATGACTGAGCTACCTCTGTGCCAGCTCATTTCTGCCCAGAGCTTTCTGGAAAGCTTAAAGGAAAGACAGTTTCATGTCACAGTGTATCTCTGCAGGTCCAAATGGACCTCATGCTGGGCAGGCAAGTAGGCACAGAAACTTCTGTGCGGTCATGATGATAACATGCCTGAGCCAGCTATTCCCTTTGGTGGTTCATTGTTTTCCCTCTTATCTCCTTCCCTAACCAGCTTTGCTGACAAAATTAGCAGCATACCTGCTGTATGCTTAGTGCTACCATTCACAGCACAGAAGAAAATATTTATTCATCTTAAATAGAAGCAAATGGACCCACATTAAGCTGAAAGCAGATTATATTTTCTGCATCAAAGTGAATAGTATGCTTTAACTCATCTAATGGAGCCCATCACAGAGAAGAGCCTGCTAGGCAGAAAAGAGGAAGTCCAGATCTGCGTGGGAAAACATCTAGTGACACCAGGAGACATCCCTAAAGCTGTGCAATTGTCAACCACAGCATGTTTCTTTCTTCCAATCCCCTTGCACATCATGTAGCTATCTCGACTGGAGCTCCCCCTGACCCATCCAAACCACAGAAAAGGCAAAGGGGCCCACAGCAAGAGACAGCTTTGCCTTCCCCCTCACCATAACCACCTCCAGTACCTAGCACTTGTACTCTGAAAACTAAAACTGAGGAAAGCAGAAGATCCAGCTGAGAAAGAATATGGACTAATGCCAGATACCCTACCTGACTTCTTTTGGATTCTGTTTTTTTCTAGGCACTTGCTAACCACCTAGGATCTACTGGTTGAAAGAATCTATTCATCATTCATGGAAAGAACTCATGCCAGTTCTAAAGAGAAATGAGTACTATTTGCCAGCAGGGAAATGAAGTCTGTCCATGTGTTTAACTGACTGCTACACACTCAAAGCCAGAACATCTGCACAGATGGTGATCATTGCACCAATAAGTGAGGATCCAGTTGTTAGCGTGGAAACACATAATCATGGGATGATTATATTCAGGTGCTTTTATTGAAGAGCTCTGGGAATCAGGGGTACAAACCCAAATCTGATTCCCACATGGACTCAAGATGGACATGTTTTTATACCCTTTTCATTATATAACTATATATTAATTATTAAACCCATATTGTTCTATTGTATATATTGATCTTATCCAAGCATGTATTCTTGTAATTTTCATCAGGACCCCCCAGACACCCTTTCTCATGATTCTTTTTACAATTGCATCGTTTCTCATTATTCTTATTACAATTAAACAATAATTATAATCAATTACCAAACAATCATTATATTTAACAATCATAATATTTATCATATGATGATTACACAGGTGCAGACAAAGCTCAGTGTTTGCCCTCAGGGCCTAGTTCCCTTTCCCAGGCCTACCAGACCCAACCTTTCTTTCTACCCCCTGAATCTTGTATACAATTCTTATATTTTAGAAACATTTTAACCTTACACTATCACAGTCAGTTCCTTTTCTAGCTGTTTTTCAGTCATACTGGAGAGGACACAAGGAGTCAATGAAATGCTCTTCTTTAGGAGCAGACATACATTGATGAAACAATTATTCCATGTCCAAAATGTTGCTCCCACCTTTCCTTCTTTTCCTAAATTACTTTCCCCAAAATTAGCATCCCAACAGAAGCACATTCAGGCCACAGAGACAACCTCCAGACATGGTGAATTTTCCTTTTTCTTCATTCAAGGTCAGCTTTAGTCCTGAGGCACTGGCTTATTTTTTTTTCAACAAAGTATTACAAAACCATGGTAATGGGATTGACCTCAGCCTGCAAACTGCTAATGATTTCCTGGGTGAGTACCCAGATAATGGATCCACTCTGGTCTGCAAGCTGCTGGGGGAATTAATTCACTGGAATAGCATTACTTAGATGACTTTCAGCATTTCCATGGAAAAAAAAAAAGGGGGGCTCAGCAATGGCTGGCTGATAACTACAGCTTGCCAGAGGGGTTGGCTGTTGTCAGATGTTGTTAAATCTCACGGTGCTGCATGACCAGAGCATGTCCCCAGCAGACAGGGTGTTTTCATTCAACAGTTATTTGGGAGCAAAGTGCACCAAGTACCTTAGGCAAGCATTATTATTAACTCTGATTTTTCATCACTGGTTTTGCTATTACTTTACACCTAAGAGAGGGCACAATGACTCAGATCCCAGAAGGCCAGTGAAGGAATGCACAGACCACAGAGCAGGCACAAGCTCATGTCCCAGGCAAGCACAGCAAAGCAGGTATGGTCCAAAGACCTTTCATGCTGCCTGTAGTCCAGTGCTGACTGCAGAACCCTTCAAGGGCCTAAAGGCAGGCATGTGAGAGGAGGCTACATCCCTGGTTTCATGTGATGCAGATCAGTAAAAGAAGAGAAAGGGAAAAGGGTTTTCCTGAGAACAACATACCACAAATAAGACTGAGCCAGACCTGTGTGTTAAGCTGCATTGTGAATAAGGTCCAGCAATTGAATTGTTTCTTCAGAAAAATAAATAAACAAAACGCATGCTGAAATCAAGCCTGTTCCTGTTGCCATTTTGGACCCAGCTCCTTTCTGAGCTCTAACTTGCAGAGACATTCTGTAAGTCCAGAGGATGGAGAAGATGAGCTTTTCCACTTTTAATTGCTCTGAACAACATGATGTAGCAGTTAGGGTGGGCCTGCTTGATGTAGGTTTTGGAGGTAAATCTCTCTAAGTTCTGTTCCACCTAAATTGCTTTATGATGCTATGATCTTTCCTGCTGGAAACCACATGAAGGGAAAAGCACAATTCCTCCAAATTTGCCTATCTCTTTTTTCAGCACAGGTCTCTTTGGCTGCAAACAGCTAGCACAGGCCTCTCAGGAGGCCTACTCTCCTCTCCACAGAAAGATGCATATGCACCAAGCCTTCTATCACTGCTCATTAGCACCTTTTGAATGCTCTGTACTTTCCACAACTACTGTATAAGCAAAAAAATCAATAACAGTTTCTCTTGACCTTCAGCCAAACTCAGAAGAATAACTTTTACACCAGAATGACTCAACTGGCTTTACAGCCATCCAGCTGCACAGGGATTCCCATGAACCTACGGAGAAGATCCAGCATTAATATTTCAAGTCAATAAATATGGGAATTCAGTGCACTTGATTTTCAAGTTTGCTGGTTTATTAACTCAACAGTATGGTCCAGTTACCCAAGAAGAGAGCTGTGAGCCAGGTTTCCTGACTTGTCAAGGCCCTGACTGCATATAAACATAGTCACACCCAACTTCCACTTAAGCCCAGCCCCGGATTCTCCTTTTCTGTTTGAGCTGTGCTATGGCTTTGGTCAGCCACTGTGGAGACTGATAAGCCTGCCATGGCTCTCCTCTGGGAGGATATTCCTTGGACAGGCTGTGGAGGCTGATAAGCTTACCACAACAAGCTTCCCCTAGAGAGACAGCCCTTAGATGGGCACATTCTCCCTTGCCATGGTGAGCTATCACAAGGGCTTCAGCTATCCCACCATGCTTTGGTGCCCATGTTGATTCTTTTTAACCCATTGGTCTTTCCCCTTTTGGCAGCGCCCTTGCTTTCCCCCATAAAAACCCCAGCTTATCCCCAGTTCAGCAGGGAGCTGTCGTCCCTGGCCCCCTTCACAGAGCTACTGACAATAAAGGAACCTCTGCGGAACAGCCATACAATGCTTATGTCTCTCTGTCCCTAAATCGGCCTGGGGTGTCTTAGCAAGGCAGAACTGAATCACAGAGCTGAAATTCACTGATAAGAGTTGATCTCTAGCAGCCACAGGCTGCCCCCTACCCCTTGCTGAGGTTACCTGGTGGCCAGAGAGCTGCCAGTGAGTCCCCTGTCTCCTGCGAAACTTCGCTCTAGGAAGGTCATGGCATTCTCGATTGAACCAAGAGACCCCTGGTCGCGATAAGCCACAGCTATGCTTGTTCCTAGCCACAGGCCTGTGGGTCTGGCCTCTCATCTGCAGGTTGGCCTCCTAAGTTGACCTAGTACACATCTTGTCACCAGGAACTTGCCTGATGGTCTTCACTCCTAGCTGAACCTGGCCTTCATTGAGGCCCGCCTTGCCTCGGTGCTGCAAGTATGGAAACGGAGTCCCAGTTTGCAAAGCCCCTGCCTGGCAGGCTGTGTTATCACTCTTGGCTCCTCCTTTAGGGAGTATCTAAGGCTGGCCCTCACTGCTTCTGGATGCTAACCCTGTGACTGAAGTCCCACCTTGTGGAAATTGTTCATGTCCATGCCTGTTTTAGCTCTGGGGCTCTTCAGTGTTGCCATTAATGATGGATGGGAACTGCAGCCCAAGTCTGAGCCCCCAGACAAGTCAGCCAGGTATCTAGTTGTCCTCCCCCATGTGGTTTTCTTTGGCTTAGCATTAGATTATATTTTTGTTCAAGATTTGTCCTAGACTTAGCTGTTGTTCACATGGTGCAGAAAATGGGCTTGTCACAACTTGACCCATCAGTAATGGGGAGAATCAGGAGCATTAGAGTCAGGCTGGGCATTGTGAGCCAAGCCTCTGGCACCAGGAGCCTGTGAGGAGCTGAGAGAGCTTTTGTAGCAACACATAAGGTAGAAGTGAGACTTCAATTTCACTTTATCTGTGGTTCGAAGATACACATTTTAGTTTTGTGAATGTGCACCAAATGTGTGGCTTTCTCATAAGAAAAAGGATCAACCTTAGAAAAACCTCAAGATCACAAACCTGTTTCTAATACTGCTTCAGCTTTCTTTTTTTTTTTTTTTTACCTCACTAGGTAATACTTTTCCTCCATGAAGGAGTGGGAGGTTTTTTGTGCATTGAGGTTAAGTTTCCCAGGGCTGGCAGATTTTTCCCAGGGCTGAGAGCCCCATTCATTTTTTCCCCCATCAGTGGAGTTGACACTTACAGCTGATGGATTTTTCAAAAACAGAAAGAAAACAAAAAAAGCCAAAACCTAGATTGCTATGCCAGTGTGACAGCAGTAAGTTTGTAACATTAGATTTGCTTATGAACCTTCTCCCTCATGTTTGATGGATTATCTGACATGCATGCATCTGAACTCAGGGAGCTGATGTAGTTATATCCAGATGGGCTTCATCTCATCCCAGGATGAATGTATAAGCTGCATGGATGATTCATTCTCTGCAGGTCTTTACAGTCCTATCATAACCTTCAGAAAGAGTGCTTTGTCTTAATCCAGCACCTGCTTAAAAGAAGCAAGCATGAAAACAGTAATGCCTCATTGCAACAAATCTCATCAAATTTAGATTTGAGATCTTACAGTGGGGAGACGTAAGTGTGTTATACTGCCTTCCTTCTGCCTCTCAAAAAGCTGAACAAATCAGATTTTAATGCTAAGATAAATGGAAGAAAAGAGTTAAAGTCCAGTGGAGTCATCCAAAAAGAAGGACATGGGTAACTTTTAAAAATTTTAAAAACTTTTAAAAAACTTTTTATTTTATCTTCTTTCCCCAAACCTTTCCCTGAGCCTCTCTTTCTTCATTCCCTCTGAGAACAATAATCTTTTTTCTTGATCAAGGAAATAATAGCAAAAGAACTGCCTTAAATTGCTTGGGCAGCAGGAGTGGTTGGTTCAATTAATTTCCTTAACTTTACAGAAACATCTGGCATGCTGTTTCCATCCTGTGAGAAGCAGACTTTCATTAGGAACAGAGAAAAGAAGATGAATGAAAATTGGTAAATACTTACCTGCAGACTTTGGCAAGCAAAAGATCTTTAGCCTAATCCTGCTGAAACCACCCTGCAAATGCACCTGCCCACACAGGGTAAGTCAGGGTAATACAGCTTTCAGTTGCTTACAGGACCTTTGATAAAAAGACTAATTATCTTGACTATTATTGCCGGGAGATGATCTAACACTAGAAAGTGTTCCTGGAGTTCATCTAGGTACATTCTAGCAGGAGCATGAGGACCAGAGGCAGCACAGTGCAAACTGAATGGCAGGCTCGAGCCTTCATGCAAAACCTGGATCTGTGAGCGCATTGAAATGCATGACCAGCATGGCACAGAGGGCTTCACAGGGTTTATTAGAAAGGCTCTGTGTGTGTGACTGAGGCAGGAGAAACTGCATAAGCAGTCAGAGAAGACAGTGAAGATCCAGAGCCATTGCTCTATATGACTTGACCCCTAAAAAAGAAAAATTTACTTTCTTGGTTGCAGTATTGGAAAAAAAAAAAAAGGTTTCAGCTGTTTCCTGACTTTTCTTCCAGGAGACAGGATGCTCTGTCCAACTCAGAACAACACTGCTCATCATCAAATGGGAGACATGATTTTTAAAACACAGTGGTGCTTCAAAAAGTCAGGCCAGGTTTCTGGCCCTCCGTGTGAGTTGGTATGCACTTGGTACTCTAAAAGGTAAGGTAACAGGCAGGTGAAGATTTTGGCCTCTCTGACTGATAGGAAGCTCCAGGGAAGGTAACTGGCTGGCTCAAAGACGCCTTATGGACCCACAGCACATAAGCTGTCTCTCTTTTTTTATAGTTAAACAGAAAGGGGGAGACGTGGGAATCAGACTGGCTGGGACACAGAGTCAGCCAGACTTCACCAAGAAAACACTAGGCATTGAGTTCAAGCCCTGGGAAACATTTGTTAACTTAGGACAAACCTAAGTGTTCTTCCCACAGTCCTTAGTGTTGTTATGTTAATTGGTTCAAGCTCTGTTCCCCTATTGGTTACTCATTTCCCCTTATATGGTCATAGTTTTAGAAAATTCTCCCCCCGCGGGTATATATTGTCACGCTGCCCCTTGTTTTGGGTCCTTGGAGTTTGTCCCCATACAGCATTTGGTTTCTGGACATCGTCGCTATTTTATTTTCCATTAATGTTCTTTAGTTTATAGCCAACTCAGTTGTTCCTGCTCCTTTACTTTTGCCACTTAAACCCTCAATACTCTGAACCCAAAAGTTTTGTTGCAGCCACCCTCACCGCGACAGTGAAACACATTCTCCCACAGGCTGTGGATGACACAGCCATACAGATGCAGTAGGAGTCATTCCCAAACTTTCTAATTGTTTAAAATTCTTCATGCTCAATGCTTCCAAGAGGGCAGGGAGGGAGCAGATCTAAAAACAATAATATTGTAAATAATTTATCTACCAGTGGAGGTACTTTCTCCCTGCATTTGACTTTGCTATTATCCTGAGCAGCCCACCAACACAGACCAAGAAAAGATGTGTAGAGTGGGTGTATTTCCAACTTATCTCATACATCACCTGCAGCTCACTGCTGGGACTAAATGGAGCTTGCTGGCTGCAAGAGATTTAATTAAGAGGAAAGGTATGTTGCACCGAGGACTGAGTCCTTGCCTTGGCATGCTGTGTTTCTATTTCACACTTCTGACAGAGAACATAAATGTTTTTCCTTCTTCCTAACATCAATTCTTATTCTAATAAAACCAGTGCCTGACTGGTCCTGTGAGAGCACAAGTCCCAGTGTATTCCCTTAATGTGATGGGGAATCCATCTTGAGACTCTCAGACCCCCTTGTCACTTTGTTTCTTGACAGGAAGGCTCATGCTGTTCCCATAGCCAACTTCAGGACAGAGCAGCAAGGGCACAGTGAAGCCTTCTGAGATGTGGAGCCCTGATGGGAAGCCCAGGAACACTGTTTGCTAGGTCACAGCCCCTGCATGAAAACTACGCCTCCAGCAAGCATCTGCTTCCCCATGTTCCAGTGCACTCCCACACAGGAACATTCATCATGTGCAGGCAGCAAAGCTGAGCTAAAATTAGAGAGAATAATTTCTGATAGATTAATAAATTAAGGGTGACCTTACCCTGTGCGTGTTAGGGGATGTTTTGGCTTCAATTTAGCCATGATATATCAGTCATCTCACCTTGTGCCTTTCCTGACATTTTCCAGCTCTGCCTTCTCCATCTTTCAGACTGTTCAGCCGCCTGCTTTGATTACTGTTATAGCCTAATGAACAATTTCAGTCCTCTTTCTTGAGGGGGCAGCTCATGTACACAGCTTCTTCATCTGGCTTATGTAAATGAACATTCAGAGATGAAATGGTTATTCTAGAGTGAATACAGGGTAGTGACACCCTGAGAGGACTCTGCTGATATTGAACACCAAGGCCATGGCATACACAGCTGGAGAGCATTAGCAGAGCCCATTCAGAGATTTGCCTCTCTCAGGGCTGGTTTCTGTTCTTTTTATTGGTGGTAAATTGCTTTCCAAGCACCCCTGTGAACTGAGGAGACATCACTTAATTTTAAAATGATAGATTGTTTTGATGTCTCTCACTTCCTCTCCGCTCCATCCCAAAGAAGCAGAGTGGAAGCCCCAGTAACCACCATTTTCAAGGCTGTGCTGGCCTCTACATTAAGGTCTATGTTTATCAGAAGCAATCTCTCATTCTCTCAAAGATCTTCCACTGCCTGGAGGTTATTCTCAATGCCATTTTAATGCAGTCTATGCTCAGCCAGAATATGGCAGCCATCAGCTCAAGTTCAAACACTGTCAGTAACACTTCTTATATAGAGAGTCTGTAGTCTGCTTCCCAAAAGGCTCCCCAGAAACCTGTCCTCCTGTTTTCCAAAAACCTTCAGTGCAAATGGACTGCCACTTTATTCACCAGGGTGATGGGTAGTCTTCCCACCTGCTTTCAGCCTTCTCCTTCAAGCTCGGACATGAGCCAGGACAGCAGGGACAGAGCCAGGTCCTTTCAGATGGGGAATCTTTCTCCCTACCTGATATCCAGGAGGGAAGAATTGAACCCCTTAAGGAGATGAGGTATTTGGACTAAAACCTGTGCCTGTGCTGTTCCAAGGTACAGATCCCATTCGCTCTGCGAGTGACCTAACAGTAGTAAGTGCCCTCTTTCCAGAGTCACCTTCTGGCCAGAGAGCAAAGGATGAACTTTTCTTGGGTTTCCTCGGGTCTTCTCCAAGCTAAGGCTGGGCTCTGGGACTATGTCAGGGACATGCTTTTTTCAGGCAGGGCACCAGGGCACCTGAAAAATCTCCACTTCTGGGGGCAATCTCAACCCCATCCCAATCCTTTGGGCTCAGTGAACTCAAGCAATGCTGGGCTTCCACCTAGATCTACTTCCCAGAAGTATATACAACAGAGTCACAACGTATAGTCCAACTGGACTAATCTAGTTATGGCAAACATTTTGATATGAACCCCTTGGTACCAGCTTTGACCTCTTTATCTCATTTTCATCAACCCTAAAGCACAAGCCAGAAATAGACAGTGGCAGTGACTCAGAAAAGGAAAGAAGAGTCATTCTGACTCAAATCCCAAGGTGGACCTCCAGAGGATGGCACATGGGACCCTGCACCAGCAGTTGCAGGTCTCCATGTCTCAGTTGCCAAAGTTCCTTCCCTAGAGACTACAGTGGGCTGGAAATGCTTCTTATCTCTCCAGCAGCAGAGAGGATGCTCTGCTGACTCTATAGTGTGACTCAATGGCCTCACTGCTTTAAGATGTCTTGACCATGTGCTGAAATCTGACTAGCTTTATCTGGGCTGGGAAGTAACATGGGCCAAGGTTCCCTCTCTGGCCTCCAGCAGCACAGCAGGATTTACATCCATAAAACTAGACTCTCTTGTCTGTCTATCCATCCAGGGATAGACACCTTAACCACAGCCAGGCAGTGCTGCAAGCTGGGACAGTCAGAGCCAAGACAGAGATGTGGATGGGCTCACAATCCAGTTCTAAATAGGAAAGCCACGATTATAGAGTGTTTGTATTTAACTTTCCTAAGCTGGTCTGACTCTTGTTAGCACCAATGGCACTGCTAACAAGCATCTTGTCTTCAGACAATATCATTCCACTGCTTTACTTTCTGAAGGCACAGCTGAATGGGTAAGACTTAAGATCAGCAGAAACATTCCCCTAGAAAGAGAGAGTAAGCTTCCATTACCAGTGCCTAATATGCTTCCTTCCTGTTTTTCTCATGTTCTGTGCATTTTTCCTTTTGTCCAGCAATATAGCTGAGAGAATAATATCACATGGGCTCTCTGAGTTTGTAAGTGTATGTTAGATGATTGGATAAAATAAGGCAAACTATGACCAAACACAGAGATGGACAATCCCAGAGAGTGGTCCCAACCCACATCACCTCCACATCACCAGGAGCAGTGGGATCCCTTCTCACCCTGCTCAACAGATCAGCTGGTACTCAGTTCTCCCTTCTAGGGCAGGCTTACCTGGAGCAAAGAAAGCAGGTCCCCAGAGGATTCAACTACATCCTCACCTCTTACAGGAACACAGTTGGTTTCCCTTGCTTTCCTCACCGTCTGAAACACAGTCCACAGCAGTGTTAGCTCCTTTGACTGGTTGTAAAAGGTCATCAGAGGTCAGTCTATGGGTGAAGGAGCTCTCTGATTCCAGAGATCAGAGGAGTCCTCTGGTTCCTGGATACTCATCTCATCTATTTAAATGTCCTTTTTTTGCAGACTGGAGACCATGACTGAGGAAGTATCTGTCCCAGCCATCACTTCCTTTAGCCAAAGCCAAGAGAAAATTTTCCTTTGAATTGGTTACAGCAGTACTGAGACTAGTTTTGTGTCCATGACCACCTAGAGTTCCTTCAGCCCCTTCCAGTCCAGAATTGCTCTGCCCAAAACATTCAGAATCAAGAGGCCCTTTGCATCTTCCAAAACACTAAGATATCTGTGGTCTGAGCTGAGCAGACTTACCTACTCTCAGTCTCTATCTCTATGCTTGATATTTTACAGCAGGAGATTTTGACTAAAAAAAAAAAAATATGATAGCTTTGATCAATGCAACCCTGAGCTAGAGCTAGGAAAGCATGAGACTGAGTTGACTTTCTTCTATGAAATATCACACTCTGCTTCAAAGCAGAAAGAGTCCTGAAGATGTCAGAATTTTTTTTAATCTATCATTTTGCCTCACCTTGTTCTGGGAAAGAGGCAACTCATCCAAGCTGCGTATTTGCAAGTACATCAAGTCTGGGCCAGGCAGGAACCAAGGACATCGCTGCTTTAGTGAATAATGTATTGCTAAAGATCAACCCCATCTTTTGAAAGGAATATCAAGGAAGTACCTGTGCCTCTTTCTGCAATCAGACCAGTGTAGCTCTTTCAGGGAAAGAAACCAAACTGTTGCCCAGTTCATTTTTCATTATTCATTATTATGCAGAACCACAGCCAGAGGCTTTCCCAGCTGTCAGTCCACATCCATGCAGGCAATGTGCAGACATTGTAATTGCTTTGCTTGTTTTTCCTGACTTTTCAGAAGTGAGCAGCATCAAACATATCTCAAAAGGCCAGGTCCTCTGATTTATAAAGAGCTCCTGTCCAGTGCCACTGTTCTTTAATTTAAAAGACATTTAGTGTTTGATCACACCAAACAGATCAATATTTTTAAGGTGCTACTGAGTAACAACAAAAAAACTCGAAACAACTTGAAATACAGACAGATCACTTTTCTTAGGAAATCAAAGAGTTTCCTGAAGTTTATTTAATTCAGCAGTTTTGGAGCAGTATTCCTGGTCTACCAGTGGTGGGTACGTATGCACACAAGTGCACTCCTCTGATTTGTTTCTGACTTTGTTTATGCCAGGGTTAATCCAAGTTTGTCCATTGCTGGCCAGGAAGGGCTTCAAATTGATGCTGTGATTACAAGAGTTTCCTCTGAGAACCTTGTCATCACGAGAACAGCACAGAGCAAAATAAAGCACATCAACATTCTGCAGTGTATTTGTCACTCCTTCTCGTGACACCCTAGTTTGAAGCATGAGCCAAGCCCTCATTATGCATGTAACTGACTCTGCAGTCTATTCAGATGGACATATACTTGCTTTTGTTACTGTTATCTGCAGGTTAACCACAGTTGACCCTTAGCATTTTCCCCTATGTACAAAGGACTTTCATTTTGTCTAGTCTGAAACTGTGACTGAAAGATTTGTTGGTAAATGGAAACTAAGCTCTCTCATCAGAAGGCTCTCAGTGCCCGAGAGACCACATCACTCCTTTTCATTAGTCTCTCACTGTGGTGGCTTATAGTTAGCACAGTCCAACTAATAAAGTGGCATCCAATTGCAGTCAGGCTTCTGGAAACTATTTGTTCTGGAAACTTCACACAACTAACTGCCCTTTCTTCACTCAGTCTGGTGTTAGATTCACTTACTCCACACCATTTCTCATTTCAGCAGACCAGCACAAAAGTCATGTGTTTGGCATCCCAGCAGGATGTTAGAAAGTGAGGGAGGCGGAAATAAATTAACACCTTTTTGCTATGTATCTAGGAGTCACAACAGCAAGAGCTGTCACCCAAGACATCATGGGACAGAGGGCTGATGACCCCCCTGTAGGTGCATCTCACAGTCTGGTGTAAGACTTCCTTTAGGATTGTCATTTTTTCCATGGAATGTCTTCTCCAGTCATTCTAGGAAATGGCCATCACTCAATCCTGACCCACAGGTAAGGGAATAGACTCCAGGACAACACACTGACTAGGGGAAGAACCAACACCTTGCCCAGTTTATGTCATTCCCAAGGTTTAGCAGGATGGTTGAAGATATGCCTGACTGCATTTTTTAGTGTCTCTGTTTTCTTAATTCCCTCTTTACTTGCTTGTCGGGTGAAAGACACTATAATGAAAGGTAAGAGAAGGTAACTGAAATGCTGAGCTCTCACAGTAAAAGACGCCATGCCCATGACTCAGGCAAGCAACTTCCCAACCTTCCACATCTAAGGAACATCCCTGAGCCTATTTATTTGCTCCTCACACTATCCTTTTCTGACTGAAAGCTTGAATTGCCACCTGGAAAAGACTTCCTGAGAAAAGACCTTCTGGGCCACTGGAAAGCATCTGGGGAGAGTGAGGCTGCCAGATGGCATAATTCATGAAAAATGTCCTGGCTGAGGCCCTGAAATTTCATTCCTCTTCCTGACACAGACTTGACATATATGCAGTGTTGAAAAATCATAGACCACCAGCTCAACCTGATACATGCAGAAAGGTGCATGTCCCTGCTCACCCCTGAACCTGGCAGAAAATTGCACCTGGAAGGACCCAAGGTCTCTCTTGCTTTGGAAAGGCTGCTTAATCCTGTTTGTTTTGTGTAAAAATCCTTGTCAAAGAAAAGGCCTAAAATGAATTAACTTAAAGAAATCAAAGGCTGAAATGTCTTGTATCTTAGGTAACCATCATGCATGCTGGCATGTGTATACTTAATGGTTTTTGAATGTATCAGAAAAGGAAAAGCCACAGGGATAATATCATTAAAAACAATAAATCCATCCTAGGAAAGACAACAAATTTAATCTGGTTCTAACATCTCTGATTAGCTTTTCTCCTTATGAACACTTTGATTATTGGAATCTTGCCCTTTTACTTACTGATTATTTAATGCAATTAATACTGATTTCAACTTTGCCATTGAGAGCATTTTTTCATTTGTTTTTATTTGTTTTCATTTTTTTCAGCAGAAAGATGACATCTCTAGTAAAAAGATGCACTCCAAGCATGTGAAATACAGTACCACAATATGCATTACAAGGATTAATGATAAATTACATTATCTCCTTATTCGCAGGAGGGATTTATTACTGAGGTAAAAGGAACAAATGGTTATAGCAAGAGATGGTTTGTTTTCTCTTGCTGATTTACACAAAAGATCTGTTCTGGCATTCACTTAAATGAAAGCGCTAAGGAAAGAAGACAGTGTCACCTTAATTCATATAGGGAAACGCTGTGCTGCGTATAGAAGGTATGCTAATAATGCTGTTTTCATAATTTGCTTCAGTTAGTTGCTTCTAACAAAAATAAAGTTGGATTGTTAAATGTGGAGGGAAATCAAAGGAATAATATAAATATTATACAAATATAAAAATATAAATAGAATATAAATATTATATAAATGTTACATAATATAAATATAAAATATAAATGTAAAAATGCCACAAAGAGAAAAAAAGTATAAAATATGTTTTAAAAGCAAAGAAAGAAAGAATGGATTCAAAGTTACTCTAACAAACTTCTATCTCATAATGACATTTTTCACTTCCTTGTCTCATCTTTAAGACCTTTTCATTTTTATTCCAATCAAGTTGCAAGAGAAGACCAAAGATTCGTCACAACCTAATGAATCATTGCCTGATTTCCTCCCCATGTCATTGCTGTTCTCAGCAGGACTTGAACAAGAGCACTGATACCTTTGGTTAAGACCTCTACAGCCTTTATTCCCACCATGGACACTCAGAAGAAATCCAGATTCTCCCTCAGTTGCCTTGCGCACGTAGGTAGTGCTTCAGAGCAGTCCTGGTTCTTGGATGCATCTGCCTGGACCGCAGCAAACAGACCAGTCAGCTAACACACAATGACCACAAATGCAGCAGGATACTAACATCTTGAAGAAATCCCACGGACTTGTAATTTCGACTGGGGAACATAAAAAAATCAAATTTTTATTCAGCTCAACAGAACTGTCACATGTGGTAGGGAAAATTAGTATATGACTTCCGTTCCATCTCTCCTTGAGTCTTCATGTGCCTTTATAAGCCAGCATGTATTTCTGCAGTGTACCTCATAGTTTTCTAAATACTGGACTAGACAGTGGCTTTACCTAGGAAGCCATTCCTGGCTCCCTGCCATCATTTTGCAGTAATGAACTCTTGCACAGGAAGTTGCCTCAACCCCAGGCTGAGGTCTCTCCTAGAATAAATTCTGATGTGTCTCTTAGATGGCATCAATCATTCATAGCCTTGTCTTTCTCCGAGCATCTGCTTCCCATTCTCTTCCTTAGTTTCCTCCTGATTAATTGATGAAATTGTTAAGTTTGGGTGCCTTGGAAACTGCAATTTCCTTAAGCATTTTTGGCCCCCTTTATGGTAGAAAGCAGGAAATCTTCACAGGAACCATGAAGAGACAGAAAGGTTGAATAGGACTCACCCTTCACCAGGACAACACAGGCTAAGACACCAAAATAAATCCTGGCCGTTCCCAGGCTGCCATGGTGTCTAAGGGCAGAGAGCACAAGGAAGGGAAGAACCACGTGCTTTTCCTGTCATACCCAACATCCAAGCGACAAATCTGCTGTTATCGTCAGTTTTCCCTCAGACAACATCTACAACAGCCCTCAAGCTTCTACCCTTGGCATCATATGGGCAGCATGAATGCTGGTGCAAGTGCAAGTGGGTAGCATTGCACAACCACTGCCTGCCCTCTTCCACTCACACTGGTCAGCACCTGAAGCCCCTGGCTGCAAGAGGTCAGTGCTCCAGGGCAGTTTGCATGTGAGCAGCCCCTGAAACAGGGAAAGGCACCACCAGAAGAGATGCAGCTGATGTGAGCACAACTGCATGGCAACTTCTCCAGGAACACATGGCAGTGCTTTCTCTTCCAAAAAACCCCAGTGCCAGCCCAGTGATGGTTTGCAAAGAGGAGCTAGGGGCAGAAACAAAGGTGATATCAAAGGCCATCTTCACCTGCAAAGCTAGGAAAGAGGCCCTGGAGAGCCTGAGCCTCAAGTCTGTGGTGTTTTCTCCTTCTCCAACACCCACATATCATGCTTACTGCAAGGTCCAGGCTGCACCAAGAGGACTCTGCAGCGTGAGCCAAATTTTGTCTCCCAGGGTTGCCAGAGGACCTGTTCCATCCAACCTTTGCAAAGTCACCAGGCATGCCTACCCTGTGCTGAAGAATGAGCACGGAGCTTAAGGATATGGTGAGATAACAAACATGGGGATTCTATGATAAAACTTGATTTATGGGCAAGGTTCATTACAAGAGAGCAATTGAGACAAAGCACAATGAAGACAACTGTCTTATGGCAGAACTTCATATCTTGTGAGAAGCCTGGTGAACCAAAGTACTTTCTCTGGATGCATTCTGGCTTCACTCCTGCATGAGTCAGGAACCAGTGTCAGGAAGACCCCAGAGCAGATGCAAGCTGGGGACCTTCTCTCATTTAGCACAAAAGGGAGGAGCTTTCATTATGCTCATCTCACTGCTACAATTCAAAGCTATTAGTGCCGGTGCTTTTCTGCCATCCTGCCTTTTCAGAAGCGTTTGCTGATCATTGACAAGGGCTCACCATGTATTGTTTTATTAGGCCAACACTCTCTGCTTTTATTTGGCTGAAAGAAAGTGCGAAACAATATTCCAGCAGCCTAGAGATGCTTATGGTCCCACTAGCTTTCACTCGTAGAAGCAGAATAACCATTAAAAAGGGGGCTTACTTTCTACTTGACATTAAAAAGTAAGGGTTGCAACCACTAGAGGCTGATGAGAGATGATACAAGATAGCAACTGAATTTTGGTATTAGTCAGCAGATATGTTGCAAATCACAGAAGGGGTCAGGTTTGAAGAGACCGCAGTGGGTCCAACCTCCCTGCTCAAGCAGGGTCATCCTAGAGTACATTGCACAGGATTGTGTCAAGAGGGTTCTCCAGCGAGGGAGACTCCACAACCTTTCTTGGGCAATGTTTCACCAGCACAGGAAAGAAGTTCTTCCTCATATTTCAGTGGAAATTCCTGTGCATCACTTTCTGCCTGTTGCCTCTTGTCCTATGGCTCAGAACCACTGGGAAGAGCCTCCATCCTCTTGGATGTCCCTCATCAACTTTTCTTTCTCCAGCAGGCACTCCTTCAACCATAAGTCGCATGCCATGGCTGTGTATGAGAGCTGGCTTGTACCAGGGCAAAATCAACTACTATAGCTCTCAGGAGCAGCTCAAATCAGTGGAGAGGGGCCTTACTCCCCTTTCAAGGGTGCCCTGGTTTTAAGGACAGTTATCTGCCAATAAAGGCAGAAGCTTCTCTTTGAAATGGAAAATGTAAACCCCCTCACTCCAAATTATTGTAAATTTGAAATTAGGGGCTCTCAGGCAAAGATATGGGAATTAGGAATAACAGTCCTTTACTGGAAAAATTAAAATATAAATACAGTAATACAAAAAACAATTCCAACCCTGACAGAGTCAGAATACAACCTGACACCCCGTCAGTCAGGGTGTTGGTAGCAGTCTGATCAAAATGGTGGCTACAGTCTCCTGCAGTGGCAGATGTGGTTCAGCAGAAGCAGTGCTCCTGTAGAAGGGTGCAGCCTTCCTCCAAAAGTCCAGCGATGATGTAGAAAAGTTTGGCTTCTCCTCTGGAATCCAGTGGAAAAACAGATAACTTGCTGTCAACAGCTCCATTTTTATCTAGGTAGGAAAGGCTTGGTTCCTCCCCCTGGCTGGAACATCTCCCAATGGGATGATGTAATTTTATCAGTCATACAGTGGGACTTAATGGGCCAACAGCAAATGGTATCTTCCTGGAGGGAGGATGGGTTGTGTAAAAGATAAAGGTAATTGCCCCATCTTGTCTTGAAGATGGCCCATTAGCAGATACTGTGTACCATGGAGATAAGGAATCACTACCCCACCCGGTTTTAACAGATGGTGATAGAATACACGTTTCTGGCCACATCAACCCAACACAAAGGGAAGTTAAATTAAGTAGCCTGGTGTATGCATAAGGAGTCCTGGCTTGAGAACCAGGACTTCAAATTTCTAGTTTTGCCACTCAACTTGGTAGTCTTAGTCTCTTCTTGCACTCGCTTCTCTGGCTTCCCAATCTTTGAGCAGGGACTGCTTCTCACTCAGCATATTTGCTCCCCATAGCACTATGAACACTGAGACACTAAACCTACTGTAAATTGAAATCAAATAGGAAAATATGTGCCAGATATCTCCTAATGCCCAGCAGCAAGTGCTTCAGCCTAAGGGACAGAGGCTTGCTGAAGGAAAGGAGAACCTACCTAGAGGAAGAAACCTGTGAGAATTCTTTAATGAGGATTTCAGTGGATGCAAATTTTTTCCTGGTCAATGGCTAATGACAGCTAATAGGGACCCCAGAAACAACTCACAGCATCTTCTTTTTTCCTGTGGCCTGTAATCACAGTGTTCAGCTGTTATTTTCATCCTTCTAAGTAGTATAATGAACAAATCACATTCACATTTCCATTTCTCTCTCTCTCTCTCTTTTTTTTTCCCAGAGATGTCACCATTCCTGTTTATTTTCTAAAAAAAAATCTAGGAAAGCAGGATTTCTTCCCCCATCACTGCTTCAGTTCTCAACTAATGTAAAGAAGCAGAATTCAGTGTAAAGTTTATTAGTTAACCTCTCTGGAGAATCAATTTAGCATAGTTATGCATGATAAAGTTTACCTCTTTTATTTTTCCTTAAATAACAAAAAAAGACAGGAAAGAGTTGTTTTAAATTTATGAGCTGATGCGACAGTGAGCAATGGTGAATCACTGTTTAATATTTTAGTCAACCATCTGCAAGGTGAGCTGTACTCCCATTTCATATTTCTAGAGCTAAGAAGTCATCTCAAGCTTCATGAATAGAATTAGTCTTGCATCAACCCCAAAAAGCTGTATTCAGCACCAAACCCAATCATTGTCCACTCAGAGATCTCAAACACACAGCCTTAGAATACAGGAGAAAACAAGCACAACTATAAGTGAAAGTGAGGGGATGAATAACACACAGTAAAAGAAGCTGCAAGGATGAAGCTGACTCTTTTGTGAGCTCTCAGTGATTCTGCAGGCAGAGTTGGAGGGAAGAGCACCTTCCTGGCTGTGCGTGGAGGACAGTGATTATCACTGTCTTTGTGCTGCCTTGCAATTGTCTTGTCTTCCTGTACTTCCAACACTATTCCTAACACTCCAGAGGCACTATATGTCAGGCCAGCTTGGGAATTTCCATCCAGTTTCCCAGGGGAAGAGGGACACAAGCTTCTCTCTCTGGATACTTCTTCCTCCAGCCCAGTGATGTAAGCAGAATGTCTCTGTGTCTCGGTGTCACAGCCACCCAGGAGGAAGATGCAGCATTGTCCTGTGAAGAGTAGGCTTGTCAGCAGTCAGGCATCTGCAGATCCACACAACCAGGGAACACACACATTGTGCAGATCCATTACCTGCCACACCTACAGGGATAGCACTGGAACAGAGAAACTGCAGAGCCAGATTAATGCCTTCCATGGTACATTTCCCACTGGGAACTCAAAGACACTGACATCCCAGCTGGCTCAGGAAAGCTTCCTTTAGACATGCTGTTTCCAAATCTCCCCTTCTTCCTGCTCCCAGTGCTGAAATCCTCATCAGCCTCTGTGTCTTCGCTGTGTCCATGATAGCACAGTCTTTCTCCAGACTGGCTACCAAGCTGTCTCTCACCCATTGCTCATACCCAGGCATCTGCTGCCATTGACCAGAGCTGTCTCTCTAGCATATGCCACTAGGAAAAACAGGCTCTAGGCCCAGACTCTCAGTCTGTCTCCCTCCAAGGGCATCTTCAAGTTCCTTTCCCTGATTAAAGCATGTTAAGAGTGAGTAATTTTATACCTTCCATCGCTGTAGCTGCTTTACAGTGGGGAAAAATGCTATTTCCTCTCACTTGTCAAGAGTTCCACGAGTTAGTGAACCATGACAATGTACATTGCTACTGCTGCACACAGCCTACCCCTCTCCCAATCTAATGGAATATGAATAGTAGTTTTGCAATAAATGTGAGTTATTAAGTTACTACAGAGATTCAGTGCTACAGAGAAGGGTACCAAGAGCCTCTGTGACCCTGCAGAAACAGAGCTCTCTGTACATCCTGGGCAGACCACAACTGCTTTAAAGGTATCAGTTGCCCTGGGGCTGATTTCTATGGGTAGAGGAAAACCCTCACACTTTTCATTCCTCTTTTATATCTGGAGGAAGACCTCTTATGTCCGTTGTCTCTATATTATTGCAAATGACATTGCAAATGACAGAGGAACTGACACATCCAGCTCCTTCACAGTTTTATACATGTGAACCAGCAGTTTAGTCTCAATATTGGTTTGCAGACCTTTCTACCACAGCATGTGATTCAACCACAGTGCAGTGAAATGAGACATCAGCATGAAGTCAATGGTCCTTCCTTCTATCCTTAAAAATAGCCTGTCTCATACTGTGTAATAGAAATTTTGGAAAGCTTAGGTGTGCTGACTTTGACCAGAAAGATGTCTCCCTCACTTTTCATGCCAATGACCCACCCACCTGTCAAATTGTACACAAGCATTATTTGCCATAGCTATTTCGCATTTTTTATTGGACCTGACTCTACAAGCTGAAGGAGCCTTCCAGTATGTAATGTGTTATCTCTTACAACACATGAAAACACCATGTTCAGGTCACCCTCTTGACTTCTCACTTAAATCGTCAGATTTGGCACTGGTCTAGTGCTAAAGAAGTTTCTGATATTATGGCAGGATTCATGCCTCGGAGATATTATCTGTCACTTAGAAAAGTGTAGATTTATTTTATGAATCCTCTGGTTCCTCCATAAAAATTCAAAAAGCTTATTCATAAGCTTGAAGGACACATCTTGAAGGACAGTAACAGAACAAAACCAAATAAGGACTTTCAAAGAAGTATTTCCTTTTGCTTTCTTTTGTGTTTTCCAGGTCTTACAAGTGAAGCAAAATAAAGAACAAGAGAGCTTTCCACCCTCTCAATTTTTCAGACATAAAAGATCTCGAAGCAAGCATGTTTTCCTGTTTTTTGAGGCGAGAGAAGCAAAGGAAAGAGTTGATAGAGAAAAAGAGAATATGTTCTCTATCTCTTTAATATGTAGGGGAAAGAATTTTATGGATTTTAAAAAATGAATATGAAGCTGTGTTATTTTGGTTTGTCCCCCAAGCTGTATGTGCCTTGGTGTACACAGGAGCTTCCTCTCAAAGTCCTCTACTGAGCCACCCTTAACTCTCTAGGCATTAACGCACTCTGTCGTACATGGTGAGGGTGACAGTGACCACACAGTGAAAGAAGGGTCCTCATCTTCATGCCACAGCAACCCCCTTTTTTCATTGAGTGCACTACAAGGCAGGAGGGGAAAAAAAAATTAAAAGGGGTGAAAGCACTATCATAACGCTCCAGTTCTGCCAGGATAGTCCAATGCGTGAGTGGAAAAGACACCCTCCTATATATGGTCGCATATGGTCATTTTGCTTCCCTGCATTTGTCTGAATCTTTTATTGTTCTATTTTCTCCACTCATTCATTGTAACACACAGAGCTGCAATCTAAGCATCTCGTGTGTATTCATCAGTGTTTCAGAGTAGATGATTCACCTATCCCTCTTCATAATTTTATCTCCCATCAGCTGCAAAGTCAAAGTCTGAATAATGCACCATTGTTATTTTCAGAAGCAGGCTTGTGACTGTGGTAGAAATGACACCAGAAGAAAGGTATGATTTGAATCAAAACATAGGGTCAGCAGGTAGCATCCTAAAGCTCAAGAACTGGCAGATTAAAAATAACAACAATGAAATTGTGTCTTCTAACAATGGGGAGGAAAATAATAGTAATAAACACAATAGCCCCGGCTGCAGCACTGTGTGGGAAGGTGAAGGTGTACTGTCCGTTCTGGGCAGAAAGTAAACAGGTGCTGCTTGTTTTACATCATTTACAACCAATTGTATCTACACACAAGCTCTGCCTCCTCCCTGGCTCCCCCCTGCTGCATCTTTGAGAGCTATCTTGTCTCCAAAAGAGGAGCTTCAAGAGGGGCATCTGCCCTGAGAGCCAGCAGCTGCCCAGCTGCAGCAGTCAGCTACAGACTGAGGCAATCTGTGCCAGATCCAGCTCAGGTTCTACCATGGGTTTTTAATCCCTAAAGGGCATCGGGCAGGTGTAGAAGGATGGATTAGCTCCTATGGCAGGGAAATCTGACATAGTTCTGAGTGATGGACCAGAGACTGAGGTTTTCTGCATGTTTAGAAAACACCAGTGGGGTTTGCCCTACATCAAAGTGCACTTCTGCCACAGATGGGGAGGGAGCAGCTCAGGTATCAATAGTCGAGTATCAACAGTCAGCTATCAATATCAAAGGGCTCCAAAGCACAGCCCTTTGGAGCTAAGCTGTGCTCCCCCAAGCATCATTGTACTTTTTGTTTACCTCAGAGCATCTCCCCAAGTTCAATAGTAATATTATCTGCCAGCTCCAGGAAGTTCTAGGCTGGTCCTTGAAGGAAAGAACCCCCAAAGATGGGCCGTCAGATTTAAGGCCTGGTCTGGCTCATGGCTTCTTTTGGCAATGGTGGCCACTGCCCTAAGATGTTTAGTCCTGTCCACCATTTTTATTGCATTAATCCTGAAGTTTGTGGGAGGCAGGGAGCAGAATCAGGGAATTGATATTGCTCTGTGTGTAGGTGTGCATGTGTGTGTAATCAGCTCCCCAGACTATGGTTTGGTAAAGGCAGATGAAGGGAAGTAGGGAGACATAGGGAAAAACGAAATCTATGCTACTATAGGCAGAAAGACTTGTCAAACTATTTCCTAAGTTAGAAAGTGTCCCCTCAGCTCCACCTGTAGTTAGAGGAGCAGAAAAGGATGTATAACAGCTCCCAGGCTGGGCTCTGGCTCACAACCATACTCCCTGGAGGCAACATATGATAAACATCTTAAAAGAAAGAGGTGGTGTGAACATCCTCCCACACTGGCAAGAAATCATCCCCTGCTCTGAGTTGTGGTACTGCACGGGCTGGATTGATCCGTCAGTCCCATTACCACCAACACAACCATAATCCCCTCTAGTGTGTGCCAGCCTCAGTGACTACAAATCCTTAGCAGCTACATCATGCACCCCTTGCTGCTCCATGGCATAAAAGAGAGTAACTTGAAAAACACTGACTCGCATAACCACCTGGTGTTCCTGGAAAATGCAAGCTTTGAAACACAAATTGGCTATGAAACAGATATCCCACAAGGACGTCCAAGAATTGGCATGCTCCTACATGAGCTGCTCAGGAAAATGTAACAGTGCTTTATCCTGCTCCACACTGTGGTAGTCTTTGGGTCAGGGGTGGACGGTTGTCAGGGACAAACTCAGGTGTTCTCTGTAAGCTGGTCTTGGAGTTGCAGTTTATTGTAAGGGCGTGGGTACACAGAGTCCTGCTGAGAGCTGCCAGCTGCAGCTCTGAGCAGGACAGAAAGAGAGTGGGGGTAAGAGAAAGAAGTAAGAGAGGGATGGTAGCAGTAAGGGAGAGAGAAAGTAGAGAGCGATTTTCCCATTTACAATACAATAAATCTTCTTCTATGTTGAATATTCTAATTTCCACTGACCAATCTAACACAAGATACAAATCCTATAGCATTTACATACAGCCTATGAGAATCACTACATTACCATAATGTGTTATACTTCAAACCCTAAAAACTACTCTTTGCACTCTAGCAGGGTCATTTGTGACCTTTGGACCTGCTCTCCAGCAGCAGCCATTTTTCAATCAAGAGGGGATTATTTTCAGCCGGCCAACCTATTGTCTTCTAGTAATTTAGTAACTAAGCTGTGGTATCTCAAAGATGGCTTTCATTTCAATCTCACTTATGGTTTCTATATTCTCAGAATCTTTTGCTAAGCATTCATATTTGTAAGGTTTTTCTGATTCATCCTTCCCAACACCACACAGCCCAAAATTCATCCCTAACAATAAAACAAATACTACTCTAATAACACAAGCTCTGAAAGCAGCTTTTCTGGTATAACCTCCAAAATAGCCATCTTTTAACCTCCTGTGTCCACCAGGATCACTTACTACCTTCCTAATGATCAACAGAGCAATGCAGTCAGGTGAGTCAGGTGTGTGTCATGTAGACCTGGCCAAGAGAAATCTTAAACAGGCCAGGTGAAGCTCCATTCACTGTTGTGACTGTTGCCTTTTCACCACAAATGTGGCACACCCAAGAAATCATATTTGCACTTATTTCCTAATGAGAGCCATCCTGCAAGGCAAACCAGAGCACAACACAGTATTTACTATATTCCTTTCTCCTTATAATAATTTCTCCCTTTGCCCTAAAATTCTCATCAGACTTCCTCTTATTCTTTGTTTGGTAAAGCCAGTATGTACTGCTCAGAATATACTCTGGCAAAAAGTCTCCCTACACTTCATCACCAGGTCAAAGCATCTTGTAACACCACCATTTCAATGGAGAGACTATCATCCACTGCTTTTTAAGGTTCCTCTCTTTTCTACGAGAAGTCTCTGTGGCATGGGAATCCTCTGTAATGGATGGATCTGTTTCTGTTCTTTTGGCTGATGGATGTGGTGCTGATCACCTGCAGTTCCCCTGCAACAACTGTCTCCAAAATCTACTATTTTTGGGAACAGAGTCTGCTAGGAGAAAGTAAATGGGTTAATTTTTTCTTGAGAAGAGCCCACCAGCAGATAAGGACCTGCCTTAGTTTACTGTCTGCTAATGCACCTCAAATCCATAAGAAGCTCAGCTAACAGCCAACAAAGACTAGCATGAGTAGAGAGTATGTGGAGGGTTTCTAAGCCACAGAGACAAATAGAGATGCCCAGAGATAAATACAGAGCTGGTCTGAAAATACAAGGATTTTGCAGTTACTGAGTGAGCAGGTCAAAGCACACTCCATCTGTGCTCCATTTTCTGCAGAGAAACTCCAAAACAGTGCTACAAGGTCTTAAATCTTCTCCATCTGCTGCCCATGATGGCAGCTTGGACTGTGACAAACGTTGCCACTTTCAGCACCCAGCAGTGATTGATGCTGTGTTAAGAGGACACCAGTGGTTCCGGTCTATTTACATTTTCAAGGAGCTTGGCTGGGTTTTATGCTGGCATTTTCTTTTGATTTACCAGCTGTGGGAGACCAAAGGGGACAAAAATTACTGTGATGCTCAAGCAAGGAAATGCTACTGTTGAGAAAACATCCTATTTATGCCACATTTTAAAAGAAGCCCATCTTTAAGGGTTTTAAAGAGCTGCCACTGGCAACAAATGAGGCTGCTAATTTGGCTTGGCAAGCAGCATTTGCTAAACATCATTTCAGGTTTTAATTCATCACATGTAGATTTGGAATTGGAATTCTACTAGCAAAACCATCATCAGTGTGTTTTTGCAATTCCAGCTCCCTTTCTTTTCACATCAAGCCTCCCTCCCTCCCTCTGTCTTCCACAGCTGTCAGCTGTCACTAGCCAGGAAGGCAGATGAGCCAGTCACAGCCCTCAGATCTGATCCAATCTCCTGTGAAACAGATGCCCAGGCCCCAGGTCCTCTTTGCTCACCAGCCCCTTGTTTGCCTAGAGAAACTGCCTGCCCCCTGAAAAGTGGGGAAGAACAATTGACTCCCTGGAAAGCAGACTAGGGATAAAATGCTTCACACATCCACTCACATTGAGAAGCAAGGTGCAAGAGCCTGCTTGTGCCACTCAGACGAGGCATAGAGATACAGATGTGTATCCTCCCTTTCACCCAAGCTGCCACCAAGTAGCTCCCACAGGAAGCTCTCTTATTTCACTGCTGTGAGGTTGCTCCTAGAATGATGCTAATGATGCTGCTTTGATTCCAGCTGAGTCAAAGTCATAGTAATTTGTGGGGAAAACCTTAGGGAGTTCGTTCATTTTTCAGCATAGATCTCTTCTTCAGGTCTGAGTGAGCCCTGCCAAGAGCTATGTGAATAAAATTCTAATTTCTCCCCACACAGCCACCACAACCACAGCTTAGGTTAGCTGCAATGTTGCCAGCACTAAAAGTTCCCTGTGGAAAGAGTTCTGGTACCAAAGAGAGATCTCTGAGGAAATGTGACCCTGTTTGGGCTGTCCTTCTACACATCCATCTTGATACTCTGATTGACCCACTAGCTTTCCCTGATCTGCCCACAAGCAAAAAAACTCCTTAGCACCTACAAAAAAGACAAAGTGATGTTCTCTGGCTAGGAACTAGATAAAGGATTCCTGATTCATTCACACAAAAAGGGTCATCCAATATGCCATGCTGTCAGCACCCCGCTTCCCACAGCAGCACAAGTAGATCTGCGTATACAGAGCCTACAGTGGGACAACCTTTTCCCTAACATGTCTTGCCAGGTACCTTAGTGCTATCCTGGGATTGAATTTATATGTTTAAAGCAGGCAGTTATATTTACCTTGCACCAGGCTCCTGTCTTTACATATAAAAACCCAATTGTTTAACAGCAAAAAACCGAACCAGCAATCTCTTTTGTTTCATGTTGCTGGTATTTTTTGTATCTATGTATTTACTGTTTTTCATGGCTTGCTACTGTAGAGCACAGGAGATGAATATCACATTGGAGCAACTTCCGAACATCAGACCCCAGCTTGTTATGCAATTGGGCTTTTGAGAATTAAGTGGAGACCAAGGAGTGGAGGGTGCCTGTGCCAAGGAACCTGAGCCAAAGGTTCAGTCAAGAGCAGGAGCTTTGCTGACTGGGGCAGGTGGGCTGCTGTTCCCAGGGAAAAGAGCTTTCTTGATACAAGAGAAGGCGTCATGTTTTGAAAACTACTGTCTGAATGAGTCAGCAGAGCCATCTCCCAAGGCACTGGCATCTGCCAGAGGGAAGAACTAATAGTTTTGTTGTTTTTTTTCCTTCTGCTGTTGAGGTCGATCACTCACTATCTTGAAGTACGTCATCAGCCTTGGGAAGCCTTTTTCTGAGTAGAATACTTCTTGACTTTTCTATTTCTGAGGAAGTTATCCAGCCTGCTTTGCTTCTGTTTTGTCAAAGCCTGTATACGACAGCAAGATCTGGAGGAGAAAACAGAACAGGCTAACATGTTATCCCTGCAGGCCTGGCCTGAAGGTGCTTTTCACTTCCAGGCAGAGAAAGCTGCAGCCGTTCCACCCCTCTCGGTCAGGACTGGTATCTCTCTTCCTTCAGAGACATCCACTTCCCTCTTCTTCTCTTCCCTCTTCTATTTCATAGGTGTCAGACACCTTTTCTTGCAAAGGTAACTTCACTAGTACACACTTAATGTAATACTGAGTAACTTGGGTTTAACCTTCAAGTCTGCTGCTTCTATTTCAGACTTGACGAAGGATAAAAAAATGTGTCCTTTATTGAGTGACACCTATTGCCTTAAGAAGGGTGTGCTCTTTCTTCACTTGTGTTTTTTCTGACGTAGATAAAATGACTTTCAAGGGACACAGTAAATGCTTCAGCTCTTCAAGTTAAGAACACATTTGGAAGAGATGCTTGAGCCAAAACACACTGTCCTCTGTGCTATTCCTTCATCTTAGCTATGCAGATTTATGTCCCTCAAAATGTTGTCATTTCTCATCTGCACCATGGCACAGGGCTACAAGGGCAAGACTCTCATTTTGGCCTGTCATTCTCCTGATAATTTTGAACCCGTGGCACAAATCCACAGGTGAAAGTCAGTTTCTGATAGCTGGTGCAGAAGAAAATGGGGTTGCTCAGAGCAGGGATATGCATGACAGCTTGGCTATAAGATGATCCAAATATGATCCAATCCCCCGGCTGTCACGATGACAAATGTGAAATGGTCCCAGGGATGAGCTAGAGCTTTCTCAGTCAGTGTGGGGTGAGGGCAGGGATCTCCTGTAACCCAAATAAACAAGGAACACTGGTACTCCATGCATCTGCCAGCACCAGCTTGAAGCAGGCAGCAGCCAGAAGAAACTGCGTCTCCATCAGTATACCTATTCTGTCACATGTGTGAGCTCTGGATAAACCTAAAATCTAAAAATCATAACTTCCACAACATCTAAAGCCATAGACACAATCTGAGATTTTCACATCAATCTTCCCCACCACCTCTACTCCCAGCCCAAATTTAGCTGATTGCTAGCCCAAAAAGACTAGCTACTTCTTTGTCCCCACAAGTCAGCATCCTTATCCCTCTAATTGCTTGATTAATTAGTATAATTCAGTTGAACTAACAGTATTTGCTCCTGACCTGCCTGTACTTGGAAGAAGCATCTTCTATGCCTGACCTGGGAATGGATTTGCTGGCAAGCCTGTCTGGCCCCTCCCTAATGTATCTGTCAGCCCGGTAAAAGATAGGAGCTCTTCCTACAGACCATGCTTCAGTGGCTTCCTAAAGCAGGATGCTCGGCTGCTTTTTGTAGGTCCTGTGCCATAAATAAATGTACATCACTAAGGAACAGCTTGATAGTAAAATGGTCAGAATGGCAATGCATGAAAATTGGTGTCTGGCTGCACTTGGCTAGGATTAGCTCCATCAGATGAAGCATAATTAATGATAATTAGTTGCTGCTGCAGCCAGCTTTCCTACCTCTAACGTTCTGTGGGAGCAGGGATTACCACTGAGCTAACAGGACCATCTAAAACCAGTTGAGGCTTGCTCCTGGAGACAAGTTTTACACCCAGTTCTTTATAGCCCAGTGCCTCTTTCTATGATCTTTTTAAAATTAAGCAGAAATATTGTGATCCCTTATTCTGATCTGCATAGTACAAGGCAAGATAATTTTGGCCATCAATTTCTGCACTCACTTTATTTATTTATGATTGCTTTGGAAAGCCGCCAGTATCACATTATTTCCAGTAAATGACTATTTTTTCATATAGATCAGTTACTGAGGCATCAGATACTCTGCCGTATCACTCTATGACTCTAATCTGTACTCAGACAACTTTGCTTTGGTGTGGAAAAAAAGCTGAAGTATACTTTTTCCACAATTCCCATTTCCCTGGGCTCAATGCACCTGCAGCAATCAGAAGCCACAGAAACAACAGATATACTTCTAATATCCAAATTACATTATAACAGAAGGCTCCTCTCAGCTTTTTCCAAGTCAGTATGCGATGGAAGCTGAGAAACAATGTCGTTAAAACCCACAGCTAATGCATCCTGTGGGCCACAGAGGAAGGTTATGGGTACACCAGTATATCTCTGAGGGTTTTTTTGCTAGTTTCTCCTTCCTGGGATAACCTTTCACCCCAGGCTTTGTGCTCGTTGTGTGTTTATCAGCAAAGCACATCCAGATGCCCTTCAAGGGAGAAATGACTCATACCTGACTCACAATCACTCAAGCAAAGCTGCAACCTTTAGTTCATTTCCTGGGAGAAGCATCTGTTAGATTCATCTTGGAAGATTAAGCATTTCACTGTCATTTTACAGATGGAGGCATGTGTGCCTGGCTGGGGAAGGGTCAACTGATTCTCTACGATGGATGGAAACAGACTTCTTTGGGCAGTCAAAGCAATGCACCAAGGACCGTGAAGATGCTCTTTAGCAAGCACGGTGAGTCCCTTCCCGGTACCTCTCACCTTGCAGAAAGACCTCTAGTTTCAATGTATACCAAGGAATCACCCTCACCACGACAAGTGGGCAGTTGTGCGGAGCTGGCAGGGATGCTCCCTGCCTGCATTATCCCTGCTGTCGCTGTCTCTCTCACTGGCTGATTTACTGATACTCAGGAAATGCAAACTGCCCCCTTGCCCACACCCCTGACTGCAGTCCCAGCTCCTAAGCTGCCTACCTGGCAATAAAGAACAAACACACTGGGAGACCACTGCAAAAGACATCTTGTTTCACAAAGTCAGCAACTCCTCACTCTGAAAGGTTTCCCAGCAGTTTCTGCACAGCCAAGGCCCCTGCATAATAGAACCTTTCATCCCAGAAGACAAAAAGAAGCAGATCCAATAGATACATCAAACAAGGGCTGTGAAATCTATTTTATCACATCTCCCTTTGAAGAAATCTTAGCTCCCCATTAGGCTGCCTTCATATACAAAATTTGCTTCACATAACTTCACATAAATTTAGAATTCTATAAGATATATATTTATCTTCTCCTACCCTGTTTATTTATTTTTTTAGAAACTGAGAAAGTCCTAGTAATGTCACTGGCCCATCCTTTGGATGCACAAGTCTTAGTCTAGCACAGGACATTTTTCCATACAGAGCCAAGTATTTCCTAGTTGCTCACACCGTAACTCACAGGCAGTGAGACAACTGGGGTTCTTCTTTTACCCTCAGATGGCCTGAATGCACTTTGGCACCCAAATACAATAGAGATATGGTCAGGCTCTGCTTGTACTCGTATCTGTACTCAGTAAGCCTTACATCAAAACCAACGTAGCCATGTGTGACAGCTGTGAGCTGGCAGACAGGCAGGTCCTGTCCTTTGCCTGGTGTCCCAGTTGTTATGGTGCCTTCAGGAAAGTTTTATGCATCTCTGAAAGAACATGCAGTCAAGGACGACACATTTTGGCTGGAAAAAATCCAGTTGATGCACAGCCCTGGCAATTTTTCGCATTTCTGGGTAGGGCTAAGTCAAAAACATATGGATTTTCAATTTTGCTCAGACCTGAGCTCCATCTGCTTGAGAGAGACCTCCTTCAGAGCACTGCCACTGCCAAGTCCTTCAGATAAAGTTGGGTGAAGCCTGGTAGTAAAGAGACAAGGGATAGTCCATCCCATGGCCTAAATTTTACCCCCACTTCTAATGCCATGTCTAGACTTTTATATCAAACAGAGCCAGGGAGAAAGATGAACTCCAGAATCCCCACCATCCAAACAACCAAACCATTCTTACACTACAGGTGTGATTTTGGCCCATACCAATTGTCATTTCCAATGATGTGGCTCAAAGGACATCACCCACCGGTGATCACTTCCAACACTGATATGGGCAAGGTTACTTCAGGCTCTGGGACCCTGTCCCAACAGACTGTACTTCCTCACAGTTCTACAAACCACATGCTCTCAATTTTATACTATGAAAAATTTCTTTTCGATGTTGAAACACATCCATATGATTAATTTGAATACTTTGAATGAGAAAAACATTCTTACAAAATAAATACAGACATGTCTTGCTATCCACTGAGGATTATTTTCTTTTCTAAATATCTACAGTGAGATGTGGGCAGAACGGTGTGAGACAAAGAATTGAAAAATAAGGAATAGTTCATCAAAAGACAAGACAATAAGAAATACCTAATATTTACTATGTTTGCAAAAAATCAAGAAGAGAGTCAGACAAGTTTGTGATAAACGGAGCCAGACTTGCAAACAAAGTGAAAGGTGCAAGGTTACCAGTGGCAAGTAATTAATCCAAAACCCTAAACCAGCAAGAACTAATCTCATGGCCTGAAATATGCTTAAAAGGCTAAGATGCATGCTCCTAAGAGAAAGTTAAAAAGTTCAAGTGCGATAAAAAGTTCGGAAGCCTTCGTCAGAGATCCCTGACAACCCCTAAATTAGAGAGGTGCAAGCACAAGAAGACTTTTAATATATTCGTTTTAATGTGAAGCAAGGGTCAGCAAAACTAGGCAGAGTTAGGACATGAATATGTATTAAGTATATTGTTTAACCCTAAACTTTTAAAGAATAAATAGAGCAGTAGTTTGAAGTTTCGGTGTACATGCTTTAGGAGGAATTATCCTGTGCACCTGTGTTGGGTTGCAATACAAGATGTGACCAGAAATGTATATTCTATCACCATCTGTTGAAGCTGGGTGGGGCAGTGATGCTTATCTCCATGGCACATACTATCTGCTAATGGGCCTTCTTTAAAACCAGGTGGGGCAATGTTCTTTATCTTTTCTGCAACTCATCCGTCCTCCAGGGAGATATCCTTTGTTAATGGGCCATTAAGTCCCACTGTATGACTGATAAAATTACATCACCCCATTGTGAGATGCTCCAGCCAGGGAGAGGAGCCAAGCATTTCCTACCTCGATAAAACCTGAGATTTGAAACATTAGGGCAGCCTTTTTCCACTGGATTCCAGAGGAAAACCAGACCTTTCTACATCATCACTGGACCTTTGGAGGAAAACTGCACTCTTCTTCAAAACCACTGCTTCAACAGAACCACATCCATCACTGCAGGAGGACTGCAGCCACCATTTTGATCGGACTGCTACCAACACCCTGATTGACAGGGTATCAGGTTGTATTCTGACTCTGTCAGTGTTCTGGGTTTGTTATTTGTAATACTGTATCTCTATTTTAATTTTTCTAGTAAAGAACTGTTATTCCTAATTCCCATATCTCTTGTATGAGAGCCCCTTAATTTCAAAATTACAATAATTTGGAGGGAGGGGATTTACATTCACCATTTCAAAGAGAAGCTCCTGCCTTTCTTGGCAGACTCCTGTCCTTCAAACCAGAACAGCACCTCAGCGCTAAATAAATGCATCCCTACTTTATAACTCTCATTTATCAAGAGTCATAGAGTCTTTTCTGCGTATCAAGTGAGCTTTGGACAAATCATCAACCATCTATGTGTGTCCATGGGGACTAGGAAGGATGACATAAGAAGGTGCTCATAGGCAATCAAAGACCATGAAAGAGAGAAGTAATGCCAAACAAGACTCACCAAGCATGCTGGGGAAGCAGATTCTTAACAGTGAGGGGTGCTTAAACACCTGGAGAGTGTACCGCAGTACAAGTGTTTGTATAAATAACATTTATACGAAGATGAAACATCTTTTGACAAGGAAATCAAAGCTCCATCAGAAGCTTTCAGGCACAAAGCAGAAGCCATTGGAAGTGAGTCCCTGATCTGGACTATGCAGGTGGCCAGTCTTGAAGAGTTAATGGTCCTTTCTGGATTCAAAGCCAGAGGAAATATTGTGATTTAATCAAGCACAGAAAACCCACATGGGCAAAAGCTCAGCTCTGGAAGACTGCCAAGACTGCAGTTGGACTGCAAATGAAGGGCCCAGGTCTTCACTTGCAGCACTGAAAATGAGAGGGGCTGGTCCTAAGACCCCAGAATAACACAGGTAGTCAGGATAATCAGGATTTGACCTAAAAGAAGCAAATGAAAAAAAAAAAAAAAAAAAAGGGGATGGGTATGAGGCAGACTTCATGTACACAAGAAAAGCAGAACATGGGCATAGGGCCGAGTGATCATTCATGCCCACAAGGCGACAGATGTGGTAGAAAACAGACATTAACTTCCCTCTGCCTAGCCCTGTGATTGCCTCTGGTTTGATTCATGTAAAACACAAGGATTTGAATGAGAAAACCTGTGAAGTGGAGAGGAGGAGCGGGAAAGAGCTCAAAGGATTTAATGATACCAAGGCAACAGTCACCATGGTAACTATTTAATTAATGAGCTGGTGATGAACTCAAGTAATATGGTTCTAGTGAAGTCATGCTGTAGTAATTATCATAGTTTCATTCATGCTGTCCTGGCAGGGGCTGTGCAGGTAGCCCAGAGAAGCCTAGGAGCTCTGACAGAAGGGAGCAAGCAGCCTGCTGAATCAATGGAAGGCAAGCGCGTGCCTGGGAGCGTGCTTCAGTGCTGCTCCAAGCCAGCTCCCCAGGCACTCGAGCATGGAGACCACATGCCATCCAATCCATCTTACAGTACCACACTGCTAAAGGGCAACCCGGCTGGCCTTGTGCGGCAACACAGACAGCATTCACAAGCAGTCTGCAGAGCAAGCAGCCTGCACAGCTACTCCCCCCTGCTACACCTTCAGCCTCCAAAAGATGATACTGAAAATAAACAAATAAGCTGGTAATTTGCCATCTCTGGTGGGAGGAGTCCTCTTTTCACCCAGCAGACAGTAGCATAACAGCTGCATGGGTATCCCAAATGAAAAAAAGAGCTCTTGACGAACACATTGAAGTTTTGATAGGCATATACGTACCAGGACTCTAAGGAGACAGTATTTCATACAGAGGGAGGATAAATAAGATGGATGAGGGGTGAGATACTTAAAGCAAAAGACACTACGAAAGGTGAGTGCGAGGTCAGATAATTCACCTGTTTTCATGAGATAAGAAGATGCTCCACATTGTTGCAAGTGCTGAAATACATCTCATCACTACCCTGTGGTGTTATCTGCTCCACAAAGATCCTCAAGCTTTGTGGGACATGAATATGATTGACACTGGTTATAAGGAGAGGACATCTTACAGTCATATTTGACTGAAAGATGAGGAAGTGTACAGACTTGTGCTGGAGGGCATACTCTATTTTAGTACTTGCTATCAGCAAGCCTACTTTGTCTACTTCAGAAAACACTAATTATTCTGTCAAATATTTTCATGGCAACTGAGAGAAATCACAAGGATATGCATCCCATTCACCAAAACAGCAGCAAGGCCTCAGGATTAGCTTTGCACCCTGGATCTGCCACCACAATAAGAATAACCATACATAGCAAAGAAATACACAATTTATGAGTACACAGCAATTACCTGTTGTATGACACAAAATGGTTGTGACAGCATACTCTCCAATTAAAGGGACACAGTACTGACTGCCTAGGCAGTGTCACGGTGTGACTGGGGTTGCCAATTTTAATATATTTAATTTAATTTGGGGATTGAGTTTAGGAGTAAAGACAAAGCAGGCTTAAAGCTTAAAAAGGGTACAAGAAAATTTATTAACAACACAAAACAATTCAGAATGAGATTTCCAGATTATTCCCTCCTCCCCCTTCCTTCATACCAGCAACATACAGAAAAAAAAAAACTTCGGTCAGTTATTCACTTAAATAATCATTTCAGTTCACTCAGGAGAGAAAAGCCCCTTCTTTTTGTTTAGGCCTAGAGGGTGTCTCACTCTCATAATCTGCATCCGCCTGGAAACTACAAATTATGATTTTTCCTCCCATTTTCACAGTCCTTCCAGAGCTGTATATGGGTTGCTGAAAAACACATGGGGTGTCATTTTAAAGGCAGGCTGCTGAGAACACAAAAAGACTCTTCATCTCACTCTCCACTCAAATATCTCTGTCCAATTCCAGTCCCAAAGACAGAGAGCTCTATTTCCCGAGGCCCATTTCTCAAGGCAAAAAAGGTCTTCTTCTCAGGCACTTTTAACCTCCCCAAGTATATTCTACAGTTTAAAGGAATTTTAAGTAAAGTCACGATCCTCTGAAGCCCACAAAAAAAGGTTTTAAGCTACTTATGAGTGGCGACTCCTCCATCTCTCCTTCTATAACTCTGGCCTTCCTTCTACTGACTTCTGTAATTCCTCTTGCTTCATGCTTTCCGTTCTGGGGAGCTCAGGAAATCCAAAGTCTCATTCAGGCACCAAAAGTTAAACTTGTATCCAAACGGTAAAGATCCAGGCTGAAGCCATGCTGGAAAAGACGCAGCCACACAAGATGATGAAATGGCTGGACTTCTTTCTGCCGCTGTGCGAGGCCTGGAGCTGGGCTGGGCCGGGCCGGGCCAGGCCCCCTTCCCGGGGCCATCCCGGATCCGGGCCCTCCCTGCCCCATGCCAGGGCCGGGGCCGGGGCCCGCTGGGGCCAGAGCCGAGTCCACCCCAGGGCCTTCCCGGGGCCAGGAGTTATCCCGGAGCCGGGCCAGGTCCACTCCGGGCCTTCCCGGGGCCGGGCTCTTCCCCCCACGCTGGGGCCGGAGCCGGGTCCAACCCGGGGGCTTCCTGGGGCCGGGCTCTTCCCCCTGCCGGGGTTCGGGCCGCGCGGGAGGCCGGGCCGGGCCCCATGGCGGGGGCCCGGAGCCTCCAGGCTCCTCTCCCCTGCCCGACCGGAAACCAAAAGACTCAAAACTAACTTCTTTCCTGTGATTCGTAAAAGCAGCATTCTAATCGGTTTCCTGGGCTGTCAATCACCAACCCAGGTCTCTGATTGGTCCCCGCAGCCTCAGGGGAGGCTCCTAGAGATGACCCCTGCTCCCTTTGTCTCAGGACCATGGGCCACCACCCCCCACTTTCCATGTGTCCCAGCACAGCAGTCGATGAAAAAGATGAAAAAGAGTTAGTTTTTGCCACTCATTCGAGTGGGATCTGTCTTCATCTTGTTAACCTGCAACTTCTAATTCTCTCCTGTTTTTTCTCATGGTTTTCCCAACTTTTCCCATCAGTATTTGCCCACTTGAGCCAGGAAAAGCCAACACAGCTTTTTGACCAAAAGGCAAAACTCAGCTATTTTCTTGTGCTTTGTTAGCCATGGAAATCAGTACAAGTGAGTACCCAGTTTGCATTATTATAGAGAATATCCATTTTTAAAGCCATCTAGAAACACCAGTGCTCACAAGGTAGTTCATGTTGTATTTCCACCATAAGAACCTGAACTTCCATTGCTGTAACATCTGTAACTCATGTCTCCCCTCTGAGTTAGGGACTGGATACGAAAGGGAGCTATCTCACTCAACTTTAGCAGCCCGTGTCAGAACCAAAGTACTCATCTCTCCACAGTCTTTAGGAGGAATTCAGGGATAAACCACAGTATTGGAGATACCTCAATCTGAACAAAATAATCATAGCAACAACTGAGCAATGGATGTAGGCAGGCATTGCAATGCTAAAGTGAAAATTAAGTGCCTACATCCACACTTAGAACCCAAGATGTCTAGCCAGCATCCTTCTCAACCCACTGACATTTAACTTACCTGCCAGACTCACTGGACCGCTACTGCCAAATCTGAGCATGGTCAGTTCAAGACCACATCTACACCTGAAAACAAGGTGTTCTTCTAGATGATGTCCTGAAAGGTGTGGGCAAAGAAGAGCATTAAAAGTGTCTCTACCATGGTGCCCCTGTCCTGTTAATACTGCACACTGCTGGTGCTTATACAAGAGTCTGGTTGCAACATTGCTCAAATCCCACAAAACGTAAATTCAGTTTCCTTTAAACTTCATTTTGGCGCTCTAAATGAAAAAGTCTCAGTCCCTCTGATCCTTATCTGGAACCACTGCCTCAATCTTTATTTCTTTGGTGCAAAAAATAAAATCAGAAGAAATCTTTCATCTAGCTCTGAGGATCATTCTTTGCATTTGAAAGTGAAGCAAGACAACAACCTCAAAAATTTCTCTTGAAGAAAGTAATTATTTTCTTTTTAAAGAAAACTCTCTCATCTATGCCAAGACTAAAACATCCACGGTAAAGCACTGCTTTGAAGCAAAAACCACCAAGACTTCTCAAAACCCAGCACATACAGGGTCTGCAATGGAGGTCTGACATTTCTTCCCTAAAAGCCCTTCTATTTATACTCTTCTTGGCAGGCTTGAAAGTACCTGCCAGATGGACAGAGATAACTGACATCCAGAAAAGACACTCTACCAGCTGCTGTTAGCAGGGGTTGAGAAGCATGGGGGCTGGTTAATAAGAAACCACTTCCTCACAGCTGCTAGCTGCTCATTGCCTTCCCAGGGCTTAATGGAATTTGGAGAGAGTATTTCAAGTCAGACCATTTGTCAGCATACACATAGATCAGCTTAGGCCCCACACCTTGCCTGTATGTCAAGCACAAGCTTTGTTTCCTCAGAGAAATCTTTGTTGGTCCACTCTCCCTCATCTCTCTGACTCTGGCAGTGATTCCCACAGGGCAGAGCTTGACCATGGGTGGTACTTGCTGCTGACAGCTGCTGAGCTGAGACCATGCCAGCAGGCAGAACGGTCCTGGTGTGGCTGCAAAAAAGGGTCAGCTGGAAAGGTAAGAGGAGGGAACCAGATTTCACTCCATACAGAAGCTGTGAGCCATCAGAGCACAGGCAGTCCTGGGTGGAGAAGCCCTAGGGATGACAGCTGGATACAAAGCCGAAGGAGCTGGCAATGCACAAAAACAGAGCAAACAGTGCCCTGGCCTACACTAGATGAGTGGCCAGCAGAGAAGGAGTGACACTGTCTGAGGGTCTCCTTATGCCTGAGACCCCTCAGATGGCCACAGGTGGGTGGTTTGGGGTCTAGGGAATTCTTGAAGCTGCCGAAGAGAGATTGCAGGAGACAGTCGTCTGGGCTCAAGGTTTGTTTATTAATTGTTATCTATAAAGTTCTTTTCTGCGCGCAGCGGTCTGTCACCACCGAGTGCAGGACGAAAGTCTGCCCCATGGGGCATCGGACTTATCTTTTATACTCTAAGTTACGTACTCTGTTTACAATTACTTTCCAATACTACAGAATCTTATTACTATGTCTAGTTTTGTCCCCAACCAATCTGTGACTTCCAGTATCCCCTCCAAGATGGAGAATGTGAAGAAGAAAAAAGTGCACCACACCCCATTTCCTTCATCTTGGCCTCCTGGCTGATAATATAAACAACCCCAAAAACTACTTTTTCTACATGCTAACTACCTAATTCACACTCCAGTTTCTCTAAAAGTTTGCATCTCTTCTCTGAGAGGAGGCAGATGTTGCCATGGAGCAGGATCCAGCCTCGAGACTCCCCTGGCCTCACTCGGGGGTCCCAAAAAGGTCTGACAGGGGGGTTTTTGCACCCACAAGAGGTCCAGAGGGACACCCTGGACCCCCACAAGGAGGACTTGTTAAAAAATCATGTCAGTTCTTACCATTGTAAGAATCATAAAATTTGAAATGCGCTCATATTTGGAAATTTTCTACATTACTGATTTTATAGTTTCTGACACTTCTTAATTTTGCTAAGGATTTCCTGTTGCTGTACGAGGGGTTATGGAGCGGCGAAGGAACACAACAATAAGGCACTCTCTTACTTGGTGCAAGAAAGAACAGTTTATTGAAGGAAGCCATGGCTTTAAATAAGATAGTTCATGAAAAACAAAATACAGACAGTTCATTGGTCAGAGAGAGAGACACCTCTTGTCCCTGGCTTTCCCATGGATCCAGTAGGTGTTTATCTTTGTTATAATTCCTTTATGTTTTTCTCAAATGTTATCACCCTGGGAAAGGCTCAGGCCAGAGCTGAGAAACTGTCTCAGCCTGGGAAAAGGTTTCCCAGCATGAGAAAGAGAAAAGGAGCTCAGAGCCTGATAAAGGCCTTGCGATTTCTGCCTGGGCCTTCAGTAGTGTCCACAATTTCCCATCAGGCAATACACTGAACAACAGTTCATTAACATCCTGAAAGATGATTTTTTACACCTCTCCACATTCAGATTTCCCTTTGCAATTTTAAAAACAAACTCACCTTTTTTTAACTAATGCGAGGAGCAAGCCTGGCATAATCACAGGGTTCCAGGAACTGAGACTTCAAGACCAACTGAACCTTGTGTGAACCTCCTGAAAAATTCACAGGCATTTCCTAACTAAAATGAGTTTGACCGACGGACTGGTTTGCAGATATTTTTGTTCTCCATAAACCTAGACAGGGGAGCAAGTCTTCTCTTCTGATGCACTTACATGGCACTTACCTGTAGTTCAGTCATTGCATTAATTTCTGTCCTATTAATACATTTTTTCTGCAGAAGGAGAATAAATGGGAACAAACAATTGCGTACTTCTTCTTTTGGGCCACAGTATTTGAGAGATCTACTTCTACAAATAAGATACATAAGTGACAAACATTAAAGCTTCTCTGTATCTCTGATCTAATTTATAACTAGAACAATCTTCAGTAACTGTTGAAATCATAAGAGCTAGTGCTTGGGTCAGAATACACCTAACGTAATACCAGTTACAGAGTCCACTGCTCTTTGAGAGTTGCAATTTCACGCAGGAGTGTACTTTTTATTAGAGATTGTAGAGCCTTAATCTGTCCTTTTGTTTTCTTTTTTATTTTTTTCCATTTTAATCCCATTGAATTAGAAAGAAGTATGAGATGCTCCAGAGTTAAGAGACAATTAATTACAAATTATTTTAGATAATGTCACATTTTCCTGGTGATTCCACCTCTCTGAAGGTGTATTTCAGTTTGGAATTTAGCCAGACTAAACCTAACTTGCTGCATGTCAATAAATCACCACTGCTGACCTCTTGAGAGTAATATTGTTAGAAGCATGGGCATAAATATCAGATACCTTGGACAGCTTGGCAATTTAACAAAGCTGATCATGCTTCAAAATTCTTTTTTCAGTACACTAGGTCTAAAAAAACCCAAAGCCATTTTTTGTCTCTCACCCGATCCTGCTTTGAAAATGAATTGATTTTAAATTTCTTTTATCTGAGAGAGGTCAGAGTTCCATTAAAAATCACCCACTGGCACTGATTTGAAGCTTTAGTTTTGGTAACCTTATTATGCTGACAAAAGGGGACATGTGTGGTTAAAACTCGTTATTTCCTTGTAATTTGTTTCACTCACGTCTTTGGGTCTTTCCTGCTGCAATAGCATGACCTTCAGAAGACCTTGCTGCACCCATGTGCTGTCAGAAACCCATCGGCCACATTCACCTCCTTCCTGCCCAGGAAGACACTCTGGGGGGTAAAAGTAAAGGGCTCCTCATCCACAGGAAGGCAAGGGAAGTCTGGGATGGCAAGAGCTGCCCTGAACAATATGCAGATGCTTGTTAGGGGAACTGTAGTAATATGTGGGTGAGCACCACCAAGTGAATGATACTCTGGGGGTAGAAGCCAAAAGAATTAAATGGGAGAAAGCAAACCCAGCCTCCCAGTGAGGGATCACATTTTAAGGTGCATCAGCTGCAAACAGGTGCTATTGCTGAACAGCACTGGCTGAGAAAAAACTGGATTTCCAGTTCCTTCTGACAACAACATTGGCTACTGCTCAAACTTGGTTTGTTTTTACATTCTGCCTGTGCTTCTCAGCTGTGAGCACCACACACACTCCTGTACTCTCAGTTTTATTGCCAACATACACATCAATGAGAATCTTCCACTGCAGTGCCAGTCTGGGAAAGATGAAGCCAGAGCTGTATGTAGTGAGTAGGGTATAACTATTAAAAGTTGCTGGTTCATATAATTTTCACTCATTTTGGTGTGAAATTTGTCATAAGGGCATAATCTCAAGTGTTCTGGAAAAATAATCTACAACACTGCAATTCTTCAAGACCTCCTAATGAAGAGAAACACTTAAAATTAATACTTGTCTACTAGAGGAATTAGCCAGTTATTAGGGCTTTATTACTATTAACATATTATCTTTCCCACATAACGTTTAATTAATGCAATAAAAGAAGAAAGCACAAGCAGCAGCAAATCCTGAAGTACCAAAAGGGAAGTAAGCCCCTACAGTCATCCCAGACTTGTCCTGGTCTGGAACTGCTGATTAAAGGTAATGCCATGAGACAGTCAAATACCTTAAGATAAATTTATCTTATTTTTTAAACAGTTAAAAATTCATAAGCAATGTTCATTACTTTGAGAGTTAATATTTCTAAGCAGTCCAGTAGAAACATAGTGTCTTGGTTTGAAAGAGAGGTATTTGCTAAGAGAGGAACGAGCCTCTCTTGAAATGGACAGTGTAAATCCCCTCCCTCCAAATCATTATAATTTTGAAATTAAGGAGCTGTCAGGCAAAGATATGGGAATAGGAATAACAGTTCTTTACTAGGAAAAAATTCAAATGAAAGTACCGTAATACAAAAGAAAAAAGTACCTAAATACTGACGGAGTCAGAATACAACCTGAAATCCCACCAGTCAGGGTGTTGGTAGCAGTCCGATCAAAATGGTGGCTGCAGTCCTCCTGCAGTGATGGATGTGGTTCTGTTGAAGCAGTGGTTTTGAAGAAGAGTGCAGTTTTCCTCCAAAGGTCCAGTGATGATGTAGAAAGGTCTGGTTTTCCTCTGGAATCCAGTGGAAAAAGGCTGCCCTAATGTTTCAAATCTCAGGTTTTATCGAGGTAGGAAATGCTTGGCTCCTCTCCCTGGCTGGAGCATCTCACAATGGGGTGATGTAATTTTATCAGTCATACAGTGGGACTTAATGGCCCATTAACAAAGGATATCTCCCTGGAGGAAGGGTGGGTTGTGAAAAAGATAAAGAACACTGCCCCACTTGGTTTTAGCAGATGGTCCATTGACAGAAGATATCCACCTTCTGTCCCCCGCCCCCCCAAAAAAAATAAAGATCACTGCTTCACCTGGTTTCAACAGATGGTGATAGAATTCATACATTTGGTTACATCCTGTTTTGCAAGCCAAGACACACAGCGAAGATATATTGAGAGATTATATATTAGGCCTGGAAGATACGTTCACTTCACTTTAGGGTGTTTTCCATTCCTAAACTTCTGGAATTCAAAGTAGAAGGATGTTCAACACAGAAAAATTTGTTGGGGGCTTTTTAGCAGTTGTTCATTTATTTCTGGTGGAATTGTTTGCATTAGCCTGCCTTTTTTTTTTTTACTGTCAGTTTGGTGATTTTGGAATATGCTGTTGAGTTGTTAAAGGAATAAAAGTCGTTAAAGTCGTTAAAGTTCTATAAGTACTCAATACACTTAATTTCATCATAGAATACACAAGAGTTATTAAAATCCTGCTTCTAACTGTGAAGCAAGAAATATTTCCTAAGATTTCAGAAAAAAAATTCTATCTCAAAATGATGCCTTGGTTCTACGACAACTCTTCAAGCCATCCAGGAATCCCTCAATATACCTACACCTTCCCTTTGCAAAAAAAGCAGGTCCAATTTCTTCTTCTTGAGTATGTGCAGCTCCCAGTTTGTCAGTATATATAAATGATCAAAAAAGACCTCTGCTTAAAACTGCTGCTCAAATTGATTTTGTCATTGCCTTTGTAGGAAGGTGTGAACAGGCGCTTTTGTATTTGCATAGACTTGGAAGAGGGAAATAAGAACCAAAATAAAACCACATAAGCATAAAGATATTCAAGGACAGTGTGCTGAATAGAACTGTCAAGGGTGGAACTGCTCTAGACAGCCATGCTGGTTCCTTCCTTTTGGGAGTTTTTTTGGGCAGAGAGCAGTCTGCACTGAGCAACACCCCCAGGTGAGGGCCTAGGGGGCTAAGTGCAGATCTGGTGCCCAAATCCTACAGGCTTCTGCCAACAATGGATTAAGCTCTCAAGTTCTCACAAGCAAAGTCAATGCATTGACCCACGAGAACAAATGAATGCTTGGGTTTAAATAGAGCTGAGTCTCCTTTACCTACCCCTGAACAGGATTTACACAAAAAGTAATTCTTTCTTATGCCAAAGTCATAATTCAGTTAAATTACTTGTATTAAATTGCCAGATACAGTGATTAATCCATTCAGTCTTAATTGTGACCTTATTTTCATCCTTGCTTTTTCTTCTTTAATTAATTTAATGAAAGTGCAGTAAATGAGACTAATAATACTTGATAAATACTTGATAAGCATATACTTGCTCACTTTTCTCCTTCCAGTAAAATCCATAAAGGGTAACTGAGGCTGGTCTATCCCTTTATGTCATGTGAACATCCAATTCTGCCTAATACCTAAAGCCCAAATTCACAAAGCAATTGTAGGACTCTAAACCCCATGTCAATACAACTCACTCTCATTAATTTATTTCGTAATTTATCTGAATGAATCAAAGTCAATTGTGGCCTTCCCTGCAAAAGTGCAAAGCCTTCCCTCACTGTAGGGCCAGCGAGCCCAGCATGAAAAAATTAGTGCTGCCTCATTCCACATAGGACTTGCTGTTAGCTGCTTGTCTGTTAGCTGTGTTGGCATTGGCTGATTCTGAGCCATGACACACAAAGTAATGCCAAGGGCTATTGCATGATCTCTACAGTCACAGGCTGCTCTAGGAAAGGTGTGAGTTCTGTGGGGAAACAGTTCTAGCACTCATGCACTAGCATGAATTTTATAGATGAGCTCATTATCAGAACAAACCAAAATGCTCAGTCTGCAAGGTCTCTAATTCCCATTATGTAAGAGCCCACCCCTTTTTGTCTATTCTGGACTTTCTGCACTAAATCAGAGCAAATTCTGCTAAGCAGGGTCCAAGACCAGCTTGTCTTCTTTGCACTTCAACACACATCACCTAAAGGTTCCATGACCTCTTTCCAGATATCTTACTGCACTGCACAAGCACTACATACCATGCCCCTGAATTCCAAAGACTGGGGACCTTCAAAGGGAGCCTGGAACACCAAAATCCTGAAAACATCCTGTGCCCCTTTCCATTTCCACCTGAAAAGCAGACTTCCTACTCTGCAGGAAGGGGGGATTGCAAACATGTCTGTGCATGCAACCCAGCTCCAAGTGCACAGCATCAGAAAACAAAGTTCAGTGAAGAGTGATGTTCACAACAATCCTTTCTTCTTCGACCGTATTCAGCCTCTGATACAGGTTATTTTCTGTGTCCACAACAACCAACCTAAACACATTAAAAAAATTTTAAAAATGAGGGCAGAACAAGGTTCTTAAGGAGCTTCTTTAAGGAAAGATAAATCTATTGAGCACTGCCAGAAGAGCTAAAGCATGTAGTTTAAGTTGTATTTTAAGAAAGGAGGGTGTTTATTAGCTTTTGTTTCAATTTTTTTTGTTGTCTAGCGCTTGAATATCAGACGCCCATACCAGAGATAAAAATAGAGGGCCAATGTTCCCTGCTTTTTGCTATTAGTTTAATTCCATTGGCATGTGCTCTCTAGGTAAATCTCTATAAGATCTGTCTCTTCCCCCATCCAAAATGAGTCCTTAGCCTCACTCTGTCTTACTGCCAAGCTGAAGAACAATTATTAGCAGAACGATCCCTAAATGAGCACTGAACAGGAAACAAGGCTGATTAACTAAGGCAGAAAACTCTCCAAATCTCATTCAAAAGTTTTTTTTGCTCACTTAAGGCTCTGCCTGGCACCACTGGGACCACCCCCAACACATCACACTGCCCTGGTGTAGGGAGGATCCCTGTTTAGCAGAAGGGAGTCAGACAAGGGGAAGCTGATACCCAATAAAAGGCATAAAATGACAGACACGTTTTTAATAGTCTGAAATTCCCAGGTGGATCTAAACACCCTGGGAACCATCACTTGGAGTTTTTGAATCCAGATTGAGCAGCACACACCGTTAGGGAAATGCCACATAGGGAAGTCTTCATGATCCAGACCACTGCACTCCCCTCAGACCTTCCGATCTCTTTCTGCACAAAGCACTGTGTCCATTTTTCTTCTTTGAAAAACTACATTTCTCATCTACATCATATTACCTTGTGACAAGGGAAATCCTGAGATCCCTGGGCAGTGACCACAACCAGCCCTGGGAACTGGACTCAAAAGATTAGCCAGTCATGAGTTTTGCCTTCCAAGCAAAATTATGCAATGACAATTTAGCCATTTATTGCCATAAGCAAATGGTCAACTATAGCAACAGAATGATCGTGCCAAATAGCATTTCCAAGTTGTGAGCCTTCCCCACAAATGAATCAGTTATCACTTTTAGCTGGGATCATTACACAGCCTTGTTCCCTTCTGCATTGTTTGCTCAGTAATATTGCCGTGTGTCCTCATAAACTAGCAGTGATTAGAAAAGAAACAACCGTAATTCATATTCCAAAAGTCATCCTCCCATGTACCCATTCACTCACCATTCCTAATTAAGTTCATGAAAGATTAATTCCTTAATGGTTATGATTTGTCATGTTAATTAATTAGCTGCTTTTCATTTAAACATTCAAAGGTTTCCAGCATTATACAGATTCCTTAATTAGCCCATGGTGAGTGTAAAAAAAATTAAATAATTGAGTAACTTCTCTTTGTTCCTTAGGCAATTTTATCAGCTGCTTGGTCTTCCAGTTCATCTCCTTCCCCACTTCATGCAGAATCCCTTTCCTTCACTGCTGCAAATGCAAATGCACCTGCTTGGCTTATTCATCTTTCTCAGAGGATAACATAACCAAGGAACACGCACAGCTGACTGACCTCTCTCTTACCCTGGGGAGAAAGTACTTTGATAGAAACTTTGTCTCTCTTCAAGTTCCCCAAGGTGTGCAGACCTGAAGCTGAAAATCTGCCTAGGACATGGCTTAGATTGAGCATCTCCAGGATTGTTGAGCTCAGCCTGATGCCAGCAGTGAGACCTGTATATACATTGCAATTCCAGTTAGCCTGGCAGGAGCTCCCTGCAAATTCAGCTTTGTCACAGTTTCCAAGGCAACTTCTTTGGCTCCTGGTTGTGATAGGTTTTGAGGGATGCCCACAGAGGGTTTGCAATCTCAGCCTGTCCTCTCTGCCCTGATGGCAGTGACTGGAATCGCCCACAAAGACTACTTTGAGAGGCACAGACAAGAGGCCTTTCTTTCCCAAACTCTTCTGGAAGTATATGTGAGACTTCTCTCCAGGCCTTCTTACCTTATTCCACATGACTTCGCAGCCTCTGTTCACCATGTGCTCATACTCAGAACTGGGAGTAACAAAAACCAGTCAGATTTGTGTTGTTAGGATATATCCATGGCCTCTTTCCAACGCCACTTTTAAAGGTACCCTAAACCATATTCTGCTAACACTACCATTCCCCAAACTTCTCTAGCACAGGGCTCTGGGAAAATGTCTGTAACCCACAGACATTTTGACATGATGTGTATGTAAGACCACATCAATGTGGCAGGGCTGACCCATAGTAAAATGGCTGTTTAAGAGGTCAGAGCATTATAGCTGAGGAATGGTATAATCTAGCCTTGGCTTCAGCTTTGCACTTCTCCATACGATACTCACAGAAAGAAGGCTTCCCACATGCTGGATGCACCAGGTGGGCTGCTCCACATGTCAGGCACTCCCTGCCTCTCCTGCAGACACTGTAACCACAGTCCTCAGGGGCAACCTCAGCATTAGTCACCAGTTTGTTTCCAGAGTCTGCTAGATAAGCAGATAATTTGCAAGGAATTAATGGAAATCACAGCTAAAACACCTGGACCAACACCAGCGGGTGAGGAGCTTGCACAGTTGCCACTTACCAGCAGGAAAAGCTCCATGCTAAAGTAGTAGCAAATACATGAGTAGGAGGCCACAGCTTTTTTGTCCTTTGCACTTGAAAACTCTGCCATTAGAAATTGTAGTCCATTCCCAAGCTCCCCAGTGGTGTTATCTTGCCATTAGTTACTGCACTATACTTGGTTCCTACAATAAATTAATCTCATAGCTCCAAGCCCTCCACTTGAAGCCCAAAGTAAAATTAGACCTGCTGCAAAGGGTCCCCTCTTTGTGTTAAAGCAAAAAGGAAACTCACCAGTAGATTTTTCTACTATGGCCATTATCACGGGCTCAGCACCTGCAAGCAAAACAGTCTCTAAATGTAGGAAAACTGGGATTTGCAGGATCCCACAGGAATGGCAATATGCCCACAGGGTACTGGACCTCATGTAGCACATACATCAGAACCACAGCAAACATGGAGGGAGCAGAACTTTCTCATTCCATGACCTGGCCAGCATATATTGCAGAGGGAAAACCACAGCAGTAGTCTTGTATTCCTCAGAACACAGCCTAGGAAATTTTTCCTAACTAATTACTATCCCATACATTCAGTTGTGATCAGAAATGGTAGTGAAAGCCAAAATTAATGGTAGAAAACCAATGTTGCGACTCGCACACTTCCTTTTCTGCTGGACCTCAGTGAAGTGTAAACCAGTTTCAGCAAACTGTCATCTTCATGCAGGTGCTTTTATTACAGCAGTGTATGCTGTTTAAATATGAGGTGTTTGGATCATTTATAGTACAGCCAGTTTACACTGAAGCAAATGTCCCTTAGGACAGCCACATTAGTCTGATGAGATTCATGGTGGCTAGAGAAGCTGACAGGTAGGAAGTTCTCCTGTAAACATCATATGCATCTGCCAAGAAGTCTCCACATCATCTGGTGACAGGGACACAAGAGGATTCGAGACAAAGAGCACAGCTGAGCCATGTCCACGGATTACCTCAGGTGACCTTTCACTTTACATGTTTTCTGCCACTTTAAATAAAGTGTTTTGCTCCCAACAGGAAAAGCTGAACAACTCCTGAAGCATTTCTCTTCTCTGCTTCCTACTGTCATTATTACTTGGTGACTCACCCCTAAGTATGCCCACAACCTGCTCAGCCATTGCTGCTGGAAAGCCCTGTCAAACACAACCCTGCAGCTCAATCAAGATAAATACCACCTGTCCCCTTCCTCCCCTCAAGTACCAGCATAGGCACACTTGTGAGCAGAAGAGATCCCAGCCCTCCCAAATGGGGCTCAGAGTGAGACATAGTACAGACAGAAAAATCCTATGTGAATTAGCAGAGCAAAGAGGAAGAGTGTCAGCTAGGAATGGCCCTTTCTATCAGCTACCAGTCCTTGGTCACAGCTCCTGGAAACCTCTTGGATTGCTAGGCAGGGATCTGAATGGCTGGGTGAGATCTCACATACCCCAAATGTCCTCATGCCCTCATTCCTGCACAGCCCTGTCATTCCTGCAGTGCTGACAATGGATGTTGAAGCACCGAGCCTGAAACAACAGGCAGTTTTACACTGCCTTATAGGTGTCTACAGAACAGCAAGGAAAAGAAGCAGTTCTACACTGCTGATGCTGTGACAGTGAGATCACTACATGACAGTACCACATTATCCAGTGACAGCATAAATGGATCACTGAGCTCTTCACCCTAAAAATATGCTGCGAACATACCAGTCATGCATGCACTTACCGTGTGCAAGGCTGCCACCACATGGTACAAGGACAAGGCTGTAGACTCTTTGAGCTAGAGCAGGAGAGGGGAAAACTATCCTCACATGTCCAACCAGCCCTTGCCTCACTAACCAGTGATGGCCAAATCCTGATGTCTCAGTGGGATCAATTACTTCGGTCAGGTTCCCCTTGTATCTTTCCATCCACTCTAAGTCACAAAAATCTCTCATGAAGAAACCACCTGAATATTGTAAAATAGAGATCCTAAGACACGTATGAGATCTGGCTGTTCTCACTATGGAAAATATGAAATTAGCAAAATCAGTTTAACAGTGCCCCACAAACCAGAAAAGTCTGGGCTCAGTAGAGCCTAAGAGCACTGATAGACAAAAATATACCAAGCTTTTGCAGTTTCTAAACTCACATTGCTTGCAGCATGGAACTAATGCAAAAGCATGACACTTCCAATAATGGCTGGGCAGCCTTGGCCTCTCACGTTGAACTACAGAGCAGTTCAGGTAAATGTGGTTCTGCTCTACAGTAACAGAACCAAAACACAAATGCAGAAGCAGGAGGAGCAAGAGAAATCACAGATTTGTTTTGGAGAAGAACAAAGTCAGGCCATAGAAGGATGACAGGGAAACAAAACTGCATCCATCATCCTCAAGCCCAGGCAGTATTTTGGGTATTCCTGACTTTTGAAGGTCTTTTATCTAACAGAACCACAAAGAAATGGTGTCTCCAACAAGTCCAAGGCTTTGTCACCCCCTCTTCGTTTTTGCTCTTCTCCTCTCTTGACTGATGGCAGGTTTCTAATGAAAATACAGACCCCAAAGTGGTGTCTGGCAGTGGTTCAGACAGTGAGACACAACCATACATGGCAAAGTGGTGCCTCTGTCACTGGCCTTCACAGAGAAGGGACAGCCTTCAGCAGTACTGAGCCTTCACAGGGATGGTGCCTGCCATCTTTGCAGCAAACTCATCTCAATTTCCAAGCAGTCATCCTCTTCCGTGGTGAATAAAGGTCTTTTTATCCTTCATTTTACCAGGAAGTCCATCAGGCAGACAGGCATCAAAACCTGATGACATAAACCAGTCAACTGTGAAATACTTATCTGTAGTTCATCCTCACTCCTGGAGACCATAAAGTACATTGAGTGGATTCTTCAAGATAAGAATACCTTTCTTTATAGAGTCAGAGAGAGCACACAATGCCATGAAACATGCTCAGGGCACAGTGCTGCATAAACAGGGCACTGGGATAATGGAGATGCTGAAAATACTCCCTCTCCTCCTGTCAAGGTGTGACTGGGGTTGCCAATTTTAATATATTTAATTTCTCTTGGGGATCGAATTTAGGAGTAAAGACAAAGCAGGCTTAAAGCTTAAACAGGGAACTAGAAATTTATTAACAACACAAAACAATTCAGAACGAGATTTCCAGATTATTCCCTCTTCCCCCTTTCTTCATACCAGCAACATACAGAAAAACACTTTGGTCAGTTATTCACTTAAATAATCATTTCAGTTCACTCAAGAGAGAAAAGTCCCTTCTTTTTGTTTAGGCTTAGAGGGTGTCTCACTCTCATAACTCGCATCCGCCCGGAACCTACAAATTATAATTTTTCCTCCCATTTCCACAGTCTTTTCAGAGCTGTATATGGGTTGCTGAAAACACATGGGGTGTCATTTTAAAGGCAGGCTACTGAGAAACACAAAAAGACTCTTTATCTCACTCTTCACTCAAATGTCTTTGTCCATTCCAGTCCCAAAGACAGAGAGCTCTATTTCTCGAGGCAAAAAAAGTCTTCATCTCAGGCACTTTAACCTCCCCAAGTATATTCTACAGTTTAAAGGAATTTTAAGTAAAGTCACAATCTTCTAAAGCCCACAAAAAAAAGGTTTTAAGCTACTTATCAGCGGTGAACTTTTCCTGATCTCTCCTTCCACGACTCTGGTCTTCATTCTACTGACTTCTGTAATTCCTCTTGCTTCATGCTTTTCGTTTTGGGGAGCTCAGGAAATCCGAAGTCTCAATCAGGCACTAAAAGTCAAACTTGTATCCAAAATGGCAAGGAGCCAGGCTGAAGCCATGCTGGAAAAAACGCAGCCACACGTGGTGATGAGATAGCTGGACTTCCTTCCTGCCGCCACGCAGGGTCGGGAGCTGAGCTGAGCTGAGCCGAGCCGAGCCGAGCCGGGGCCGCACTGGGCTCCCCCTGGGGCCGGGCCAGGCCGGGTCAACCCCTGGGGCCATCCCGGGGCCGAGGCCATCCCGGGGCCGGGCCCTTCCTCCTCTCAGAGCTCAGGCCGGGCTGGGCCCCATGCCAGGGCCTAAAGCCCTGCCAGCTCCTGCTCCCTGCCCGACCAGAAAGGCAAAAGACACCCTAACCCTTTTTCCCCTGTGGTTTGTGAAAGTGAAACAGCATTCTAATTGGTTTTCTGGGCTGTCAATCACCAACCCAGGTCTCCGATTGGTCTCCGCAGCCTCAGGGGAGGCTCCCAGAGAGGACACTGTTCCCTTTGTCTTAAGACCCTGTGCGTTTCAAGTGGCTTCCTTAGGGGGATGGGCCACCACCCCCCCCTCCCTGCTCCATGCGGCTCCAGCACACCTCCCTTCCACCTGCCCTCCCTCTGCCCAGGTAATAGCTACTGTCAATCCCTTTCCCCCAGCATGGATCAGGTAAAATGTCTTCATCCTACAAACCCAGCCCAAGGGCACTAGAACTTGGACAGAAGCTCTGCTGGAATAGAGATGGAGACATTTCTCAAGTGATCACACCATAGAGCTTTTTCCTGGAGAGTGAAGAGGGTGTGAGACTGTCTCTGAAAGCAAATCTGCATAAGAACTGCCCTGGCTGAAACCACTCTATGATAAATAGGTGGGCATTAAAGAAGATGCCTTTGAGTTTTCAAAGTATCTTCCCATTTAGAAGTAAGACAAATATTGCTGGATCAATTCACTTTCAAGCTTTGTATGGATGCAGTAGCAACTTTGCTCCCAAGGACACGCTCTGCCCTTTCACAGCTGAAAAAAGTTTCTGCTGACCCTCAGCCGGGCTGTTCCTCTATAGCTGCAGGACATCTATGGGGTTTGAGTTTAGCCTTAGCACCCAGAAAAAAGTGAGCAGCCTTCTGGGTAGTTCCCTTAACCTTCTGTCTTGGTTTGAAAGACAGGTGTTTGCTAGGGAAAGCAGGGTCCTTCTTTGAAAATGGAGAATGTAAACCCCCTCCTTCTGAATTAGTATAATTTTGAAATTAAGGGGGCTCTTAGGCAGAGATATGGGGATAGGAATAACAGTTCTTTACTAGTATGTATAAGAAGGCAAACAAAACACCAACTATGGAATTAATAACAAATTGAACCAGGAACCCAGTACCAGCCCTCTCAGCCGCGAGCACTTTTCCCTTCAGTGCAGTTCCCATCACAGCTGGCAGGGAGCGCTGGTGGCTCCCGGCAGGCAGGGCAGGTGCGATGATCCCCCCGTGGCTGCAGGGGGCGCTGTGGTGATGGCAGCTGTGTCCCAGATGGGAAGGGATGGAAAAGAGAGGCTTTGCTTCATGAACCCTGGGGCAGTGTCGGTCCTGGTGCTCTAGGACTCTCAGAAACAGCAAGCTGAAACGGCAGGGCGTCCTGGCAGGGCAGGAGTACGAGGTCCAGTAGCAGAAGAAGAGGCAGCTCTCAGCATTGGGATAGCAGAAGTAGCGGCCACCCTCCTCCTCAGAAGCCGAGAGTGAGTGAGAGATCCAGCAACAGCCCCCCACCATCCTTTTACCTACTTCTAAATTTTGTAGTGTCATTGTCCCTTCCAAAAACCAAAGGAGTTTCCCTCCCCTGTCTCAACTACCCAGCCATTCAGTGCTTCTTAGCAAGTCAATGGAAAAAATTCACAGGTAACAAGTGAAAGAAGACCCAACCCTCAACACCTTGTCTCCTTTAACAGCTTAAGCAGTTAGAAAAAGCTTTTACAGCCTGTCTTGAAAGTTTCTGCTCTTTGAGAAAACTTTTGACATAAGAAATGCCACTGGGACCAACCACCTCTGTCTAAAGGGCTTATGATCCCGCGCAAATCACTAAGACAAAGTGTGTGTCCCCTTCAGCAGGATGGTGGCCCAGTTTGGCATCAGTCATTGAACTAACACACAGACAGCAGAAGTCAAAGCCAGCACCTGTAAACCTGTCCATTACAGACCAATTAGACATATGTGCTTAATTGAGCTGAAAACAACAGCAGGAAAGAACTTCTGGAGAAGAGAGAAAAAAGAACACTATGTTGATTTCTGCCCATCAGGACACCCTTCAGGAGCTTTCCGGAGGCTCCAGGGACCACTAAAGCCCTAGTTCAAGCCTGAGCATCCCAACAATACACGCACAAACCTCTCTGCCAGGCAGAAGGCTGCTGCTTTGTGCTGTGATGGTGACTGACAGCATGAACAGATCCAGGAATGCATGGGTACCTCCCGGCAGCGCTTTCTCCACTGTCCCACAGCACATGCAGCAGTCCCATCCCAAAGCACTGCCCACAGGTCAGCAATGCTTCTTAGGGAACAGAACACTGCAGCACCTACAACCACCCCCCTTCAGTGAGCACCCCCCATATTACATATGGATGGGAAGTACCCACAGACACAAAGTGGGCAGCTAGCCAGCCAGTAAATTAATTTCGAAGACAGGCAGGTGATAGATGGGATTCATGTGGGAAACAGGAGGATAAATTGCCCATCTGTGTCTGATGCAGTGGAGAACAGCACACGACAGAGCACAATGAATGGGCACAGGGGGATCAAGGATGGAAAGACTGAGGGGAGTGTAAATAATTGAATCCCTGAGGCCTGGATCCTGTCTTTGGGATTACGTGGGATTGCAAAGGTAGGAGCACAACTGAGGGGAATGATTAATGGGCTCTGTGTGACAGATAGGACCCCCAGACCAATTTCTTAGTGGTGTGGAGGACAGGATGATGAGGAAGTGTATGAGATGAGGAGCTTCCTCCACATCTTTCTATGAAGCTTTGAAGCCAGCCTCTATGGAAACAGCCTGAAGGAGTCTACCAAAATTAGAGGTGTTGCCACACCTCAGCACTCAGGGCCTGGTAAGGGAGGCAGCTTGTTAACTGTGTTATAAATTACCACAGTCGTGTGATATATATATATACACCATATTGTAATTCGTGTTGTAATTCATGTTTTATATAAAATAAGTCTGCAAAATAAAAAAATAAATGAGCCACAAGTAAAGGCAGTGATTGCCTCAGAGCTAGGTAAATTAACATATCTACAGGTCGGACTGCTACCGATAAGCATCTATCTCCTGGGGAAGCCTGGAAACTCACGGAGGAGCAGCATTTCCTGAAAATCTCATCACTCCCCCCCCCAGGACTGCATTCCCCGACTCTGGATGAAGTCCACCACCTAAAAGCAAATACACAACGGACACAAAATCTCGTCAAAGAGCAGGAAGGACTTTGTCTTATATGGACACCAGAGCTGAATTTGAAAGAAACAAAGGACTGTCTTGCTCCAGGCTGTGAAAAACAATATAAAAAGGGGTCCAACCAAAACGGCGGGGTGAACACCAGGGGACCCAGTGCGACAGAGGCTGGGTAATATCGTGTGTTCACCCAACTCTGAACCCAGGCCCGGTGTTGTTCTTTCCGGTTGTGGCTTTGCAGGACCGTATTTTTGGTCGCGAAAATAAAATTTGCCAATTTAACCTTTTAATTCGGTTTGATTCGTTTATTATCTATAACAGTCGTGTCCCCACGTCCCCAGCGCTGCTTGCCTGTTCCTTATCAATGAACTAATAAATTGCCTTATTGATTGACCTGCCCGATTGTGGTGAGTAATTTATAACAAATTTGGTGACCACAACGCGATGAATTTCCATTTCTCGGGGGAGAGCAACTGATCCCGGGAGGGCGCCAGCACCTTTGGTGGCCTTGGGTGACTATTGGCCTCCGCTGGAATATGAAATTCATAAAACAGATAAGACACAAGCAAGAAATTAGAGCTCCCGAAGGCAAACTGCAGTAAATTACCCGTAATATCTTGCGCACCAAGATCCAGGCGAGAACACCGGACTGTTAAGTATCGTTTGGTGGGGTGGTGTGTGACTGGTGTATGATTGAGACGTAACATTGTTACAGAGCGAGTGCGGAGTTCTTCTAGCCTCGGTTCCGCCTTCTCGCGAGAGGAGCGGCAGGCGAAGGAACGAAGCCAGTGACGGGGGGTGGCAGCCTTTTGTCAAAAGGGCTTACAATAAAGCAGGAGCCGGTGGCGTTTGTTGAAAGGACTTTATTTAAAAGGTGGGGGGCTGGAGACACTGAAGGACTAGTCAGGAATGGGTCAGGTTTACAAGAAACCTCGAGACTCAGGTACCAAGGGTTCAGATAAGAACCGGGGTACAAAGAATAAAGGGAGCTGAGGGTTTCCTAGCACAGCCCACTAGGGAACGGGACAAAAGTGAGACCCCAAAACATTGCTGGACTGAGTGATAAGAAGCCCAAGAGCATCCAGGGTTGTATAACAAAAAAAACTTGAGAACAAGTAGAAAAAAAAAGGTACCTCAGTCTTGTGTTGTCTTGTTGTGGGTAAGAAAAACCTATTGAAGAAATAAAATCGAGTGAGTGTGAATGAATGAATGTATATGTATTGTTAATTTAAAGTTTAACTTTATTTTCTGCGAAAAGGTGTATTGTATTGCAATGTTGGAAAAGAAAGGTTTTCTGTGCTGTGGGAGGGGCAAGTAATGTTTATGTTACCAAAAAAACTAGTTAAAAAAAGAAAGGCAGAGGCCAGGGACAAACAGAAGTCCTAGAAAAACGGAACAAAAAGCAAGTAAGGTAAATTCAAAAAAAGGGGAAAAAAAAAAAAAAAAAAAGAGGGGCTGGGACACTCTGGAAATATTGCCTCCCCCACTGGCTCCGTTTTTTTTCCCCCAGCCCCGACACCCAAAGTGTTTTTTCTCCCCCAGTCCCAACACCGAATCTCCGGTGCCTTCTCCTGCTTCAATCCCAGCCGCCGTGACTTTTTTGCCAGTTGCTCTGGCCGTGGCCCCGTCTGCCCTGACCTCCTCACCCGTGCTAACACAACCCAGGCCAATTTCTCTGCCCGGTCCCCCGTCCCTACCAGGCGCTGTGGTCCCCGGTGCCATGAGCCCCGTGTACACCGTGCGTGCACTGATCTGGTTTCTAACAAAAAGCTCTTTAGCGGTTCCGGCTCCGAACTTCGCCCCCCCTCCTCTCAGTACTAACTGCTGCCCCCATCTCTCTCTCTCTCCTGAGCAATTACTAAATCCCGCCCTTGCCACTGTTCCCTTAGTAACTCCGGCTCCCACTGTCCAAGGAAACTCCCTCTTTAAAAGAAAAATATCATAGCAAAGTGATAAAAGTTCAGTTGAAAACCCAGAAGCACCCCAATAATCCCTCCCCTATCACTACTCCTAAACATTCGGGTTTTAAAGATAGGAAAAGAAAAGGGGGTAGAGCCCTGACATAGTCAAAATGCCAGAAGCAAACTAAAAATGCCTGTTTCTGCTGTGGAAAAAAAAAAAGAGTTAAAAAATTTTCACTGTAAAAAATGTGACCTCACCTGAAAAAAAAATTCTAAAATTAGTCCAAGAGATACAATGGAGAGATTGTAAGCTCTATCATCTAAAGCCTTTAATAACTCTAAAGACAAGCCCACAGAAAAAAAGGTTAAAATTTATAGTGAATACTAGAACAACCACAAAAAAACCTTGTGTAGTAAATACTGCCAAAAAATGTTATGTGCACTGTGTTATAAATGAGAAACAAAAGTCTCGATATTCAGCAAAATTTAAATTGCTTTATTTTATATAGACAGAGCAAGCAGTGCGCTGGGGATACATGGGGGCCACTGCCCACTCTGTGCTTCACTGAACTTTGGTTTACAGCTCCCTTTTATAGAATGGTTTCCTTGTAGTCATCAATAATTGTTATTTTTTTGTTGTCATAATTTTGCCAGGTAAGCAGTGGTGGTCCGTGGGATTGCTGGATGACTTGAGTCTCTAAACTATTTGTCAAGTCTCATAGATAACCATCCTGAAATGGATAAACCTAGAAAAACGTCGGTCTGTGGCACTTATCTGGTTAAGAACTATGTGTTGCATTGTTAAAGTGTTATGTTGCTACTTACTGTTTGTTCTAGTTCAATCTGTACTCCTAGTTTCAGTCTGTTGTGTTTTGAGTTGAACCCTTCCCTGCAATTTCTGTATCCTCCATTTCTCCCTTACCTTCCGGCAAGGCCTCTGCTGCTTCCCACCTGTTCATCAAACCGCTGACTCCGCCCGATAATAAACAAATTGAGGAACTCCCGTGATGCATAGCTCCAAGGCGGAAGTTTGAATAATACCAAAAACTCCCAAAAGCAACAAGCAGGCACGAGATATAAATCTACAAGAGGCACCATTAAGTCAGCGAAACATCTAGCTACTGAGGATAGTCTCCATCTTCCCACAGTCATCTCATGGTCACCTAAAGAGCACTACGGCAGGACGACCCCCTAGACAACACAATCCAAATCAAGTTTCTGGGAACCCCCATGAGGATGGAACCCGCATGAGGATGGAACCCCTGACTCTGCAGCGTGAGTGGCAGGATTGACTTGCACCTCCTCAGTGGTGTCCGGTGGGAGCAGCAGCAGCGTGTGCAGCTCCTTGAGTTCCCCTCCCACAGGTGTCCTAAATAAAGGCCTTTTAAAAGGAGATTAGTCTCCTGGCCCTGTTTTTAACAATCTGGTCTTGGTAGAGAAGGAAATGGCAGAGGTCAAGAAGTCTGGTCTTAGGGATAGGCTGCAATTGATTACACAAAAGCAGGAAACCTGATTTTGCAGAATCTGTTGGGCTGTGTGAAAGCCTTGTTTTGCAAGCTGTCAGTAGATACAACTTATTTAGAAACAATATTCATAACAGGGGGATTTAAAACAAAATTATTTAATAATATATTTTCCTTTCCTTAGTGTCATGCTTCATTTCAGACCTAAGTATTCTGGTTTATACAAACCCTAATATTTTTATGATTAATATGAATCTTTTATCAATTATCACAACTGTAAAAATAGCAAGGCCAGAGAAGAAAAAGTTTAAAGTTCCTATCATTAGAAGTGTAGTAATTAGGAATGAGACCAAAGTGTAGTAGGGAAATGTCTTGCTAGTTCCTGAAATAAGTAATAACATATTGGGTTTTATTAATAATAATGAACCATTTGACTCACTAGTAAGAAGTATGAAGTGTGTACAAGCTGACAAAAAAGGGTAATAATTGCTGTTGTACACAAAGTAGTAAAAAGTATAACTACTAAATGTAAGGTTATGTGTGCAGATAATTGAAAAGCTGGGATCAAGCCTCTAGAGAAGAAATTACCCTTTACAGTCTGTCGGTTCTAAGAAATACAGCATAATTTTAGGTAATAATCAAACGTGTGTGTGTGTATGATTATGCTCCTCAAATACTGTTATCCTAACTGCCCAGCCAGCACCTAAAATCTGGCTGCCTTAAGATGTGAGCTGAGTTAAAGACTTGTGTAAGACAGCAACAGTAGAGTGCTGCACTTAGTAAATCATAAAATTCACAAAATAACAGAATATGCTGAGTTGGAAGGAACACATCAGGATTAAGTCCAACTTGTGTCTCTGTACAAGACACTCCAACATTCCCACCACATGCTAAAGAAGTTGTGCAAACTTCTTAAACTCTGTTAGGCTTAGTGCTGTGACCGCTTCCCTAAAGAGCCTGTTCAGTGTCCAACCACCCTCTGGGTAGAAAACCTTTTCCTAATATCCAACCTAACCTCTCCTAAAGTTCTAACCTCTCTCAGCTTCATGCCATTGACTTGAAGCAGTCCTGGCTTTTATGTAAAGTTTGCAATAATTTGCTGAGTCTTCTGTAAGTGCAATACCACAAATAAAAATAAATAAATGTGCAGTGCCATGTGTTTTAAGAACACTCTCCCTAAGCAGGGAAGTGAGACCAGATAACCCATTGTGGTTCCTTCTAACCTATTCCAACCTATACTACCCATTCTGTAGTTCTGTGATTCCTTAAAATGTTTTGATGTTTGCAGGGGGTTGTGTATAGAGCACAATAACATCTAGTGCTCTGTAAGCACATCAGACTGATGTGGCTTATTCTGAAAACTAAATTAATATAATAAACAAAACAATGCTGAGGCAAAAATTAGGAGCATCTGCCCCAAGTGAGGCTGTGTGAAATAAACTGTTATAAGAAGAATTTAAAAGATAGCAGTTAAAACTAGGAAAAATCTCTGAAGTGTCTTGCTCCTGGCAGTGTGCAAGAAAAGAAGAAATGAAAGATGTTGTATTATCATGACACACCTGCTACATGTAAACTGCAATTCAAAAGTATAGTATATTCTGAAAGCAAACTACTTTGCCAAAAAAAAAAAAAAAAAAGAAAAAAGTTAATAGTGCTTTGTGCTCTTGTATGGCTAGTTTAAAGAAAAGTCACTTCAGCAACTTTTGTACAGTAGTTAAAAAGATGCTAAAATGTGAAAAGTAATATAATGAAATGGACTGTAATTCTAAACAATTAGTGCTGTTATCATTTTTATTATTGTTTTCTATGTATTTATTTACTATTTTCAGTGTCTTTAACCTCAGAGCTTAGGCAGCCTGCCTGTTTTTGTGTACAAACAAAAACACTGGTGGCTGACTTTAAGTTTTTGCATCCTTGAAGAGGAATACTTCCACATCAAACAAGAAGATCAAGACTGTTACAGTCAAAAAGTTCTCATAGTCTAGCCTTAGCCTGTGACTTATACAAAGAAGAGGAGGAATTACAACTTTACTTTCACTAGTGCCACACTACATACCCTGTCTAATTCATCCCAATACTAAACATACTAGCTAAGTGTAAATGTTTAAGTTGTGAAAAAAATTGTTGTAATTCACAAAATCAATGTTCTTGTAATAAAAAGTATCAAGCTCCAAATTTAATCTCTATACACATAAAGCTAAAAAAGCGCCAAAATAATAACTTTACTTTGTGAATGGGAATTTATAGTGCCTGTTGAATGGAAAATAGATAAAAACCAATAAGAATCTACAATTTAAAAGTGTCAAAGACAATTTGCCTAAAAATAAGCAAAAAAAAAGGAAGTATCAAGGAAATAGAGGGCAACACCAGGTTGGCCACTGTTACTTGCTCGCAAGAAGATCATATACACCTGCTATGGGTAGCAACCCCATAGGCATGGGAAGTGGAAGTATAAGCCATACTGGACCTCTGTCATTCCTGTTATAGATAGACAACTCTTAGTCCAATCTGAGTTGAAAAGCCAATTAGAATTTATTTATATTAGAGCAAGCAATAACAGGCAAAAACAGCGCTGGGCAGCGTAGAAGGTGAACGCACCTCCTCTTGGCCACAACTATGTTGCAAAACCACACTTTATTTATAGACAGTCCTTCTTCCTATATTGTGACGTTCCGAAAGTTTCTCTGCGCCTGCGTTGTGTTGTTACTAGGGGGTCTTCTTCTACCTCCCGGTGGTCGTCTGATGAAGGCTGGTAGTCTTCATCGCACATCTTCTTCGTAGCCTATCTCTTTATATGGTATGGTTTTGCAATTCTTCAAAGCCAAATATAATTTTTGCAAACAACTACAAAAATTATCACAAGAGCTAAAACATGATTACATAAGCAAATACAAATGTTAACCACTTCTCCTTTTCATTAACCACAACTGTCACTCCATTCTTTTGCTACTTAATTTCTTTTTTAACCCTTATTTGCTTCATCTTCTAATTCTTCAGTGAACAAACCCAATGTTCATCTATAAGAATTCCTTTTTCTGTCACTCCTCTTTTCATCTTTTTCCCTTATGGGATACCAACCAAGTCATGTCACAGATGCTATATATAAAAAGACACCAAAGTTCTTTTTTTATTGCACACGCCCATGTCAACAGTCACTGTTATAACCCATCCAAGTTAAGTACTTGAATGCAAAATGCAAAAAATACTAAATTGCAAATAAAAAACAAACAAAACAACAACAACAAAAAAAACCACAAACAAAAAAAACCAAAAAACCCCACCAAACTAACTTAATTTAAAGAACAAACACAAATCAATAAAGTAAAAAAGAAAATGGGGGATTATGAGATGTTACATAGTGATTCGTGTCATTATGATCAATATAAACAAGAATTCTGAATCCAAAGTAAAACACGGACATGAGACATAGGAAAATCTGATTTCATTATATTTGTTTAAATCACTTTGTGTAAATTGTTGATTTTTTAAAATTGATTTTTATTATTTTATGAATTGTATCCACTCTTATGGATAAGGAAAATGTGGGCTTGTGTGGACATGAGCAGGCTTGTGTCTGCTGTTACCTGCTTGCTAGGAGTGTAACCTGAGAACATGTTCGAGCCTTGTCCAAACCTAGTTCGGGGCTTGTAGCCAGTGCTGCTTGAGTCCTAGCCAACATGTTTGGGCTTGCTTGGACTTGTACGTGAGCACAGTGGGCATGTCACAGCCCACCAAGAAACTGCCTATAAAAGAGGCAGTGACCAAAGGTGAGACAAACGTGTTGGTGGAGCGCAGACTCCCCGTGTCCCCAGTGCTGCTTGCCTGTTCCTTATCAACGAACTAATAAATTGCCTTATTGATTGACCTACCCAGTTTTGGTGAGTAATTTATAACAACTGGAACCAGTTCCCTACACACAACAAACCCAGACTTACAACAAACCCAGACTTACACCAAAAGCCAATCGGTGTGCTCAGTGCTGCTGACTTCTTCCCTGCAGGAATCTTTGTCAGGAAAACAAAAACTTTAGAAGAATCAGCTCTTCCCCCTCTGTCCATCTTGCCGTCCTGCTGGGCAGGTTCAAGTTGCCAGAAGCAACTACCAAGCCATTTCTAGGGCATTCCAGGCTCACAGGAGGCAAGAGCCCCCCAAGTGCCTTAGGAAAGAGGCTTTCAGCAGTGCCACCCCAGACTGGTGTCTTCTGAAGAGGAGCTCAGAAGCATTTTTGATTTTCCTGTGCTATGTTGCTCGGTTTTGCCCTTGCAGTCACTCAAGTGGAAAGACAAGCTTCTGTACTTATGGAGAAGACTCACATGTACCTGGCACAAGTTGGGACATGCCTAAGCATTGTGCTGGAGCACTTGTGCCCTTCTAGACCACCTGCAGCAGCACAGACCCATCAACTGCACTGTCCTGCTGCTACAGTGGATTTAACATCCTCCCCCAAATGACTGCGGGCTTCAAGAGGACATTAACTACAGGTTATGTGTGACCACAGCATCCCTCTCACCAGCCTCTGCTCTCCAAGAGGCCATCTCCAACAATGGCCAAGAGAAAACTGGAGCAAATGCATATCCAGACTTCCCGTGTGTCACCTTTTTGCCTGCAGAAGCCTGCAGGAACCTTTCAAGTGGGAATTTTCATGCTCTTAAGGCCACCTATGGTTTCTTACTTTGCAACTCTATTTTTTTCTTCTAAGTCTAAAGCTTTAGCAACCATCATAACCTGTGGCAGAGAGGATATTTCATGCCACACTACTGAATCCTAGAGGTAGCAAGGCAATCCAGTTCCTTAGCCCCAATCCTCCTGGTACTTGGACTGTTTTAAGCAGGTGGGGTGATAGATAGCTTTTTTTTTTTTTTTTTTTTTTTTTTTTTTTTTTTGATTGTAGAGTAATTTTATGCCGAGATCTGCTATCTCAAAGCTAATTTCCAATCTACCCTGCCACTTAACCCTTAACCCTGAGAATGGCAGCTGAAAGGGACCTTTGGGTCTATATCCCCATGACACTTGGAATAGGACTACTAGCAAGAGTAGATCAACAAAATTAGAATCTTGTCTAGAAAATCCCCAAAGATAAAGAAGCCAAAGGCCACAAGTCTTCAACACATTTTCTTTCCAAGAAACACCAAGAGTATGGGGAAAATTCAGATTTTCACAAGTAGACTCAGTAGACTTACTTAAAAATGAACAGCAGATAGGGATGAATGGATATAAAGTGCAGCCCTGTGGAGAAAGACTTGGAGTGCTGATGGGTGAAAAGCTGGACATGTCTCACCAGTGTGCACTTACAGCCCAGAAACTCAACCATATCCTGGGCTGCATAAAAAGAGAAATGGCCAGCAGGTCGAGGGAGGCGATTTTCCCCCTCTACTCCACTCTCACAAGACCCTGCCTGGAGGTGGACACGATCAGTACCAATCTTTGCAGCAGATACATCTCATAATGAGCTGGCTAGCACTCACTCGAGCAGCAGCAAGGACATGGAACACCAGAAGAGTTTGATTGAAATTCAAATAAATTCTAGCTTCCAAGCATAGAGGGTTATTTCACTAAGCCTAAAGCAGAAACAAATCTTCTCTCTAAGGATGTAATTTCTAATTATGCATTGTTCCCTGCAGTCTACATGCTAGGTTTATTATATTCCATGTTTGTTATTCAGCTACCTGATTTTAACAAGAAGAGAACTTCTAGGAGATATGCAAATAATTCTGCAATTTTCTTTTCCAATGACTCAGCATTCGTATCAGAAATGTGTTAACAATACAAAAGTTATTAAGAAGCTCTCTGCATAATTATGTTCTTCCTTGCCTCCAGTTCTTAATAATTTATGAAAGAAAATTTGTTTCTGGTAATAGACACTCAATCTTTCCAGAAGAAAAATTTTGTAAATTATCTTTTCTTCTGTTTAAAATCTCATTTCTATAATTTTCCCTTCTTTAAAGACTTGTCTCTAAAATTTTACTTAAATAAGTGTCCTGGTTTGAAGGACAGGTGTCTGCCAATAAAGGCAGAAGCTCTTCTTTGAAATAGAGAATTTAAGTCCTCTCCCTCCTGAGTATTATAATTGTTTGAATCAGGAACTCTAAGGCAGAGATAAGGGGGTAGGAATAACAGGTTTTTACTAATATATCTAACCGGACAAACAGAAACAACAGCAGTTACGAAAATTAACAACAAAACAGAACAAATAACTCAGTTCCAATCCTTTCTTTCGGCCGCAGGGGCATTCTGCCTACGCTTAGTCCCAGTGGTGAAGACGAGGAAGAGCCTGCACAGCTGTGGAGGTGGCAGACAGGAGTGGAGGTGGAGGGGAGGTGGCAGCGGCTGCACTGCGTCTCAGGTGGGAGCAGGGTGGAGGGGCAGATCTCCGCTCACCGTTTGGGTCCTGGTGGTCAGCTGTGGTTTCAGAGGTGGTAGGCTGGAGTGGGCTGATGCAGAACTATGTCCCACAGCAGAGAGAGTCTGGCTCCCCGGGGTTCCGATCGTGTGGGCTGGAGACGGCAGTCCTCCTCCTCTGAGCTCGCCGGTGAGAGAGCAGCTCCCAGAAGCCAGTCTCCCACCTATCCCATTGTCTAGAATCCTGAAAAGAGTCTGAGCGTAACCTGGTAGGCTCCCTTAGCATAATAATGGGAAAAATTCTTTAAACTGGGACAGTAAGAGAACAAAACCCAAACCCCAACAATAAGGCAAAATTAAGTACTCTCAGTAGAAAACTGTAAGTAAATTAAACAAAATGCTTTGAGAATCGAGGAGACTGGCACCAGTTTTAAATATGACTGTCACATAGACAATAGAACACCTTTATTTTACTTTTCCCTATTTTTTTCTAGGATAGAACAAATGGCTGTGACTGAGTTCATATTACTGTAATAGAAAGGCAACTGAAGTGATGTTTACCCAAATGGTCCCATTCATGCCATTTATTTGGGATCAAGTGCAACACACTGATGACCATGGAATTACCATTAAATATGCTGGAAAATACATCAGTGTAGAGAACGATTTTTAGGGGACAGCTATTCTCTTAGGAGAATAGGATTTAGTGCTTGTTGTACAGGAGTTGTTCAGGAGAAAGCTGGCCTGAGCTACCAACAGGTGGAACACTGAGCTCTTACTTGGTTCATGATGTTCACGCTTTTTTTCTTGGGAAACAAGGGCTTTGCATTTAGCTGTTTTGAGGAACTTACAATATTCACAACCTGAGAGGTAACTTCTACTCTTGGTTTTGCTTTCTTCATCTTCAGCTGGCACCCTTCCTTTTGAAAAATTACACCCTCAAGAAACAAGAAAACCCACCCCAGCATAACACTCCAGTATTTAAGGCCCTTATGATCCTTTGCCCAGGATGGAAAATCCAGCAACCATCCCACCAATAGCAAGCTAACAGAAAGACACCCTCATCTCAAATGACTGAACAGGCAAAGCTGGAGCAGAAAGTTGGGAAAGCTAGGTGTCCTGGTTTCTAGGACAGGGTTCTGCCAATAAAAGGCAGAAGTTTCCCTTTGAAATAGAGAAATTAATTTCACCCCCTCCAAGTGTTATAATTGTTTCAAATCAAGGACTCAAGGCAGAGATAAGGAGGTAGAAGTAACAGCTCTTTACTACTATATCTAACCGCACAAGGTAGAAAACAACAGCAGTTATTAAAATTACCAACAAAAAAACAGAAGAAAACCCAGTTCTAGTCCTTTCTTTAGCTGCGGACACAGTCTGTGTTCGTTCTCAGGGATGTAACAAGTGCCACAGAGCAGGCGGGAGCGAGGGAGGCGGAGGGGAGCAGCCGGGGCCAGGCTGGCTCAGGTGGGAGCAGCTCCTCACTCACTGTAGTGTCTGGAGATCAGCTGTATTCCCAAAAGCTAGGAGGCGTTTGGTCTTTGGTGGTCAGCAGTGCCTCCGAGGTAGCAGGACAGCTGATTGCAGCAGGGTCTGGCTGTCTGCCTCTTGGCACGTGCGGTGTGGGCCGAGGGGGTCCCTCCTCTCCGCCGGAAACAGCAGTCCCCTTCAGAAGCCCGCACGCTTCTCTGGGTAGCCCCGCCCAGAAGCCCTTGCAGTCCTCTGAGTAGCTCTGGTCCCACCTACCCGCCCGTCCAGGGCCATCACAAGACCCTGGGCACAGCTGACAGGTTTTGTTAGCACACAAATGGGAAAAATTCTCCAAACTCACGCATTAAAAGAACAAAACCCCAACCCCTAACACTAGGGAAGATCAGGCAGAGAGAAATAACCCTCTACATGCTTCACCAGTTATAAAACATTCTGATAAGGCGTCTTGCTTAAAACAGCCAAGCCAGAGGCCTTTGCATGAAACACGCCATGTGTTGGGTAGTGATCACAAAGGTGTGCACAGAATGAAAATCTGAAACTGCAATCAATTTTCAGAGGTTACCTGGAGGAATAAGAACACATTAGGTAGATAATAAAATAACCTCCCTATGATGCCATGTAGGCAGAGCAAACTGTCATAAAGCAAAAAAAAAAGCCATACTTGAAAGGACTCAGAGATTGACTCACAGACAGGAAAGGTGTGTGTGATACCTGTGTATGTACCTATGTGGAACATACCAAAACACTTGACAGGTCTAACCTCAGCTCATACACAGAAGCACAGGCCATTTTACCAGAAGTTCATACCCTACTTTTTAGGAAACCGCATAAAAACATTTCAAAGCCAGACCCTGTGCAAAGCCAACCTCTGGGCTTTGCAAAGCTAACCACTTTTATCCGTACTGCGTGCACTGCATGCGAATTTCCAACCTCCCTGCACTGCCTAAGATACTCTGCAATTAAAGCACAACCCTAACGTGCTGAAGACAAGTGGGGAAGCCTGGGGAACGCTGAAATCACAGCCTGCGCTGCCCCATTAAGTGTGCTGCCCATCTGCACAGCTCTGAAAAGTTTTCCATCCCCTCGAGCGTGTTCCTCGAGGAGATTCCTGCAGTGCTCAACCCCGCATCCCCTCCGTACTATCCTAGCCGTGAGCATCCCCCGCGGCCGCCCCGCGCCCCGCCTCGTACCCGCTCGGCCCCGCCTCGTACCCGCTCGGCCCCGCCTCGTACCCGCTCGGCCCCGCCTCGTACCCGCTCGGCCCCGCCTCGTACCCGCTCGGCCCCGCCTCGTACCCGCTCGGCCCCGCCTCGTACCCGCTCGGCCCCGCCTCGTACCCGCTCGGCCCCGCCTCGTACCCGCTCGGCCCCGCGCCACCCCCGTTGGCTCCCGTGCCGCCCCCGTTGGCTCCCGCGCCGCCCCCGTTGGCTCCCGCGCTGCGCGGCCGTTGCGCCCCGAGCCGTCCCCGCCGCCGCCGCCCCGCTGCTCAGGTCACGTCGCTGCTCACTTCACGACATGGCGCGGCCGCTGGCACTGCTGCTGCTCGTCCTCCTCGCCGGTACCGCGCGCACCGCGCCGGGGCACTGGAAGTCAAGGGAGGGGAGCCGGTGCCGGGAAAGTGGGAGACGGGCTGGTACCGTGCCCCGGCCAGTTCGGTCCCAGAGAGGGTGAAACCTGAAGCGGTGCCGTGCCCCGATTGGCTCAGCGGCGGAGCGGCGAAATCTCAGCCGGGGGTGGGCACCAGCCATCCGGAGGCAGAGTGGGAAACCGCACAGGATGGTGCCGGATGGCAGCTGATCGGCGTCGGGGCCGGGGCCGGGGCCGGGGCCGGGGCCGAGGCCGGGACCGGGACAGGGACAGGGACAGGGACAGGGACAGGGACAGGGACAGCGGCTGGTCGTGGGGGGCCCGGGACCGGAATGGGACAGCGGCTGATGGGGGGTTGCCGGGATCGGTCAGCGGCTGGTCAGGGTGTCCCAGGAGCGGACAGAGCCTGGTCAGGGGGTGCCGGAACGGGGCAGTGTCCGGTCGGTAAAGCCAGGGCTGATCTCGCGGAGGTCGAGGGGATCCGTGGGGGACCAGGCGCCGTTAACGCTGCTCGCTCTTCACAGGGCTCCTCTCGTGTCCCGGCGCCATGGCTCGCTACGCGGTGAGTGCCGCCTGCCCCGCTGGCCTCCCTGCCTTCAGCCAGCCAGGCCTCCCCTTCCTCAGAGCCGCGGGCCCCACGCTGGGGGTTTGCACCTGTCCTGGTTCCGGAGTCCCGGCGCTGAGCAGGGGTCTCTCCCCACAGCTGAGGGGTCCGGGAGGCTGCTGGCTCCACAGCACCAGAAGCCCTGGCCATGCCCGCCTCTTACCATCTCTGTCTGCGTTGCCATTCATGGGGACTTGCTGTTCCCGCTGTGGATCACAAATATGTTCTGACACCACAGCTGAGCCAAGCCTCAAGTGATGGATTTCCATAAGAACATGAAAGACAAGGTCTTTAATGGCACTTTAAAATGCTGTGCCAGCTCCCATTGGACACCTTTTTTTCAGTGTATGCCAGGATTCTTCAGAAGCTGGGTAGAAACCTGTTTCAAATGGTGTAATTTTGGCTTTTGTACCTGTCTTCACTAGCCTGACTGCGCCAAGTATGAGAAGTATGCATGTCCAAGGGACTACCATCCAGTTTGTGGCACTGATGGAGAGACCTATGGAAACGAGTGTGTGCTCTGCCTTGCTAACAGGTAGTCAATTCTCTCCTTCCCTTCCCTATATGCAAGCAGAACATTCACCCTGACATTCCAGATAACTGATAGCTAATTTACTGACTTCGGATCATTTGCACTGTTGCACTGCAGTTTCAGCAGTGAATCTCTTGCAACAGGTTTTATCATGAAACCTGTAAATGGGTCAGCTGGATGTACAGAATATTTATATTAGTAATTCTTGAGAAGGAGCATTCATACAATGCCATACTACCAATAAATATAATGCCAGACTCTTCCACACTTTCCATCAGAAAACATGAAAGATCCCACCCAAAATGCAGCTGTACATATAAAATATGTTTAAGATCCAATCTCCTGCACTTCCTTTCACAAAGAAGAGTAAAGATGCTAAATGTTAGGAGAAAATACTATTTTACCATCTGGTTGTCTAAAAGTCAAGAAAAAGACTGCCTGATATTTGAGAGAGAGTATTTTATTATTTAATAATGTAATTTTTTTTTAATTGAAAACACAAAGAATTAGTATCTTATGAGCATTATTGCTCCCCATTACAATTGACTGGAAACCTTTATAGAGCAGTCTCTTGGGAGAAACTGTTGTAAATGGAATTTTGATGGTGAAAGGCAATTGATATTAATGAAATAAAAGATCTCTTTCCAGAGAAGGTATAAGTGAGAGTAGCAGAATAGCAGTGAGGGGAACTTACAAAATTGCGAACAAATTTCAAGAAGGGAAAAGCTGAAAGGTGTTTCTAGCTTTGGGGCAGAGGAAAAATTAATTCTGACCAGATGATCTACAAAATTCAAATGACCAGGGTAAAAGGAACATAGGCCAAAATAAGGAAAGTGACAAAGGTATCAAAGGACACTCAAGGTAATATTGTAAAGAAAGTGCTGAAGTGTGTTGAGCAGATCTGCAGAATTTGGTAACATTTTCACCAGAGCACAGTACAAACAACCCAAGTAAGCAACAAATTGGAAAGAATTGGTAAACCTGCAGTTAGCAAATAAAATAAAAGCATTCAAAATTCACACACAGTAGAATCTGTTAAAAGGGAAGAAAAGAGGTTCTGGCATGTTACGTATTAGGACCCTACCCATCTTTCCTGCCTCAAATGATGTTGGAGTAAGTTAAGTGATTGGCTTTGTACACAGTCAGAGGTAAAGAGGAATATAAGCAAAACTGATACAGGTACGTCAGAAATAATCCATCATATCAATGACATTTAGTCTTTTGGCGCGAAACTGACCAAACAGAGTAGGAGGAAATAGAAGTATTGGTGCATGACATTAATAAGGCAGTTTACATCACCTTCACTTGACATTCACATAACCAGACAAATAGTTATTCAGCTGAAATTGTTAAAGGATGAAGTCACAGAATTTTGAAATGCAGAAGCACTCAAAAGCAGCAACCAGCATTTTACATTTGAAAGAGCTATTATATTTTATGTAATAAAAATTGCAAAATTGCATGGATATGGTGATCTGTACGGGATATTATAAAAATTCCCAGGGATCTGGAGAAATGGAGTGAAATCAGTACAGTAAAACACGAAGAGAAATGCTGAGTTATCACCCATAGTGATAACATAGTGATATGGAGTGAAAATCCATATTGCGGGGATACAGACAGGAGAGCGTCTCCTGACCTTAACATGTCTTTGATCCTTTCAGAGCCGAAGGATGGGCTTTGAGATCCAGCCTTACATTTCTAGGATTTTTTTAGGCATGATCCCTCAGTTCCAGATGAATGCATGGCAGATTCCTAAATACAGCATTGCAGACAGAACAAAGAGTTCTCCAGTCAAATCTGCTGCTTATTTCAATTCCTTAAGTAATTCCTTAAGTAATTAGTGATGAGGCTTATGTCTCTTTAGTATAAGATGTAAAAGTACGTGTTTTGTGTGATATATGGGATTAAATCTGATTTTACAGACAAGATAGAATTTTGTCTTAACCATCTTTTTTGCTGTCTTCTTACATGCTCAGAAACATGTATTTTGGTCTGGAGGGATACAGGGTGGTCAGATACTCTCCTGATGGTTTTTCTCTATAGTTCAGTAGTTGGCATATTTGGGGATCTTCTAGTTCAGTCTGGAGTTGTTCTAAAGTGTTTGACTTGGCATGAATACAACATGGATAAAACATTTTGCTTTATTGAAGGAATTTCAGCTTTGAGAAGTAGCCCATAGTCATAGGCAATGGTCATTCCACTCCAAGTAATCTAAGGTACAGTCTGTCACACTTCTTAGGAGGACAGAACAAAATTTTTTCTGCCCTATTTAGCAAGTTGCATGACCAGTTGCTGAAATAGTGTAATGTGGTGATATAGAAACAGATGTAGGGACACATCCAGTTCTAAATTACAAAGCAGTCACTTCTCAATTAACTTGGAGAGATTCTCAATGGCCAGCTTGCAGGTTTGTTCTAGCCCATATTTAACCCCATGAAGGGGCTTTTTAGAGGGAGTTGTACTACCTTGTTGGAGTCAGTGAGTCAGGAGTCCCCCTGAATTCTTCAGGGAGAGATCAGAATGAAGGGATTGAATTAAAGCTTTTGGATGGATTGAAGTATATTAAGCCACTCACACAGTTTAAGTTTTATGATAAAGAAGTCAGTAAATAAGTTTTAATATGAGCTCTAGTGCTTTTAGTAATTGAAAGGTTTCAAATGCCAGAGTAGAATTGTGAGTTCTAGTGAAGGTTAAAAAACATACTAGTGTTTTCTGTGGAGGCTCCAGGAACGTAGTTTTAGACATAATAGAGCTATAGTAGGAATATTGCTTACATTTTTTAAATAGAACTAGACCATATACATAGTTTATATGTAACCTGGCATACTAAGAAACTAGAATTCTAATAGGTTAAGGAGCGGTGGTCTGAGTTTGTGTCTTAGCTTGTTGGGAGTATTCTATATAAGAGCATGCATTGGGGAGAGCTGGGGCTCTGCTTTTCCCATCGCTTTTTGCTACTGCTTTTCACCATCACTTTTGCTGTTGCTTTGCTTTGCTCTCTCACCGCCATCATTCAACACCCAAGAAGAAGATAGGAGCTGCTGCAGCAACATCAGCTTCCCGGGACTTTGACAGGAGCAGCTTCTGCTTCTATTTGGGACTCTATACCAAAACTTAGCATGGACTTTAATGTCTGTGACTCTGTGCTTTTGAGACTGATGCGCCTTTGTAATAAATAAGCTTTATAGCAACTGCTAGCTGCTTTGCTCTTTTAAGGAAAGATAACCCAACAAAGTTGGTGCCTAGAGCACCGGAGGTCTTAACCTCACACTTCCTGATGGCAAAGACAGTACTGTCCGTGAGCTCTCTTAACCATGAAGGACTGTGTGGGCACTTGGAGAGCCCTGTGTGAACTCAGTGCTGCAGAAAAGCTTGCTGCAGTTGATCCATGATAACATGAGACACCTGGAGCAAAGGTGAAGCACAAACCCTCCCCATCCTGGCTCTGCAGTGAAACCCCTTAACTGTAAGACCAAAGTTGGTTTTCTACCTACTTTTTTTTTTTTTTTTAGCTTAGATTTACTCTATTCTTAAGTGGTGCTCAAATGCAAATTCCAGGTCTCTTCCACACTCAGTGTCCAGTAGCAATGCCAACATGTGATCTTAGTTTAAGCCTAGTCTGACAGCAGCATGCACTCTTCGGAAACAGATGCAGCAGCTTGAGCTGTCTCTGCAGCGTTTAGTGTAAGAGCTGTCCTTCAGCCAGAACTTCTCCTTACATCCTTGCCAGTGTTTTACATCCCCTGGCCTTGATTTTGCCCTTTTGATCTGCTCCACTACCTTCTGGTTAAAAGATCCCTGATAAAACTATTAGTGCCTGCTTTTGGGTAAACATAAGTCTCTTGAATTTTATGAAGAGTAAACCATCTTGATTCTATTAGGATAAGGAAACAAACTGATGATCTGGGACAATTTGCATTCTATTACTTTCTTTTTCTGTCTGCACTTGCCTGGTAAATTGAGATTTGTAAATGGAGCATCCCAAAATACTGTGTACAGGACTTGCAGAAAAGCCAAACCAGTGTTTCCCAGCTAAGGAGTACTTGGCTAAAATTTCCTTAATGAAGATTCCAGCATTCAGAGAACCACACATTTAAAATTTAGTGAAGCCTCAGATGCAGAGGTGCATCAGGAATTGCACCCTTCCCACTTTGTAAGCATTAGAACTGGTTCACACCTCAGAGACTGCCAAGTGAAACTTGCAGTTCTGCTTTGTAATGGACATGTTAGTCCTCATGGTGCTATTTGTCATGTAGTTTGACAGTTCTCAGGTTTGCACATTGTTTTATCAGCTTTTTATAGGTAACAAAGCCTGTGGTAAGTTACTCACTCTGGATGTGATTCATAAATTTTTGCATCATGGTTACTTTGTGGTAATGCTTACAGTAAGTGATGCAATTAATGCATCACAGCATTTAATTGAATACATAGAAAGACATGAGAGAGTCCACTTTATAAAATGTGTCTGTAAAATTGAAGTAGTATTCCTCTTCTAATATATTTTTCTTCTCTTTGCAGTGAAGATAACACGAATATAGAAATTCTCCGAAAGGGACATTGCTGATACGACAGTTGGCTACTTTTCAAGAAAATAAGAAGGTCACAGGCAATCCAAATGGAAACAATGCCTTAAGTGTACTTTCTATGTAGCCTGTCTTAATAAACAAGCTTGCATATTTAAAGTATGTTTATTGCATTAAAACGGGTAAACTGCATTGTAAATATATTGATAGTATAGTTGTAACCTGAACACTGATTTGTTTTCTTAATAAAGATAGATCATAAGAAAGAGATGTTCTGACTCTATACCGGTAGGTCAGTTGTCCAGAGAAGGGATTGAGTGCACCAAGGAAGGAAGTGAATGGGTACCAAGTGCCACTCCCCCAGCCCCGCCTGGGATCAAGGAGGCCCCAGCATCTGTGTCAAAGGCAGTGTTCTTTGGTTCTGGGATATTCTGAGCCCACAAGTGCCACCAACTCCTGGAGAGCCACTGAAGGGGTTTCCTGTGGTGACTTATCAAACTAGTGATGGCCAACTGACACATACCAAGCCTCTGCCCTTGGCTCCCTGGGTCCAACTGGTAGGGGGCAGTGACCTGGGCACCCTCTGCTCTTGCTGCAAGTAAGGGCTGTTTTGGAATTCTGGAGGCATGGAAAGGGGGCATGCGCTGCCCTCCAGGTCCCTGTTCCTCTGGGTGCTGCTCCCTGGGGCCATGATGTCACTGGCCTGGCTGGCATCCAAGAGCCACTTCCTGTGGCAAACTTTAAAGCAAAATCAGAAAGCTCAAGACTCCTGTGAAGGGGTGCACTCCAGAGTTGCTCTGGTGGGCCTTCCCATAGGGAGGGTGTGCAGAAACAGGTTTGGTCCTCTCCTTGTAGTTATCATGGATATGGGCACATATCTTAGGTTTGTTCCTTTCTGTTCCACTGAACACCTTTTTTCACATGTTAATTGAAATTAACCATCTTGCAGTGCTTGGTAATACACAGGTGGCTTCTACCTTTGATCTCAGCCAAGCAGCACCTGCTCTCCCCTTGGCCCCAGACAGTGGCTTTGTCAGGCTTTGCTGGGCAGCAGCAGTGCAGGCAGAGATGTACAGCACATTTCATGCCTGAGGAACATTCTTAGGTCAATGACTTTGGGTTTGAAAAACAATAATGTTTTTGCCTTACAGTTCCTTAAAAGGGTCAAAACTATCCTTACCTTCCAACACATGCCTGCTTTTATTTTTGTTGAGCAAAGACTAATCACTGATTGAGGCACGTGTGGCACAACTGGAGGGCTGGAAGCAAAAAAAAACCCCAAAACAGTAGTGTACCCCAGCTGGGTGTTTATGAAGCCTTATAGCTCAAAAATATGGTGAATTTCAGTAAAATGGGTTTAATTGTTTTAAGTTAAAAAAACACTACCAGAAAAACCCCACTGTACATTACATTTAGGACCATGTTTAGAGCATTATCCAAACACTTATTGAACTCGAGACTGTCTTGGTGCTTCCTGGGGAACCTGCTCCAGTGCCCAACTACCCTTTTCCTAACATCCACCCTAAACCTCCACTTCACAACATAATATATATATATATATATATATATATATATATATATATATATATAAAATAATATACAATAATATAATATACAATAATATACAATAATATAATATACAATAATATACAATAATATAATATAATATGTAATATAATAATATAATAATATAATAATATAATAATATAATAATATAATAATATAATAATATATTGTCCTGGTTTGAAGGACAGGTATCTGCCAACAAAGGCAGAAGCTTCTCTTTGAAATGGAGAATGTAAGCCCCCTCACTCCAAATTATTATAAATTTGAAATTAAGGGGCTCTCAGGCAAAGATATGGGAATTAGGAATAACAGTTCTTTACTGGGAAAATAGAAATACAGTATTACAAAAAACAAAAAAAACCACCAAACCCAACCCTGACAGAGTCAGAATACAACCTGACACCCCATCACGCAGGGTGTTGGTAGCAGTCCGATCAAAATGGTGGCTACAGTCTCCTGCAGTGGCAGATGTGGTTCAGCTGAAGCAGTGCTCCTGTAGAAGGGTGCAGCCTTCCTCCAAAAGTCCAGGGATGATGTAGAAAAGGTGCAGCTTCTCCTCTGGAATCCAGTGGAAAAACGGATAACTTGCTGTCCAACAGCTCCGTTTTTATCTAGGTAGGAAAGTCTTGGTTCCTCCCCCTGGCTGGAGCATCTCCCAATGGGATGATGTAATTTTATCAGTCATATATCATATCCCATCAGTGGAACTTAATGGGCCATCAGCAGATGATATCTTCCTGGAGGGAGGATGGGTTGTTGAAAAGATGAAGATGATTGCCCCATCTTGTCTTAAAGATGGCCCCTTAGCAGACAATAGTGCCACAAAGATAAGGAATCACTGCCCCACCCGGCTTTCAACAGATGGTGATAGAATACACATTTCTGGCCACATCAACCCAACACATTATTATAATAACATATATATAATAAAAACAGTTTCACAGCATAATTCATAATACAGTGTCATAGAAGGATGTTACTGTAATCTTTAGACATCAACAACCTTATGGCATGCATTCTCGTTAGCTTATTACATGTGTGAGGCTAACAAGGAGTTATGCTAGCTGAATGGCATGATTATGAATCAAGAAAGGATCTTTTTTCTGTCTGAGCTCAGGTGATTGAACAATATTTTGATTGATTAGGATTTTATGATATTTTCTATCTTCACAGGATCAGCAGAGTCCTGATCTCACTGGGAGGAGAATGTGCAGCTATCCATATGGATCAAAGGAAGGTCAGAAGATGTCTTACTGGCTTTTGCTAATGAAATGTGGAGGTGAATGGACTTTTTCCCCCTGGCTGAGTTGCAAGAAGAGCTTTTTTTAACTGATTAAATTCCCAACTCTCCCTCCTATGGAATTTTAATTATTTTTAAATTTGATCAGGGAACTTTTTAAAAAGTTCTCTGAACTCCACGTTCTGTTGCTCAGCAGGCACAGTATGTGTGTTTTCTGGGACACCTGAGCTCCAGCTCCCAGTTTAGCTGTGGGTAGTTTGGAAGTGCTCAGCCCCTTGCTTCAGGCACCCTTTGAAGGGTATGCAGTCTTTCTCCACCAGAGGTGTAACTGGTTAGTAACACTGGTATCTAGAGGAAAGAAGTCTCTCCTGGGTGAGAGGACCATGGATCATGGACACAGGACCATGAGCAAAAGCAGAAGGGAAAGCCATGTCTGAATCCTGTGGGAGACAGTCAGTATGAAGAGCTTGAATTTGTGCATTTCCAGCTTGCATTCTAGGTGGCAGCATTTGTTTTCTTTTAAATCTCATTTTATATTCTCAGTAGGGGGTATAGGAAAGGGTTTTTATTAATCATTATCATTTGAATGCATAAACGTTCTGTTAGGAGCTGTTTGTTTTCAACTGTATTATTATTAGTGTCATTGATACATGGTCAATCTCATTTACTTGGCAAAGTTAATTTGCTTTTTCCTGATCATTGAATCCAAGAATGTTTCTTGGAGGAGACTCCGTGGTACACAATTTGGTAGAAATGTTGACTCACAGATAAAGCTGTGGCATTCATGGCCATGTGTAGGATTGCACTGGCCTCTATCTTAGCTTTGTGATTTTCAAGTTGGTCACATAGCAACTGCTTCATTTTCTAAACTCTAAACACCTATAGAAGTAGTGTAGATTTCTGGGCAGGGAATTCTTAACTAGATAACCTCAAAAAACCCCCCAACTTTTATCTATGAAAGTGCCTCATCTTTACATCAAGGAAAAATTAACCCTTGTAAGTTCTTCTTCAGTCTGATGAGAAATTATGCAAGAATCTGATACATGTGTTTAATTTTACCTTTTAAGCAGTTCTGAATATTTCTTCCTGACATTAGGTGCAAAAATGTTCAGAGTTGACCTAAAGCTGTTCCTACGTAAGCTAGTCTGTTCCAGCTTCCCCAGTGAAAAATTCTACTGGTCTTTAACTTGTCTAGTAATATCTGCTGTCACTGTAGATTCTGTGGGATATTGTAGCAAGCCCCTAACTGCTGCACTGGAAGGGCCTGGGTTTTCTGGAAGTCCCTTCTTACCTGCCAGTCCCTGTCAAATATTTTGGATATCTAGCAATTTGCATGTGTCTGTAAGTGGATACTTTAAGTGAACCCTCTCTCTTCATTTGAAGAGCATCTGTCAAAGTGGAGTGGATTCTGTAGGAGGCTTTGGGGCTGTTGTACCGTAACTATCTGATGCACACTCTTACCTTCTGGTAAGCTTTGGGAAACTCCAAGTAGCTTGCCTCTCTCCAAATTTCTAAAAATCAGCTTTGCATTTACATGAGATTCATAGCTTTTCTTGCCCTACACTGTTTCTGCCTTCCCTAGGCCTATGGTAGGAGACATAAATACAGCTGGATGCACAAAGCTGTAGTGAAATGTGAGGTTGTGAATGGGAGGTCACACCAGTAATTAAGTTCATCTGCTAAGAATCATAGACTCATGTAGGTTGGAAAAGACCTTTAAGATCATCAACTGTAAACCTAACACTGCCAAGTCCCACTAAGTTGTGTTACTAAATGTAAATCCTGACAATCAAGCAAAATCCAAAGCATGTCCCTGGTGCTTTCTCTGACTATCAACTTGCCCTCTGCAAAGAGGATGCACTCAATCCCCGTGGCCAGATCATTGATAAAGACATTAAATAGGGCTGGTCCCAACACTGAGCCCTGGGGAACCCCACTAGTGACCATCCACCAAGTGGATGTAACTTCATTCACCAACCCTCTCTGGGTCGTGCCACCCAAACAGTTTTTTTACATGGCAAACAGTACACCCATCCATTCCATGACCAGCCAGTATCTCCAGGAGAATTTAGGGATCTGAAACCATAATCAAATTTTAATACTTGACTATCTATTGAGAGCTAGATAGTATTATTAGATTATTAGATATGTCAGAATCAAATGGGACAAGGCAATAAGCAAGTCATATCTAGGGATCAGCCAAACTAAAGATTTCCTAAACTCTGGGCATAAGGGTCTGTAAACTCCTAATGCCACCTGTTGCTATGTTCCTGAGTCTGAAAAAAGGAAAAACCTGCATATTTTGGAGACTTCATCCACTCTTACACAGAGAAAGAAGGATATCCTTTTAAAAAAATCATCAGAAGAGGAAAAGGAGGTTTTGAGGTCTGAAAAGAAAACTGTTTGGGCTCATGAGGAGGGGAAAAACCATTTGTTGTCCCCTGACAAACATTGCCTTTAGACTCTGCCATGCACCAGTAAGGCAAAAAAAAAACATGTATAAGTAATAATAGGCTAGAACAGAGATCTTGTATACATACAAAAAATCTGTTAAATACAAGCAAGAATTTATTTCCCATAAGGAATACTAGAACAGGAACACATAGTGTTTTAGGAACAGCATTCTTCAAGATGTTCACAATTCTGCTGCTCACAATCCTAAGCCACCTGATCTAGAGGGCCTTGCTTGGAGCAGGAGGTTGGACTAGAGACCTGGAGAGGTCATTTTCACCTCACTTATTCTGCAATAACAACAAGCTGGTCCATTTGCAACCAGCACCTGTGCTGCCCAAAGTCAGGTGTTATCAGAACCACCAGAACCACCCTGACAGGTCTGACTACTTATGAAAAAACATCTCAGTTATATGGGGTGCTGTGTGTAAGTGCTCAGCAGAAAAATGCCTCTGAGCCTTCTGCCTAACTTTCCATCTCTTGCATGCAATTTCCTTGGGTGAAAACATAATGAAATGAGTGTTTAGGGTCAACTGTCTGCCATTAAGGAGTGACAAGAGTACTTTATTCAGAACAGATAAAACATGTTCAGAGACTCAAGAAATCTCCAGGTCTTCAGAAATGACAGGACTAAAAAACATCTGGCAGAGACCAGTAGGCTGTGAGCAGTTACACACCAGGTGTCTCCTGTGTGTTTCTACTCCTAGGTCACCAACATTTCCAATGCAACAGCAGGCTGGGCACATAGAGCAGACCTGACCTCTTGTGTATTTTATTTTCCCCATGGCTCATATTTACCAGGGTCAGGCACACAAGTCAACAAATCCATTTCTATGCATAGATCAGGTGAATGGGCAGCAGAGGTTAGAATTAGTATCTTGCTAAAAGAGTATCTGCTATGTGAAGTACATTTAAAGGGAAGCAGGCTCTGGAAACCCCTGACAGTCTGTTCCAGTGTTCCCTTGCCATGCAGACAGGCCTGTGCTGGACAGCAGGAGTAGCACAGGGGACCCAAATCTCTGAGCAGGGCTTTCTGCAGTAGGCCAGAGACCTAAGAAACAGGAGATATGGCCCTACATAAAGCCCTTCCTGGAGAAGATCTTACTAGCCAGCATGAGAAACAGCCTAGGATGAGAAACAGCCTTTGAAGAAGGAAGAAAAACCCACCCACAGAAGCCAGACAGACTGGCTGTATATAGCATCAGCCAGAGACAGGCACATGGACACTTGGAGCAGAATTAGAGCAACCCGAGCCAGTGCCAGAAACTTTCCTTCTGCTTCAAACAGCCTCAAATTGGCAGTGAACCTCCAGAACCTGCCCTCACCACTGATGGGAACTGGCCCTCCAGCCTTGGGTGTCCCCCAAACCACTTCCCTCCAGCAGGACAAGGTGCTAAAATACGTGCTGTGACAAGAGTGTGACTCCCCTAAGCAGTGATGCAGGTACAGCTTTGTTAGCTCAGGTTTCTTAGGCTGTTTGTGCTTGTTTGAGCCTGCTGGGCTCTCCCAGGGGTTGAGCACTCTCCAGCTGCTTGCCTGTGCAGCACTGCACCCTGCTCCCATACTCCTTCCCTGGAAAGCACCCCCATCCACCAGCCCACTCACCATACTCTGAGAGACATGACAAGGGGACAAGGGTACCCTCCTCCATCCTGGAGCCTCTCTGCCAGGCACACTAGACACAACCAATCCTCTGACAGTGGAGTGCCTGCGCAGGCGGAAGTTCCCAGGAGCAGGCGATGTCCCACTGAGGGTGACCTGCTTTCTGGGGTGTCAGAGCAATGAGGAAGGCATCTGTGAGCTGTGCTCACTCAGCTGTCCCCATGCTCAGCTGTGTAGAGAAGACTGTGGGCAGCTAGCATCCTTTGTCAATGCCAGCTTCCTAGGAACCCTCTTTAGCAACCAGGCTGCTAAAGGAAACAAAATTTTTAAAGTTAATTGCTTTGTGCCCTTGAAGCCACTCCCTGACACCCAGCAGGTGGAGCAGTCTCCATTACATTCCTTCCCTGTTCATTGTCACTCTGCAAGTCATTCTGCCAGTGTCACAGGGCACACAGGTGCCACAGGAGCTGTGGTGTGTGTCACACAGAGACAACCCAGCCCCAGCAGCTGGTGGCACCAGAGCCACCTCTCCACAGTTGCCTGCTCAAACTGGTCCAACAGAAACCACAGGCTGCCAGCTGCATGGCACTGCTGCCATGAGGTGGGCACAAGAGACCTGCGGGCTCCCTGGCATGGGACAGCACTGGGGAAAACGTGGTCCTTGTCCCTCATGGTGAAGACTGAGGAAAGTCTGGGATGGTCACCACCCATGCTCGCCCTGCTGAGACCCTCGAAGTAGGTCTTCAGGATAGCATTCCTGCTGCAACTAAGAGGGCCATGTTGATGGCAGGCAAGTGTTTGGACAGAGCTCATCTCTGCTCTAGGGAAGGATAAAGTCCCTTCATTGACCTTGAAGTATTTGACTTGAAGCATTTGATCACTGAAGTATTTGAGTTAGGACCTCCAAAACCAGGTAGCTTCAGCCTAGAGATTCAGTACAGAACAAATTTCAGCAGACATTTTCCAGCCTCCCATCTCCCTGACTTGCTCCCTAGAAAATGCACAGCCATCCAAGTCTGTGGACGGGCACTTGCACCCTTGCACATACCCCTGGCACTCTCAGGGTAGAGAGTGGATCTACAGGTCTACTCTGTCCTACTCTCTTGCTGCCTCTCACCAGTCCTGCAGCCCGTGTTTTCCTGGGCTGGGCATGGCAGCAGCTCCCATGTGTAATAATGCCCTGCTGGCTATCTCTGCGTGCTGAAGCATGTTCTGCCTACAAGCTATGGCAACGCTGCTGAAAATCCTCCCGGCAAGGAACTGCACGTATCAACTCCCGGTTTAGTCACTTCAAAACAATCTGGTTAGTAAGAGCGAGAGTAGGGAGGAAGACTATACCCCAGGCAGAGATTTCACATGGAAATACCAATGAGATGACACTGTTCTCTGAGAAGTACTGGAACAATGGGAGGAATAATAAAACACTGCAGTTTCTATCCACACAACTGTATCCCATGGACAAAGTAAAGGCAGGGGTCTTATTGGAAGTCATATATGATTAGTATCTGTCTGGTCTGGATCTGTTCTACTGCTGAGGAGAGACAGGCTGAACTCTGCCCACTAAAAACAAAGGAAAATGCATGAAGGAGAGAGCAGAAGAGGCAGTTGCTGAGCCCAGGCCAGCAGCTCTGCTCCAGCAGCAAGGAGCCACCTGTGCCCACCTCCTCTTCCCCCTGCCCAGGGCATGGTCTGGGTAAGCACTGTGTGCTGCTGGCTCTTAGGGTGCAACCAGTGTTGCTGCTCTCCTAGGGAAAAAACTGATCAAAAGAGCAATGTCTCAGTCAAGTTCTTGTGTGTTGGGATGTCCAACAAAGGCAATTGCCAGCTGCACCCTGAAGAACAACCAATCTCTTATGTTGCTATGGGGCAAGTGGGGTATGGAGGTAGAAGTCTCATCTGGTTGTCCTGTGAGTCAGTACTGGCTAGTTAGAAAACTCTTCTCTAACTGAATGGAAGCCAAAATATTCTGTAAAGCATTGTTTCCAGACACTTTTTTTTTTTTTTTTTTATTAGAGGCCAGAAAACCCCAGCATACCAGGGGAAAAAAAAAGAAAAACAAAAAACACTAGTAAACAAAACAGAAGATGGCTTTTTTTAGAGGTTTTCCTTTGCATTGGGATGTTCAGAGGGAGAAAGGAAGCTTTTGCACTCCTTCTAACACTTGGGTTGGGGTGGAGTCTGGAAAGCACGTAATTTTTAATTCACATACTCAGAAAAAGGAAAAAAAAAATCTCTGCTTAATTCCCAGACAAGTGGTGCTGGTGCTAAGCCTGTTTTCAGGAAAGAAAACATGGCAAAACTCAAGAGAGACACATGCATGAAAATGAGGAAATATGAGCAATTCAGACAAGCTATGTTATATCCCATTCTATCCTGATGGTTTTACAAGTTGCTTTCCCCTTTCTCCTTTTACTTCTGTCTCCATGCAGTGTTAAAGGAACAACAACTGGGCCAGGATGGGCATGATCTGTGTGTTGAATGCCCACCCCACCTTCCCCCAAAATGTGACTTCATCCAAGATCTTGCCATGGAGCAATATGGATGATATTCAAGCCTCTGCAAGAGGGGTCCAGAGGAGTGGGGTGCTGAATTCAGGCTGCAGCTGTCAACCCCTCCCTGCAATGCCATAGTATTATGCAAAATTGTCAAATGCACATCACATCAGCGGTACTTCTTCTCACCAGGAAAAAAAAAAGTCTATGTGATAGGCCTGGATGCACCCTTCATTTTGTTTCTATTTAATCTAATTCTGCTGACAAAGGACATCCTCTGGGAACAGGATCTCTTCATATCAGGTGAGGCATAAGTTCCAGCAGTACTTTGACCCTCTCCCAGGAGGACAAATGGGGCCTAAAAGATCTTAGAAAAAGTCAGAAAAGCATTAACATGTGCCAGCCACATGTGAACAGATTAATGACATGACACTATCACTGCAGGACTCCCAGCACCATTTCAATGGAGTGTTCCCAGCCTGAAACATGTCAGTGCCAATGCTCCCAGTGCAAGTCTGGGCTGGGTTCACAGGCTAAGAGAAAAGGGTTTTTCCACATTAAAGGTTTTCTCTCCATTGACAGTAATAAACAAGGGAAGAGATGAGCCTATCCTGTTCCTGTGGGCCAGGTTACTCACATTTTGCAAAGCTTGGGGCACATGCTCGGGGGAAAAAAAAAAAAAAAAGAAGACAGCATATAAACATAAGAAAATCTTTTTTGAATGAGAATATTTTCTCATCTGTCCTGTCACCAAGGCTGGCCAAGAGCAGGTGCCAGAGCAAAGCATGGGGCAGATAAGTAGAATATCCCTGAGAGCCCCCCCAAGGACATGTCAGTATGCATTTCAGGACCTCTGCCTGGACCTTCCCACACTGGGGTTGAAATTCAAGACTGAGTCCTGCTCCAGAGGTCTGCTCCAGCCTCCTTGAATGCACCCTGATGCTCCCAGCCACGGCTCTTGGAATCTGCTTGTGTGCACCCATTGCTACCCATGCTCCTGTTGCTTAGCACCAGTGATAAACAGGACCTATTCCTTTGGCCAGGTGCCTGCCCAAGGCACGCAGGATCAAGTCTTCCCCAAAAAACCTCTCTGGCAGCCACTGAACAGCACAATTTGGCTTATCAGGCAGTGAAACTATAGCCTGATATTGCTTGACAATGTCATCCTGCTAGGAAAACTGGCAGAGATCTGCCTGTCCTTTGGCACAGATCTCTTTGCAATCCCCTCGCCTTGGCCCATGTTTCTCCCAACATTACAAAACCCCTTCAGGACGGTCTTGGCTCACTGCTAAACATATGGCAGGTTTCTTGCCTGGGTTTGTCCCCAGCATCAGGGCTCCCTGCCTCTGGCTCCAGCCAGTTCCACAGCTTCTGCATTCTGTGCCAGTTTGAGTTTTGCTCTGGCAGATAATCTCAGCCCCTGCAAATTGTACTCAGTTTTTCATGAGCCCTTTCTCCAGCCTCTCTGATTTTCCAGTATCCCCTTCCAGCTGTCTATAAACTGAGAGAAAAATCCGCCCCTTCCCACTGCACTCCACCCCACAAGATGCCTCTTTTGAAGCTTCTGTCTAATGCTTCCAGCCCACCCCACTGGGAACTGCCGGCTCCCGGGCACTTTAATCGAGAGGTCTTTGTCAGAGGAAAACGCCTTGCTCTCCTCCTCATCCCCAGCCGGGCTGTGCCTCTGAGGGCACTTGGGCTGCAGCAGCAGGACAGATCCAGGACCCAGTCCTGCCCTTGTACCTAACCTGGCGGGATCACAGGGCTGACTAAAGTGACAGCAGACTCAGGAATGTTAGACCTGGACACATCATATGCAAAACACGAAAGCGAGATGAGAATCCAGCCCCTCACAGCAGCGAGCGCTGTAGGGTCCCATTAGCAAAGGTAGGAGAGGGGTTCCTTACAGCTGCGCGGCGGGATGCAGCCCGGCCGAGAGGGGCGGGCGGGCTCGGCTGGAGCTCCTCTGTACGAAGCACAGTTTCCGCCGCACCCCGCCTGCACCTTTCCTGTATCCCCGCAGGAAGCAGCCCCGGCCGGGGCCGCGTCCTGGGGCCCCGAGCGTGGCGGGACGCGCCCCGACGGCTGCCGGGCCACCGAGAAGCCCGCGGCGCGCACAGCCGCGCGCGGAGCCCTGCCAAAGGGAGCGGTGCCAAACCTGAATTACCAGACCAGAGAGTGGCTGTGGATCCCGGGAGCTCCTGTGATTTGCGGCAGGTTTTTCTGGTCCCCGCCTGTCAAACACACACGCAGATACTTAAGCAGTGACCCAGGGACCTGCGGGGTTCTTGTTTTACACAATTCTGTTGCCTGCCAGCTCCAGGTAAGCACAAGCTATGAGCTGGGGGTGCTGGGGTGGGTTTGCAGTTGGGGATGGGGGAACGGAGGGAGGAGCTGTCCTGTGAGTGCTGATGCTGAGGAGGTCGGAGCTGCACCCAGCAGGGCAGGAAGGCTCATGCCCGGGGCAGGCAGAAGGCCACCCAGGCAGGAGAGACCCCAGGCAGGGGCCACCACGGGGTTCTGCCTCTGCTGCAGCAGCTGCTATGCTCCCGTTTGCTTTGTTCTTATCTGATATTATCTTCTAAAAGACTGGACGGGTAGCTTACAGGATGCATGACAGGTGTTTTTTCCTTATTTATGGCAGGGCCTGGTTTATATTTAAAGCCTCTGTCCCACCTTATCCTGTGCGCCATGCTGGCTGATGTTATCCACAGCCACCCCACAGCAGGAGGCTGAGCAAAGCTCAGGACAGGACATGGCTCTGCAGCAGAGAAAGGGAGGGTAGAGGGCTCTTTTGCATTGAGAACTGCTATTTTGATCCTCTGCAGTGGCAGAAAATAGCTGCAAGCAGATGCAGATGCCTCCAGTCACATACCAGCCCTGACAGTAGGAGCAGTGGGAAAGGGGTCAAGGAGCCCAACAGAGGCTGTGGAGCCTCATCAGCCTGGCAGGAGCTACTGCTCAGAGAGATTTCTAGGGGCTTTGGGTGCAGTAAAATCATTAGAAAGCTGCATGGCCAGCCAGCTATTGTGACAACTGTTCAGAAAAGCAAAGCTGAGCAAACAGAGATCACATCTTTTCTGGAAAAGTGGTAGATTTCTGCCAGGATAGTAAATGCTGACTGCACTAGCAGTGCTAGGCAAGCATGCTGGGAAACAGAAAGATGTCCTCTCCCATTTCAGGCCAGAGCTAGGAGTGCTGCTAGTAATCCCAGCGTGCTTCTGGAGAGCTAGGTGCAACCGAAGGACATGGGCAGAGTACTATGTATTTATAATAAGACTTTCTCTTGCCTCAGCTTGTGTCCATCAGCCCTTATCTTTTGTCTTCTCACTCCAAAATGACCCTGGAGGTGCATTTTAATGCCCTATCAGCCACACTAAGAGCACAGGTGCTGTCATGTACATAGCAATGCTGGCTGGAGCTGCCCACGGCCCAGGCAGCTGCTGAACCACTTGCAAGCTTCTGCTCTCACATTGCTCTACCTAAAACCAAGACAGTCAGAGCCAAGAGTGAATTCCCAGTGGTCTTTAGTTTGACACTTAGGAAAGAGCAGGTGTGGTGGTTTCCCTGTGACAGTGCATCTAGCATCATTTCTGCCTGGGTGAGCAAACCCCAGCTAAATGACAACTGCAGCCCCACAGCCCTTCTAAACAGCTAACATTCCTTGCACTGAAAAAGCCTTTTTTATTCAATGTTGTAAAAAATTTAAGAGGAAAAAAGCAGTGAGAAGTGGTGCTTTTCAGCAGCTAAGCCAAACAGCTGTGAATCTCCATATTTCTGCCAGGCTTAAGTAAATGTAACTGAGACAATCACCTTTCCTCTACAGGGGAGAGATGTTGGACAGCCTGAAGGCCAGGCTGCATGCCTGGGCTTAAACGAGGCTCCATTTAAGTAGTGGGCAGGTGATTAGTGGCTTCAATAGGGCCAGTCAGGGCATTTAGGCACTCCTGGTGCCCTCAAGTTATGTCATATATCCCAAATTTTTAGCACCCAGGAGGTGCTAAGTGCTAGAGGCCATATGCTGCACAGGGGTCACATGGCCCCTGAAAGCCTCCAGGACATAGTGGAGTGATATGGGGAGACTTGAAAAACCCTCCAGGAGCCCCAGGCCTTTTCCAGAAACCCATCTCCCAACCAACCTTGAGAGGTGAAAACTGTTCTCCCAGAACAGGGGTAGACAGGACACAAAGAAAAGCCATCAGGCATCACATCCCACATGCTGGGCTTCCCTGAGCTGCCAGCACGTAGAAGATACTGTGTCCTATGGGGAAGTGCCTCAATGCCTCAGGAACCTGGAAATAATGAGAAGCAGAAATAGTTGTGCAGGTCAAACATGAAAGGTGAAGCATGTGTTCCCTATGCAAATCCATGCAGACACATCAATGCACATTATTGTGGCAGGCTGCAAACAATGATTTATGAACTGCCAAGGCATGTTGCTGCTGGTGGCCCGAGCTAGATGCATGATCTGGAGGTGATGAGGATCCCTTTGTGGCTGGGCTTTCTATGAGAAGGGCAGGTGGCTCAGTGGTGTGCTGAAAAGAAGGAGAGGCAGGACTGGTGGCCTGAGCTTGGCCTCACCTGCATTTGACCTCATGGAGAGCCTGGCAGCCACAGTGCTGGAGAACAGAACCTCAAGTCCAGGGGACCTCCTTCTACCCCTGCATCTTTTCCAGAGGTCTGCAAACATCTAAGGTAAGTGCTCAGCATTTAGCAGACTCCTACCATTTCACATAAATGAGGAACTGAATTATGACTGCCCCCTTCCTACATGGATGCTTCTGAACCTAGGTGACCCCAGGAAAACCCAGGTAGCTGCAACACTCTGCAGACAAGGCCAGCTTGGCTTGCAGTACCTGGGGTTAAAGATGGTTTTTCCTCAGTCCACCCAGGGCTGGTGGGTGATACTGTCTACCAGCACTCCATCTCGCTCAGAGGTACTCCAATGTTACACAACCGCTGTGTTACAATTGGTATTTACCAAGTGACTCAAGCAGAGTGGGCTATTTCACAACCAGCCCTGGTCTATTTATAAGCCCCTAGTCAAAAGCCAAAGGATTCTTTTATTAGTCAAAGCACTTTCTGCAGAGGAGGCTCAGGGGCATCTTTGCTTTTTGAGGTAAAATTCAAAGAAGAGGATCTCTCCAGGTTCTCACTGTGTCCGGATCTTAGCAAGCTGCAAGACAGTTTTGAAGCTGAGCTCCATCCTAGCAGTTCTGTCAGCAAGTGAAAGCCCCGGGGCATTCAATACCCCAGGGTACATAAAAGTGAGTTATCAGTCAACCAAGAAAGCAGCTGGGTTTAAACCTATGCAATAGGAGTGCAGCATGATGGATGTTCCAGGATTATACCCCAGGCCAAAGGGAAAGAAAAGCCAGACTGCAGTGTAGAGAGGTAGGGCAGGTCTGCAGCAGATGGCCCACAGGAGTCCCAAGAAGGGCCAAGGGCTCCTGGCAGCACAAGAGCCAGCAACACCAACCAGCCAACCTGACAGAGATGGGCCAGGCAACTGGGACAGCAGGAGTGCTGATCAAGAAAGGCCACATTTTTGCAACCGACTCCTCCCCTGCCAATACCCCACAGCGTGGTTTCAAAAACACCACAGTGATTCAGCATCAAGGGACTTGTGCATGCCGTGTGGGGGCAGTGCCTCATGTTAGCAAGCTGGACCCTCTGCCATGCGAAAGCAAACCTGTAGCCCAGCAGAGGAGAGATGTGTGACTTAGACAAGATGCACTTGTTTTGCTTGTTCTTTTGGTCTAAATCTTCCAGAGATTATGCAAAGCACAAGTAGGACAAATGTTATTCTGGAGGAAAACATGGGCTTCTTGGTGCTGCCGTTGCTGGGAGCACCTAGGATTGACCACAGAGGCAGTAAGTGCTTGAGCAACACACATAAACTGGGTCCAGTCCTCAAGGATTTGAACACTTATACACCAAAACCCAACCAACCAACCAACCAACCAACCAGCCAGTTCAGTGATGCTCAGGAACAATAGGACTGTTTATGCCCACATGTGGTAACATTAAATATTACTTAAAACAATACAGCTCACCTTCTCATGGCCAGCATTGTGTGATTTCTGGCCACACTGTTAAGAGAAGGACCAGGACACTGACCCTGAGGAGGGGGAATAGGGTGGTTGCTGACCATGCTCCTAGAACATCTTGTATGCTCTGTTTTATTATTCCCTTGCACAAACTGCCTGATCACTGAGAAGCAGGGAAAAAAAAACCAAACAACAACTTACTAGGTTAGATGTCAGATAGTGTCCCTTCACCCAGAGGATAAATAATGTTTTTTAACTAATATCTTTAAATTAACCCCCTGAACATGCCCATTGCTGTGACATCACTCCTAAGTGATGTCCAGGCCTAAATACGGCTATAAACAGGAATCGTTCCCATGGGAGTCACACTGGCTATAAATACAGCACCAGGGGAGTGCTGAGCAGCCTGCAGCTTCCTGCCAGCTGAGGATGGTGAGACAGCTCAGTGCTGGGTACTGCTGGAGTGTGGTCACTGCAGTGAGGAAATTGAGACACGAGTTGCTGGGGGGCTGGTGCTCCCTGCTGAGCTCCCTGGCATGTCTTTGGGAAGGGAGTTGAGTCCTGCTGCAGCCAGAGGCAACAGCCGGGGTAGTGGGGGAGGTTGGTGGGGATGCAGATGGCAAATCTTGGACTCAGCAAGTGTAGCTCCACTGGCCACTCCCAGCTTAAGCAATGACACCAGCCCCTCTCTGCAGTGCCTGCCCCCATAGACCTGCCCCAGGAGGAGATGGCCATGGAAAAGCCAGTAATTCCCACTGAGGAGCAATTGGAGATCCTGGAGTACCACTTCTGCAAGGTGAATAAGCATCCTGACCCCACCACACTGTGCCTCATTGCTGCTGAGACTGGGCTCTCTGAGGAGCAGACTCTGGTGAGTGTATGCCATCATCCCACCCCTGGCACCCCTGAATGCCTCTGTGCCCCACATCTTCCTGTCCTGTCCTGGTCTCTCTACCATACACCTGTACCCATCTGTCCCCCACACAAGCTTCCTACAGCAGCCCCTACCCTTCTCATGCTCCTCCCACACTGCCTGCACTCCTCTGTGCCTCATGTGCTCCTTGCTTGCACTCTCTGCATCATCATGCACCCTGCACACTCGTCACTGCACTGACAAGTCTCCTCTGCACCTCTGCAACCCCCAGCACAACCCTCTGCACCCACAGAGCTCTAATGCAACACAGAACCTCCCTGTACCCCACATCCTTCCTGCACTCTACGTTTCTGCTCCTGAATGTACAACCCATGCTATTCTTCCAAACCATTTCTGATAGTCTTGGATGCACAATTGCTGGTTTTAAGGTCTGAAGAAACTACCATAATTTAAAAACGGATAGAGGATAGATGCAATTCCTGCAGGATGTGCTCTGGGACATGCTCAGGCTGTGCACCCTCTGCCTCAGCATCCCTAAGCCCCGATGTCAGGCAAGTCTGTCAGCCTCTCCAGGAGACATAGAGACCTCCAAATATCCCTCCACAGGGACAGGCTGCCACTGTCGGGGAATTCCAGCAAGCCTTGTGCTCCAACTAGCTACTTGTGGGCTTTCAGAAGCAAACGGCTTCTTCTCAGTTCCTTCAGGTGGCAGTGCAGCTCATTGTGATGCAGGTGTTTACTAGACCCATGGCAGCATTTATGAGTATAGAAAGAAACCCAACCCACTGGAAAGCTAGCAGCAATTTGCAGAGAGCTGCCAAGCCTGTCTCTCCCTCAGCAAAGCCAAAGGGGTGTAAAAGCTGAGCTGGCAATGTCAGCATTTAGCCTGTCCCAAGGAAAGATGCTGGAACAAGCATCCATTGCACTGATAGTCTTCAGCTGGAGTGGACTGTGTTTTGGTGACAGGCAGGTAGCAATCACTGCTTGTTTGAGGCAGCAAGGAGGAAGTACTCCTAAAATACCTTTTTTCTCTGTAGAAATGGCACTGTTCCTTTTTTTTTTTTTCCTTCAGCAACTTGTAAACACAGGCCATATATGCCCAGGAAACCTCTATAGAGGTCTTAAAACCTTCCTTGATAGCTATATTTTCCACTAATCTACAGTGCTCCTAGAGATCTGGAGATGACGGTCATGTTAGGGACAGAATCAAGACTAGGGTGGTGAGCTGCAAAGTGCCTGCATTGCATAGAACACAGGGAATCATCACTCCTGACATCTGGAGTGCTTTATTGTCTAGAAATAGCAGCCATTTTAATAAAAAATTCAGTTACAATGAGATGCAAAGCAGAGATGATAGTTTGGGACAGAAAGTGAAATTTTTGAGAGGAGGCTAGGCTGTCAATCATCAATCACTGGATGTGGTCAAAGGCCACAGTGTGAGAGACACTTGCAGAGAGCACTGTGGTTCTACCATTAGGGACCATAATAGCTTCAAAAATAACTATGAACAAATATAGCAACAAAATGAGCTGCAACAAAAGGAATCACAGGCACATTGCCAAACAAAAGGCTGAGCTGTGCTTCCGGCACATGAGTTATATTTCTTTTCTTACTTTTCTTCTTAGGTAACGGAGCTATAACAAGATACATTTTATTGACTATTTTACATTGTGGCTGTCTTGAAGTGGCATCAGCAGCTCTTGGAATGGACTTCCCAGATGCTAAGTTACAACAGACATAGTGCTAAGTTACTGCCAACATAGATGTGCATATTGCCTGAACACTAAGATAATTTTTAAACAAATTTAAAAATAGAAATGTTCTTAAATTTGTTGAGAGCCAATGTGCTGTGTCTCTCATGCTTTCTGAAACAGCTGAGCTTTTGATTCCTATCAGTTTTGGACCTGCAAGTGATTGTTTCACTTCTCCAGTCATTTTAATAGACACCATCCAGCTCCTTAGCCAAACTCTTACTGTGTTTGCAAGAAAAATCTGGAGTCACAGCAACAAAAAAAGGACTCACCCATGCTGCCAAGGTCTGAAGTGAGCTAGAGAAATCAGTTTGAAAGAGGTGCACAAGCAGGTTATAAGACTCTTCAGTCAGGAGCGACCAGCCTGGCTGCCTGTACTGCCTGGGAACAGCACCTTACTACAAGGCAGCAGCACCATGAGTTCCCCTCACCTTGTCCCATGTGCTGACATCTGCACCTCTAGCAAAGTTTTCCGAGGCTTTGCTCAGCCCAGTGCACTCAGCCTCTGCTTTGTTCTTTCTCTCCAGAAATGGTTCAAGCAGCGCCTGGCAGAGTGGAGGAAGTCTGAAGGGCTGCCCTCAGAAAGTGGGTCCGTCAGGGACTAGAGGATGCTGCTCCAATCCCCGTGCCTCTTATAAACTATGGTGAAGCTCTTCAGAGTGGGTTTCCTTGGGGTTCTTCTGTTGCAATTGGTTTTGCGATACAAAGTAATACTCTGCTATTTAACATAAATTTTATTTAACATGTACATAACCAGAAAAAAACCCCCCATATATATATACATAGACATATGTGTGTATACAACTTTTGATGGCTGAAAACTTGTCTAGTGATTCCAACTCATTAACAGCAGCTGCACAAGAAAAGGGAACTTCATGCCCTTGTCCCAGGCTTGCAGAAGATTTGCCATGATATATGTTCAAATATAGAATGAAGAAATAAAGATTCCTTTTCCTTACAATCCTCAGAGGCAAAGTATGTGTTCTAGCTTTAAGGTACAGATCATCTGGAAAAGGGTACCGGGTATCTGGAAAACCAAGTGCGTTGTTCAGGTGACCTGGTTTGGCTCAACATTCCTGAATCAGCTCTGAATACTGGCAAACCAAGTGCCTACGCCATAATCAGACCAAGCCAAGCACCCCTTGAATGCCTTTTTTACCTTTCTGTTAAAGATCACCAAAGAGAAAGAACCCATGGGTTGTTTTGGGTTTTTTCCCCAGTGCAATAATGAAAACCCAATGTTTTTGATGAGAGGAGCTGTGTTATGTCCCTGCTTGTGCTCCCTGCCCCATGACAGGAGGCAGACTCCTTCCTCTGGAAGGGCAACATATTTCCCAGACAGCCTCAGTGGGCACAGTGGGTTTTCCTTTTGCCACAGGGACAGCCACTGGAGGCAACTGTCTCTTAGGGCACCTGTGTGTCCATGCATGGCAGCCCACACAGCCCCACACACCTCCTAATCCCTGGGGTGGCAGAAGCTGGTGGTGCTGGGGTTACCCCACAGCATGCGGGCTTTAGGAGGAGACCCCAGTCTCCTCCTGGCCTTTCTCAAACCTGAGGAATGTAGTTGCACTGGGGCTCTTGGATGAAGTCCAAACTCATCCATCCTGGCACAAGACAAAGCCTGATCTAAAAATAACTAGTACCACTGCCCAGTGACCTTACTTTGTTCAAAAGTCCTCTGCTTAGTGGATTACTGAATCAATTAATGGATCCTATGATTAATACCCTTCTGGTTTGTGGTAACCTGCCTCCACTCCTTTGAAAGGAAAATCAGCTTAACACAGGGAAGATTAAAATACATTGGCTCTGAAACTGCCATATGCTTTCATTTGTGGCTTTTGTCCCTTACTGGTGAGCATCTCTCTTGCCTCAGTATCTCCAGCCTGACACCAGTGATTGGGCAGCCAGTGCAAAACACACTAACCATATAGGAAGTAGATAAAAGCATTGTCCCTTCTGCCATGGCCCACACAAGCTGTGTTGTTCCTGGCAATCCAGCTGCCAAACTGACTCATCCACAGATCCAACTGGAGCTCAGAATTTGTTCTGCAGACTCTGGCATCAATACTTGTTTTCTGCTTAGCCTTTGCAACTTGCCTTCTCTCTTACACTGAGGGGAACTCTGGTTTTTTGAGTTAGGCTCCCAGTGCAGAATTCTCTTACTTTGCCCAGGGTTGCACAACTGAGTATCTGAACCACAGAACTTTAACCCACCTATGTAATTGGATCTGCCTGTTCTCCAGGCATTTGAGAAAACAGGCCCCAAATCCAAGCCAACTCAACATACATTGTAGCCTTTTGTATTTCTACTTCTGTCACTTCTTGTTAGAGTGTCAGTAAGATGATGTTTAAACTTTAGCAAAAAATTTTAAACCCAAATTCAGGAATTGTGTTCCATCAACTTACTGCGCGCTCTTGTGTTTGGTTCCCTGCACGAAAAGACAGTTCCTGTGCTGCCTTCCCCCAGCAGTTGTTTCATTACTTCTTAAACTATTACAGCAAAACAATCAAGAGAGAAACTCCAGACATAACCCGTCCTAGGGAGAGAGTCTCCCACATTAGGTCGAATTCTGTTAATTTTCCCTTATGACTACTCTTAAGGAATGATGATTTTATTTGAACTCCCAGAAAGTGTTACTGCTGACTGCTGCCTCTGCGCTGTGTTCAAGGAGATTTTCCAGCCACAGCACAGCCCAGAGAGTGATGTTCCGAAGGGTGATGTGGGCAGATAGCAGGCATTTCTGAGGGAGCTTAGCGCTGAATTGGTCGAGCTAGTTCTTGGAGCCGTGGAGAACAAGCTGCCTTCATAGCAGCCTCTTTCACTCTGAATGCATCTGGGTTGAGTGTAGTCAAGCCCATACGAGGTCTGAAGAGAGAGGGTAGGGATGTCAATCCTGACTGGAGCAAGGCCAGGTGCCAGCTGCCTGCCAGCTCCCACACTTCCACTTAAGCCTACCCTTCCCTGTCAGGGGAGGATAAAAGGCATCATACCTTCACTGCTGTCATCAGGGGAGGGATATCTCTCAGCCACTATAGCCATGCATTACCTCACCCTCTGTGAAACATCCTCCCCAGACCTTCCTGCAGACTGACTGGGCTGAGGTCAGCTGCAACATGCAGGGCAACATGCCCTTTGCCAGTTGGTTGCTTTTAATAGTTGGAATTAATAAGAAATCCCAGGCAGTAATTCCTGCTGGAATTAGAAAGTTCCTGTTTCTTCTCTTTTGACTCTCCTTCTACTTCAAAAGAGCTTTTTAAACGGCAATCCATGTAGTATTAACACATCCAGACATATAAAATCCTTGCATTTTGGAAGTGGAAGAGAACTTCCTAATCTTGGCCTAATCTCTCTGACGAAACGCAAATTAACAAGGTGCCATAAGCCACACAAAATGGGCTGGCAGCTGATCATTTCCCTGTGACAGGGAAGCCGTACCTACCTTGTGCTAGGTTGGGCCAGCTCGAGAACCCTTGGTGTAGCCACTGCGCGCTTGGCAGCCTCTGTCACAGGCCACTCAGGATCCCGCGGGGGTGCATACTTAGCAGGGAGCTGTCTTGGCTTTGACAGCTCAATGGTCCGAGGGCTCGCAATTGCCTTCTGAGGTAACCTGGAAACCTGTGGAAGAATGGGGAAGAAGGTCCTTAGAGGTGCTCCTGGCTTTCAAGGGTGCTCAGCCTGCAACCAACTCAGTGTTCCCAGGTTCACAGTCACTGACTACATGCAGATGGGACACGATTCTGTCCTCAGCTGTATTTGGCACCAGGCAAACTGTAGAAGGAGAAATCACGACCTGGCCAACCTGCTCTCCAGTCTCCTATTACTCACAACCCACCCCCAGCACTGGAGATCCCAGTTAGGCACTTGTCCACCTCTCCCCATCCCCACAAGTGCAGGCTAGGCACAGCTTTGCTGTTCTCTGGGGACATGTGCTGGGAGTCAGTTCATACTCTGAACAAAGCACAAGTCCTGCTTTCCAGCTCAGGAAGCAGCTACGTCAGCCTCATGGACAGCAGCAATATCCAGGGCTGGATGAAGAGAGCCAAAAGCGACTGAGCACTTCTGCCCTCTCCTCTGCCAAGAGTCTCGTCCATGTAGGGTCTGGATTGATGCTTCCTTACCGTAGAGATGACTGAACTAGGATGGGTGTGCCTAGAGCAGCAGGTCAACTCCCTGATCAAGGGCTCAGCGAGTTTCTGGACCCGCACCGATGCATTTGCTGAGGTTGCAAAGCTGGAAACCCGTGTTGGCACCTGCATGGGTCCAGAATGGGGGAGGGATGTGCAGACACAGAGCTTATACAGCAGCCCAGAGAGACATGCTCCCTCTCTGCAAGGATGAGCATCCCAGCACCCTTCCTCTGCAGACATGGTCACTCTTAATTTTCCAGAATCCATTATTTTTCTTCCACTTAAACTATTAAGTAATTTTGATGCTATAGGGATTCCCCAGCTGTCACCCACTCAGAGCCAGAAGGGGAGCACCTGCAACGAGAGCCTGCGTAGCCAAGTAAAAGTGCAGAGAAATCTCTTCTATGTTTTTTATATTCATCTTCCTGGCTGAATCAAATAACTTCCCTGCTAAGAAGAGAGACTCAGATTTCAGGGTGAATTTGCTGGTAGTTAACTGCATTCCTACAGAAAATGTGATTACTTCTCCAGCAGGAGACTTCTTCCAAAATTTTTCACAGGGTTACTGTTGCTCGGTCCTGCTCCAGCCCAGCCTTCCATTTCCCAGGCCCGGAGGCTGCATCCAGAAAACCTAGCCTTTGAAATGGAAATTAGTATAATCTGAGATTGCTCCAAGCTCTTTCACCCCTGCCAAAGCAATGACCCATCTAAAAGGAACAAGATCAGAAATATAAATTACGCTTCTGGTAAAAGGTAGTTAAAATACACATAGTATTTGCAATTTCATGCCCTCTGTGTACTCGGATAGGAGCATAGCTGCCCAACTACAAACATGACAAGTCCCTAAGAGCTAAACATGTATTTCCATCAGGTTTCTCCACTTTCCAGGTTGCTTTATCAGAGGATGCAGCCCAGATGCCTCCCTTGGCTCTCCTGCTATACTAAGTTGCTCCAACCTGGCTGGTTTTTGTCTCCCAGCAGGAGATTTGCAAAGACAGCATTCTTTTCTGAAAAGGCAGTTTCTCTCAGTGTCATAAACCCCAGCAGAACCAGACAGCTTCTACCCTCCACACACTGGGCACATCCAGGGGTGTGATACAGGGTCTAAAAACTCAGGACAGTTTGCTGCATCCCTCCAAATCTCACTCAACCTCCTCCTCACCTCTCTGGCTGGCACGAAGTCTGGGTGCAGCCCCTTTGGCTGGGCAAGCTCCAGTATCCGCTGGGAGGCATTATAGTTCTGTGCAGCCAGGGACACAGGCCACTCGGGGGACTCACGGGCTCTGGAAGCAGAGAGTCATGACACTGCCACTCACAGATGTTCCCCATTCTGGCTGCAGTTGGGATGTCTAAGCCTCACATTTGCTGCAGCAGAAGGCAGCTTTGTCTTGTGGCCATTTCCAGTGTAGAACTCATCCCATGAGATAATCCAGAAGTTCTAATCCCAGCAGAGACCCTGCATTTTGCCCTCTGTTTACCCGTCCTCTGTTCCTGCATTTATTACTTTGAAGATGCACTGATGCTACAAGGCCCAAGGTTCTACCTATAGCACCCTATAGGCTTTCTAGCCTCTCACCTTACCTTCTCTCCAGGTAAGCAGGGAGGTATTTTTTAGGTTCAGCCAACCGCAGTAGCCGTTCAGAAGGGTAGCCAAACTTTGCTAGCAGGGAACGCCCGCCAATTACTGGTCTGCACCTGTACAGAAAAATGGATTTTGAGGAATAGCACAGAGAACATAATCCTGGCAGATGGTAACCTAAGTCTGGTTAAAGACAGTTACTCTCTACTCACACACATTCTGCAACACACACATTCCATCAAGGAATACATGCATGCACATGATGTCTACTTCACACTAAAGCAGAGCTGTTGGATACGCATTTTGTTACAGCAGAGGAACATGCTCCCTTATGCTTGGAGACTGAGATCAAGACAAGCTTCTAGAGCAGCTGATAAGAACCCAGAGCTCTAATCAGACCAGCACCTATGTGTTGCAGAAGTCCTTCTTATAGCTGGGAAGTGGGTATGAGGAAATAAAAGGGCACCAAAATTTAGCATTCCCCAGTTCCTCCCCATTTGGGAAGTCAAGTACTCAGGGTGACTATAGTCCCATAGCACTTTCTTGTCGGCTTCAGACAGCCCCTGTTCCAAACACAAAACAGCTAGTGAGTTTCAGTGCCATGGAGCTACCTGCGGGGCAGCCTCTTCAGGAGAGGAGATGGCACCTCCCCTTTCCCTGGGTGCCAGTATGCCCCCCTAGAGAACATGCTCTGAGCTGCCTCCTTCCCCAGGATGTGCTACCACATCACTGACCTGCACTTGTACTTGCTAAAATCTTTCTTGGGCTTGGACAGAGACAATATTCTTGCAGATGGTCGAGCTGTCAAAGCACTCCATGAGGGGGTCCATATCGTCTCTTGGTCTCCCCATGCAAGCCTAGCAGGAACAGCAAGGTTGTGAAATTTTAGTAACATGCAAAAGTGTGAAATGTGTTTGCTGGGGTTATCTTTTCCTGCCTAGGATGGAACACGTACACACACCCTCTATGGTTCCCCACACCTGCAGAGTGCCCTGAGCATTCTCCTTCTGTGGCATGGAATTTCCCAACACTCTCCTGCTGGTTGTAGTCAACTAAAAAGAAAAGGGTCTTAGAGTGATAGGTCTGGTTTTAGTTTGCACAGTGGATGTGCAGAAAGGGTCATTTCATTACATCTCTGAAAGCCCTGGAGGAGTTTCTTCATTGCGTTTCTTTTGCTTCATCATTACCGCCTAACTACACCACAGATATGACAGTAAAAATAGTAATAACATTACAGTCAGGGTGTGCCATGCAAAGTGGGTGAGGTTTTACAGCAGGTTAGTGGTTACTCTCCTGTGCTCAGGGCAAATTCGGAGTTACTCATCCCTCACTGAGAGGCCATGGTCAGAGAGGGTACCAGGGTAGTCAGGACAGGGAACAGCAGGGCAATGGGTTTGTGGAGCCTTTTTCAAGGCCCCTACAGATAACAGAAGAGACATGTAATCAAGAGACTGCTGCCCCAGCTTGTCAAGCTGTAGTTTGATCACATCACACGGACAGCTACTCTGTTCCTAAAGCTGGGCTGTATCTTTCAGGACAGAGCAGCCTGGCTCCCATGGTCCGGTCACCTTGCACCACACATCATTCTACCTCACAACATCTCAGTTGGGCAGCTCAGATGGGGCAACAAAGGCAAGGCTCAAGCCAAGCCAAGGTTTTTGATTGAGAACTTGAAAGAGCAAATTGAAGGGAGCCCTGATGAAGGGAGCCTGCTCAAGTATGGAACATCTCAGTCTGCTTTTCTAGGGACAGAGGGTAAAAGAGTAGCAAGACAATGGCCAAGGGCCTGCTCATGCTGAGCCTTGTCAGTCTCCAGCCCTTGAGAAAGTGCTGTTTGAGCACCTACTTACCTGGGATTGCTCTCACAAAATACTGGTTTGGGTTCTGCAAGTACATGTATCCTGCCAAAATTGCAGAAAAGGACAAACATGCCATTAACAATACAGTTAAAATGACAAAGCATAAACAAGTTACTGCTGTACTCAAAGCCATATAAACACTCTCAAATCCCTGTGCTTTTGCCTCCATTCCCTTAAGAGTGTGTTTAAGGACCCCTCTCTTCAAGTACTTTCCATCCATTTAATATGGCAAACTCATCAGCCCATGAATTTTTGTATTTTCTCTTGGACTGCAGAGACACAAATTTGCAGTTGTGTCTCCACTGATGGCTAGGAGAGTGGGAAGGAACTTTTCTGGTCAATAACATACCATGAAACAGGTACGAGAAGGATGATCTCCTAGCCTATGGGAGGCCAGACAAACAAACACCTGTTGTCACCACTGCCATGGTTTACTAAAAGGCACCATGTGCTCCCACATGGCTTTAGAAGTACATTTTATTTCAGTCCATTTAGCAAAGAGGTCCTAGATGCTATAGAGACACAGGAACATACATGGTTCTTTGCCCTGGGAGCAGCTCTGGAAATGTTTTTACTGAATATACTTGAACAGACCAAAATATCTTCTTACATGAATATCAGGTATCACTGCTGAGGCCTGAAATCCCAGTGACTGGGAAGCATCTGAACTTTATGAGCCTTTTTACAAAGAGAAGAACAAAATGATCCAGTGCCACACTCCTTGACGTCACAGACCAACCCCATACCCACCCACTGGGGCTACAGGTGCCTACCCACAGCCAGCTAGTGAACAACCGCACTGTGCAGGCAGCTGCAGAAATGCCCTACCATGGAAAAATCACAGAAGGTGGAAGCCTGGGGCATTGCTTCCCTGCTTCATATCACCTGGCAATGCAGCAGCATGGCCCTAGAGACAAGCAAGGACACCAGCAGAGAGAGATACTTGCCAACAGAAAACAAATCTGTGCTTCTGGGAGACACCTGTGGTTTCTCTGATGGGACTAATACTGCTAGTAAGATGCCAAGCCCTGGAAAATGCTTGTCAGAGAGCTCAGCGCCACAGAGATCCCTGAAATGGCAGGCTACTGTTACAGCATATCACTGCACGAGATGCCTGTCACGCCTAACTTGGGCCGCAGTGCTGCAAACACAAGTCCTGCTGAGATCCCAGAGGCAACTGCCCATAGGACTTTGGCCCCCTGCCACCAGTCCAAGACAGGACACAGTCAGGAAGACAGACATAATTTCAGGAGCCAAAACCCAGTTTAAGTTATTTATTTCCAAGTGCGTCTCCAGAGGGTTTTCCTTGCAAAGGTGCAAGGGGATGAAGGATTAGCACACAGAGTTCACCCCCAGCCTAGCTGTGTTGCAGAGCTGGCACTATCTCTGCAAGCAGACTCATTGCTTTTCCTCAGCTGCTGGCACAGACCCAACACACAGCCACAGCCAAATCTAAGCACACATTCACATGGCCCTAGTGCCCCACACTACTGTACAAAGCTTGCACCATGATTCAGCAAAGGAACGAGGCACACATACATTCAGATCAGGTCTCTCAACTCACTTGACAATCTTTTCTTGGTCTTTTTCCAATTACAAAAAGAAAGATAGCATTTATCATGGCAAAAGCTCTAGACAGACAGGCATCCTTACCTACAGCGGCTCTGCAACTTGAAGGGGTTAAACCACCTCACTGACAAGACAGCTCTGGTGGAGCCTTTGTTGTTTGGGCCTGCTCATGCTTCCCAGCAAGAAAAATGAGGCCTTGCTTCAGCCAGATACAGAAACACCTACCCTCCACTGTCTGAACATTCACAGACTCATTGCTTAAGGGAGATCAACTCCTTTTGAGACCAATTCCCTGTAAAGCAAAGAGTCATAGCTTCCATTTTGAAGGGGCAGGATGGTCAGATGTTTTTCAGAAGCTAAGGGCAAAACCAGGCATAATTTCCTTTCAGTGTTTATCACAGTGTCATCTAATACACTCACTCACTGCTTGGTGTAAATCTCTGACTGAGCCCTCTCAAGAAACATGGGACATTGGCCTGAACACTCAGCCAGGAGGGGAGGGCTTCTTACCTGCTGCGTGGGCGTACAGGTATGTAAGATGTATAAGATGGCACTGCAAAGACAAGAATAGGTGAATTTAAAAGCTTGATAACACCTGGAGCTCTTTAGCATGCAATAATCATATGGCAGATGAAGTCTGTGCATCTCCTTAGGACAGCTGCTCAGCAGATGTTTGTATTGTTTTTCCCTGGTACCTTCCTCTCCAGTGGCTGCTTCTCACAGGATACTGGCAGCCCCCAAGGCTGCAGGACAGAGCACCCCCAGCACCACATCCTCCTCCTGGCACAAGCAGCAGTGGTCACCATTGTAGCCACCCCTTATGACTGCCTTCAGCAGCTTCCAGGGGAGGTTTTCAGAGCCTCGGGGGAATAGCAGCTGTGTTAAACTGGGACGCGGTGCCAGTACAAAACAACTAGGGGGTCGGGGATACAGGATGACAGGAAAAACAGCGACGTGGCAACACGCTGCCCTGACGGCAGCGATGGCCATGAAACAGGGCCAGCATCCCGCAGTCCCCGCCGCGGTGCCCGGGGCCTGCCGGCGCCAGCCAGTCCACCGCGCCCGGGAGCCCTCCCTGCCCGAGCCCACGGCAGCCGGGGCCAGGGCCGGGGCTTGGCGAAGGGGCCGCCCCGCCCGCGGGTGCCGCTGGGGCCCAGCTGCCCCGGCCCCACGCACCGTACATCCTCCCGGCCGCCGCCATGGCTCGGCCCGGCCCCGCCCCGCCCAACGGCTCCGCCCGCCCCGGCCGGCCGCGGCGGGCCCGGGCACACACAGTGGGTGCCGGTGGCAGCCCGAGCCCGGGCCACGGCAGCGGCCGCACGACGCCGGCCTCTGCCCATGGGTCACGAGGATCCCTGTCATGCTGGCCGTCCCAGAGAAGCCTCGGGAGCCTCCCGCACCCGAACATATTATATTGTTCCCCAACTGGAAAAGAAGAGAGCAGCCCGGACCGGTGTTTGGGGTGGAATTTTCTGCTTTATGCGTCTGTTACAAAGGACAAAACTACAAAAGCCTCGTACAATAGATGCGGGTGCAAAATAGGTCCTTTACAGGCCTGCTCCTGGGTCATGTGCTTTGAGTATAATTAGGAAGACACTGGGAGAGTGGGACTCCTCAGCAAACTGTCACCTTCCTAAACTGCTGTGCTAACAGAAATCACTATCAAGAAACAACAGGGTTTTCACAACTAAGACTGCTTGCTTGCTCGAGGACATCTCGGACTAAGCTTAAATAAGCTGCTTAACCTGATGGACCAGCCTCCCACCTTTGCAGCCAATTTAACTTAAAAGCATCCAGTCACTACCTCAAATTACTCCATTTTGGTTTTTTGCCTGTAAGCAAAGAAACACCTAATATATTACCGCTTTCATTTTCTTGTTCTTACCCACTAAAGAAGCAGTAACCAACCCAATTTCCAGAGATTACCAATTTGCCACTTCCATAACAACTGGGTCCAACACAACAACAAGAATTGTCACTGTCAAAAATACTAGTTAAAGCACTTTAAATTTCTGACGTTGTCAAGAAGTGAGGTCTCATTTTTAACAGAACATCACTGTTAAAATGGTTCTGTAAAAAATCTGTGAAGTAAACATATTTCACTTTAACCTGAGACATCAAGCCATGTTAAATTCACTGGATGCAACTTTCTTCCATGCAAGTCAGTGCTTGATTCCTCACCTGACATGAAGGTATCTAGCCCATCTAAGCTATATTTTCCCTTAAAACTGCTGCCTGAGAGACAGACTATTTTTCTCCTACAAACACGCTAAAAATAGACTACTTAACAAATGTATTTTCAAACCACTATAAATTAAGATTTTCTTACCAACTAGATATCACTTTCAGAGGAATTTCATACCCACCAGGACAACATATCTGTACATTTCAGCTGCCACACAGCAAACTGATCATATACTAAGAGTTGCTCTCCCTCAGCAGCAAATATCAAGTAGTAAGAAATAAGCTGTTACTGTGTTTCCAAAACCAACTGCCCTATCAGCTCCTTAGCATCCTTCATGCCGGAAGAGATCTCAGAGCCATCTTCTGCCACATGGGTACCAATCAAGAACATCTTCCTCTCGTCCCCAATATCGGACAGACCCAGAGCATCGTGAATATCAGTGATGCAATATGCACCTTCAAGGTCCTGTTCACAAAAATAAAACAACCCTGTTAGTTGCAAGAGGTGGTGGCACCATTCCTATTTTGAGCCACTGCTTTTGTCCAGGGAGGGAAACAGTATCAAAGGCTCTCAGGCACCATTCTTATGTACCTTCTATAAGGTCACTTCTCATGTCCTAAAATGCCTTGGGGAAAAGAGTTAATCTCTGACCAAATTTCTTCCCAAAGAAATATGGGTACAACAAATAGTTGTTTCTATTTTTACACTAATTCCACTGTTTCTGATAACTATGTAAGACCACGTGCACAAGGCAGACAAAAGCACTGCTGGCTCAAGACCCCAGGTGCACAGCAAAGAGTTACAAGAATAGGGCAAATACACAACAGTCATGCCCTGCCTACCTTCTCAGGCAGCAGTGTTTCTGATGCATTTGAGTCTTTTGAAGTCCAAGCCTGCAGTTGTGTTCAAGAGTAACAAAAATGACTACTAGTAACAGGCCTCAGTTACTAGAAATTTAGGAGGTAACAATGTAGAGCAAACTGAGCACACAACCTTGATAAAAGAGAATCTGTGATTAAAACTTTTGGGCTCTTCTGTCATCTGATTGTACCAGAGGCCTAATTCTTTTCCAGGTACAGCACCAATCATTGAGACTTTCACAAAGATCTTAGGAGCAAGCACTGCCTTGTGAGGAAAGCTGCTCCTTCTCTCAGGTTTCAGAAGCAGCTTTAGGAGCAACCAACTGGACAGTCTGAAGGCAAACAACAGTGCTTCACTTTTTAGCTGCTGCTTGGTGAACTAGTACTTCTAGGCAGATACTCAGAACAGAAACCTAACTTCACATCTAACTGTGGTCTCCCTTGAAGCTCCCAAACCTTGCAACTGTAAAGCAGTTTCCACCCACAGCTGTGATTCATCTTGCAGATCCAAAACAACCTCAGATTATTTTGTTTTGTGGTCAACAGGTGTGCCAGAAAGACTGCCAGCCGTGTGCGCTCCTTAAAGGCATAAAGCCTCTATTGAAAAGCTTTGTTGCTGTTTCCAAAGCTGCTGCCAGCCCAAGCTGTGCCAGCAGCTGGGAACTCTTACCTGCTTGTTGGCCAGAACTACCACAGGCAGGGTGGAGTTATTCTGGATTAGTTGATGAAGCAGCTGTTTTGCCATAGGCAGTCGGGCATGATCAGCTGAGTCCACGACATAGACCAGCAACAGCACTTTGGGCAAGTACATCTTCCAGTAAGAACGCAGAGATTCACTGCCCCCAACTGGAAGAGAAGACAGCAGCACAGGATTCGCACCAAGTAATTCACACTCTGCTCCCAGAGTTGCAGACAGCAAGCCCTGGACCGAAAACTGAAGGTATTTGGATTACCAAAACCTCAAAGTATTTGAGCTACTGTACATGAGACTGAAAAGAAGCTTTATTTTCTCCAGTCAGGTCCCATGAAGGCATATGTGTATGCTCTGGAAGAAAAGAAAAAAAAAAGTCTTTTCACTTTAAGCTCTAATTTTGAGAGGATTCTGAGTTCAGCTTCTTTACAATTGCTTTCTGCCTTGTTGGTTCTTGCTCTCAAGCAAGTAAGGAGAGTAGAAGGGGAGTTCAGTGTCCATAAACACCAAATGTCCCCATATAACCTAGCTCCAAATGCCCATCTCATTTTAAGACGAAGCAGGTCTACAATTTCCAGAGGAGAAATTTAGCTCTGAGGTGTGGAGGACTCTCATTTTATTTTTATGACACTATGAACTAACTCAAAATTCCCACAGTCTTGTCAATAACCAGAGGTGCTTAAGGAAGAGAGAAAAATCAAATCTCAGCAGACTCTTCAGGAAGCCCTTCGGAGTAATCTTTGTACAGCGTGCATTTCTCCATGAGCTCTTCTCTGCTGGATACAGAGGAAAGTTCACCATCAAAACTAGGTCTTAAAATAATTTTCTACTGAAACCATAGACAGCAAGTTGTTTGAGATTGTTGCTTCCATCTGAGGACAAAGAATTCAGTAGTTTGCTGAGTTTCATAGCAGAAGGAATAAGTATCAGTATATATGAAGTATTTCAGGTTTGTTTTCAAGTCTCTAGGTCTTCACCAGGCACACTGCAGGACCACTCACTCACAGAGTACTGAGGTGCTTAAAAGGCATATGTGAGTCTCTCAAAAGTAGCAAGTTTTCAAAGCTATATATCTGGGGTTCCCTATCACTGCCTCCTGCCTTACACAGGAGCTCTTTTCAAAATTGTCTGACTATACAGATATCTTTTATTGCCCTCTTTGACTGTTCTGTGTCAAAGCAATTTTGTTTTCACTTAAGTCAAAGGGGTTCTGTAGTTTCAAGAATATGGAAAGGGAAGTAACTTTTCCCACTAGAGCATGCCTGCCTTTTCAAGTGGCCCAGTGTACCTGGAGGCAGAACTGCAAGTCTGCCACTGTGGAAAGGAGCCAAAGGGCTGACGGACATGTAATGTTGGAACACGAGCCCAATCCTGTACTGTGATGCTGCAGGGGCTCAGCACTGCTCCCTTTGTTAAGTGTATTCATGCACAGCATAACCCAGGGGTCAGCAACCTCACAGAGAATACTTTTCTCCCCCAAACTTACAGGAACTCAGCAGAAGCCAGGAGCTCCTACCCCTTGCAGAGGACAAGATACCACCCAGTTATATGTATGCTGGTACAAAGAAAAAGAACAGTTTTCCACCTGTCTAAGCCAGCAAAATAAAACCCCTGCTATTTGCTGATCACACCTGCCATGTGATAGCATAGGCTGCTAACCCCTGGACTAGGCGATGGTACAGACTAGATAAGTAGCCAGATTAGAGAGCCATGCATGGATTTACCTGGCTGAAACTGGCCTGAGACATTGCATTTGCCATGGGTCAGATCGCAGCCATCACATCTCAGTCACTACCGACCTGGACCAGAGAGGGAAGGACAACTCAGAAACAACAGGTTCTGCTGTGGTGTGGGTAGTCCTGGGCCCAGACTATCGCCAGACAGGAGAAGAGACACTGTGGATTTTTCTGGGCTCGGATAGTCAAAGCACATCCCAGTAGGAGACACTCTCTTACCTACCAGGCAAGGGACACAGACTACAAGCATCTCTCTAAAGATTATTTCCCCAAGCATTACCACTGCAGAGACTTCTATGGTAATAAGACCGGGAATGAAACTCTGCCTTAGCGGCCTCATCCCCACACCCCAAAAATTTACCTGGGAACAGCACAACTCCTTTAGACCTGCTAAAGGTACAGAGCCATCTATGGGCTAGCTGCCAACTGAGCCAGTTAAGCCCTGGTAAAGCACAGTGGAGAAACAGCAGGAAGCAATGAGCAGCTCCTGCCCTGACAGAAGGCAGGCATGGATGAAGCTGGGACGTCAGCTTCTTTGTACCAGGGAGTGACCTGACCCCAGGGCCTCCACCTTTCCCATCAGCTAGCTGCACCTCTAATAGCTGTGACACACCAAAGACATCACAGGAGATGCCCTCTGCAGGCACAGACAATATCCAAAAATCAGAGCTAAGGACAGTACAGAAATTTTAACAAAATGCTACAGACATTCAAAAGACTGTTTAAGACTAGAAAACACCATTTTATGAGGCTTTTGAACAGAAAGGGTACAAAGATTTTGTCTTGCCCTCTCTTCTTTCACTTATTACTTATTCCTCGGTAGCTCTTGCCCTTTGCCAGGCACAAGCACCAAGAAGAAGCAGTACAACAGCTATGGACTACAACACAGGACTTATTGGGGAAACCTCTGCTGGTTTCACCCAATCAGGCTTATTACCCATCTCTTTCTGGGAGTAGAATTCCCAGGATGTCAGGACTGAATGAAAACTGATGTCTAGCACCTTCAAAGATGGTGGGTAGGAATGCAGAATCCCCAAGGAGAAAATAATCATAACTTCAAATTATCGAGTCAGGCATGTGGGGACATTGAGCTTTTAAAATATGTGCCTGATCCTTAGGGCACAAAACAGGAACTTATTTTATGTTCAATAATAAAACAGGTTCACTCACTTTCCAGAAACTCCATTTGGGACTCTTCGGTGTTGATGCAGATTGCATTGAAACCTTCGGTGGAAGCCATGCTGCGCTTGACGTGGTTAGTTGCCAGAGAGTGGAGAATGCTAGTCTTCCCAGCCCCATCCAGGCCCAGTACCAGGATCTGCTTACTGTGTCCTTTACCCTGCAAAGCGAGGGGCATCACATTTACCCGGGGAGCTGGGGCAAGAGTAAGGCTTAGCAGGGCTGGATGAAAGAAGGAGGCGGAACAAGGGGCCTAGAGGGCACAGCAAAAGCCCCTTCGTGGTGAAGAAGCTGAAGATGCCCGCAGGGCTCCTGCGGCACAAACACACGGCCGCAGCGATGAGGGATCCCTGGGATGCCAGCCGGCCCCGGGCACCGCAGGGCAGAAAAGCGAGAAGAGCGGCCGCGGCCCAGGGCGCCGCCGGGGCTGCCGGGGAGCGCCGGGCCGAGGTCGCGGTGGCCCAAGGCGGGAGGGCGGCGCTGCCCTGCCGAGACGACCCGGGCGGCCTCGCGGGTGTCTCCCTACCCCGCGGCCTCGCCCGCCGCCCTGACCCGGCCCCAGTACCTGATCGGCGACGGCAGCGGCGGCTACAGAACGGGCGGGCAGCGCGACACGGCTCCGCAGGCGGGCCCAGGTCCGAGCACCACGACCGCGCCGCCCGCCAGGGCCAGCGCCGCCCCGCAGAGCGCGGCGGCCCGCAGGCGGGAGCCCATCGCCGTTCCGGCCACGAGCACCGCTACGGCCACGGGCACCGGACACCGCGCAGCCGTACCGCGCACGGAGAGCGCCCCCATGCAGTCCCGAATGCTGCTCCCGCCGCCAGCAGGGCGCCCAGTGCCAGCCTGGGAACACGCGGGCGGTTTCGCGCTGGTACAGGGAAGCCACGGTTTCCGCACACCCGCTGCTACACTCTCCCCTCTCCCCACCTCGGCTCGCATCCCCGCGGGGTTTGTTCGCAGCTTGCCTCTGCCTGTGCACCCAGCTGCGGCCCAGCAGTCTAGGTACCCGGGACAGGGCTCCAGCCGTGTCACGAGGCAGCCTCCCCATCAGGGCAGAGTTTTGCTAGGTTTGACCAGAGAAGACGCCTGAAGAACAGAGCTGCGTTCTCCTCCAGTATCTTCCTTCCAAACAGGATTGCTGCAGGACAGTGCTCTCTCTCCGGTAGTCACCAGCTGCTTCTTAAGCGGAGGCACAGCACATCGCCCAAGGTAGTAATTTAAAACACCACTCTTTAGCACTGTTGGTCAGCAAGTGCCTGCCAGCCACTCATACAACTGTTTTCTTTCTCTATGCTCTGTTCCTTGGTCTCTCTCAGACAACACATTTCAGCCCCCTTCTCAGATACTCCCACTGTACAGGCAAAGTAAAAAAATGGATTCTGCATAGTAGATTTTTACTCCCTGGAGACTCAGGAATTATTTCTTAAGCCACAGTAACTTGTAATGTCCCTTGATCCCTGCCTTTTAAGGCCTTTGCTTTATTTAAACTCTTTCAGAGACAAAAGCCTTTGCCTTTCGGGCTGACATCTGACAACCACTCTCCCAGGCACCATTTCTACCCAATGACAGTCCATGTCTGAAAAATGTTTTGGCTACATTCAGGTTAAACCAGAAGTTTTGAGATATGTGTTGAGAGATAGTAGTTTATCATAAATAAGTTTTCAGCAGAATGAGATACACAGTTATAGTTCTGTATAATTTAGTATGCCATTTGCTTAGCTTTACTTCCTCATTCTGAGTAGCTGCATTTGCTGAAGCCTCAAGCTGCAAACCATAAAACTTACACCTCCATACCTGAAATCAGTTTTCTTAGTAATTTTCCTAGTAGATGGTATATTGCTGTGTTTTGTTTTTAATACAGGAAGAATATTGATAACACTGTTGCTTTCATTGTTGATAAATATATTTATCCTAACACTTGGGCTTTTTTAGCTTCCCATGCTCTGCCAGCGAGCAGGTGCACCAAGAGATAAGGAGGCAACTGTCAGCAAAGCTGCAACAAGAACCATCAGCAGCCTTCCAGCACAGACACAGAGAAACACCTCAGTAAGGTGTTAAAGATCCAGACCAAAAATAACCATTAGGCCAAGAAGCATGCGCAAGGTGCATGCAGGGTGGGCACTTACAAGTCTCAAAGGTATCATTTCTTGGGAGTTTCTTTTGTTCTGGGCCCCTCTCCAGTCACCAAGCTTAAGCTGACCTGCTGCTGTACCACTCTATTTTCATAAACCCAGCACCTAAGACTTGCAGAAACATAGGGTCAAAGCCAAAGGAGGATGAAGTGCACTTGAGACAACCACACACATTCGACTCACCTTTGTTTTGCCAAGCCCTTTAGAATAAGGCAGCTGGCTTGCAGAAAATGGGACACTGAATTTGCTGCCATACACATCACCATGCTTTTTCCTAACAGTCTTGTTATCCCCCTTCAGCCTCTCTGTTTTATAAAGCCCAGATGCTGTTTTCTAAGATGCTTTATGGCTTTGCTCTTTGATGGTCAATGACAGACATAAAACACAGTGCTTGCATGATGCATAGATAAATCTAAAGGCCGAAACTGACATACATGCAAGAGGAGCATGAAACTACATTTCAAGAAATTCTTGATTATCCCATATCTCTTAAATGTCTAGCAACATGGAAACGGATTTCTTCTTAGGGGCTATGTTTGACTTTGATAGCAACAACCCAAGTCACAGTGGGGGCAAATGTGAGGAAGGGAACTTGGTGAGCAGGCGCATCATGGCATCTATACCAGCCCATCTCCCCCAGACCACTGACAGGCAGGAGAGAGATCCAGATGCCAGAAATCTTTCATCAGCACTTGCTTTTGATCTTTATTCTGCAACCAACATCACATATTGAAGGAGGGAGATTACATATACTGCTTTTTACCACCCTCCTTTAGCCCCCTTCTTCTTTTTCTGCTGCTGTTTCTTCTTGGTGGCTGGAGCACCTGCAGGTTTTTGGTGCCTGGGAGGGATGACATTACTTGTAGCTGATACAGCTGCCCCGCTGCCAGGCCGAGGGGAGGTAGGTGGGCTGCTGGCAGTTCTACTGGCATCCCTGCAGGAAGAGAAGAGAAAAAGACACCATGTGGGTTCACAACCACCTGCAAGATGTGGTTATATGGTACTAATGCAGGGAGCTGACAGTGAAAAGCTGCAGCTGCCCCATTAGGTAGCAAGCATTATGTATGAGAGGGCACCCATGCAAGGACATCTTAAATAGGCTTCAACATGCAGAAGGAGCTGGTGGAAAATGGGAACATGTCTCAAAGGGCAGCATCACCTCCTAACTGATGTTCACTAGATGGTGTAAGTCCCTGACAATGAAAGCAAGGCTAACTTTTGAATAGACATGTGACAGCTCATACAACACACAAGAAGCCTTTCATGTCCCACTCCTAGGCAGTGCAAACCCAGCATCCTTCCTCTCAGATACTAGTAAGACACCATCTTGCAGTCAGCCTTCATACATAATGGTAATTCTTGTTCCAGCTCAAGTAATCAGTGTCAGTTTAGACGAAAGTACAGTGTTTTCTCAAATCATGGCTAATGCTTCTGCAGCTGCCAAAACACTTGAAAGCAAATTGCTCAAGAGAAGGCACGCAAAATTCATCTCATTGCCTAAGGAAAAGACTATGAGAATTTTATTTGCACCTTGGCACCCTCAAGCATGCCTATCCTATCACACTGGTTTTCAGGAACCTATACGGATCTCCAGGGAGAGCAGCTGTTAGCAGGTTCAAGCAGCAAAAATGTCACATGTGCTACCACAGCTGGTGCAGTGACAAAGCTGCAGCAGAGCAGCACACACAGCCCTCCCAGCTACCCAGGAATTAATCTCTGCATCAATCCTTACAAAACAGGTACTTACAGTTCAGAGGAGCCAGTTGTGGTTGAACCCTGAGTCCCCTTGCCAACCTGATCCTTCTTCTTGCCCTTTTTCCGTCCACGGTAGTAGGACCGCTCTCGCATTGGAAGCCACCGCTCAGGGTCGGGAGTCACCTTGGGGTCATAGTTCTTTGGCAGCTTTCCTGCAGAACATCCAGTGCCAGGAAATGAGACTGGGGTCAATACACTAGAGGCATCACCAAAGGACACGCATGGGATGTCAGTAGCTGGCCAGTGCAAAGAGACCAGCAACTACATCATCCTATCAGGGTGTTGCTCTGTTGCTCTAGCTTCTGAGGAAAAAATACCCCAACCAAACAAGCTATCGGGAATATCCAGGTTCCCAGAGACCCAGTCCTAGGAAAGGGCTCTAGCTCCCAGGGACCTGGAGGCTGGCTATTTGAAGAAAGAATCGGGAGAGCTCTCTGGAGCTGTGCTGTGTCAACAGCTAGGAAATACAACTTACCCTTCTTTTTCTTCTTCTTTTTCTTCACTTCCCCTTGTCTGAAAGGAAAACAACACACTGTGACATAGCAGAGACAGAGCAGACAAGTCAACTAAAAACTAGCTCTGGAAGAAACTAAACCATTCCCATCTCTTTAAAAACTTCTGCTGCTGTATAAAGCTCCTGGCAGTTAAAGAACAGGCTCCTTTTCCACCAGCCTGCCTTCTACAGCTATTCCTTCACCATACCAGGTGTGGTTCTTGAACAGCCCCAAAGAAGGATGCACTAGAGCTACAGCAATAAAATGAAATAAAAAATTTAACAGCCTGCTTTACCCTTGCTCCTTCTGCTGGTTGTCTCCAGTGAGTTTGCCAGCTTTCTTCCGAACATAGGTTGCTCCATGGGAGTTCTCCAGCACATCAACGTCTACTTTCAATGACATGGTGTCTGAGGAAGGCAAGTGTTTGCTAAGACTGCAAGGGAGGAGCTCAGGGATGCAAACCAGCAAGCATAAACACCCATGTTCTTCCAGACAGCAAGAGGCAACCTCAGCTTGAATAAATTCTCTCTGTTATTAATGCAGACACCAGACAGGCCTATGGGCCTATTTCCATCTCTCTCACTAGCTTCTTACACAAGTTGGAATGAGCACCTTAATTGTCACCTGCTTTATTTTTTCCTCTGTAATATGGGGACACAGGGAACAACTTCCTGTGAAAGCGGCTCAGGTGACAAAAGCAGTATGTAAACCAGATTTTGGGTAAGCAAGAGCTTAGCCATATTATATCAGTCCTGCATTATTACTACAGGTTTAAGATTCTGACAGAAAAGATGGACGGGCTCTTATTTTTGGTTCAACCTTGTCTTCTTAATTCTCAAACAGAAGGAGGCCAAAGATAAAAGATCCTGAGGTATCACAGTAATGAAGCCAATTAGAGAAGTAATGTAGCTCCAGACAGCTTGACCTGAATATGTAGCTGTTCCAGGGAGGTTCCTTGCCTTTTTTCCACTAAGAGTGGGTCTGAAGTCCTCACCCAGCTTAAAATACAAGGAAGTAATACCCAAACACCTCTTTCAACACCATTAAAAGGATACATTTTAGCTTTTTCAGGGTCAACGAGGGAATAGGCAGAGATGAGCTGTGCCAGAGTATGCACATCTTTTGGGTTTTGCCTTTGTAGAGGAAAAAAACAACCCGAAACAAAACAGAAAAGTTTTGTTACCGCTGTTACTCATCCCAAAGACTGTTAACACCACACAGTGCTTGCTGCTGCAGCACAGTTGCTATCTGTGGGGACAGACATGTTAGGATGTAGTTTCCTCCAGAGCATACCACCAAACACCACTGGTGTGGATAAAGGGAGGTGCAGACAACTTCACAGTATCATGAAGCAGGCAATAGAAGAGGAAAAACCCAGTAGCAAAGGCAAGTTAACACTCCCCCCAATAAAAGATCCCATTAAGTGCAAAACAGAAACTAAAACCTAGATATCCATGTTTATGTAGCACTAGAAATAATGCATTCCAGTCCCCAAAGCAATGTTCACTGCACACAAGAGGCTTCTGGGATAAGTCTAGCAGGTTTTCAAGTGAACATCAATTACAGATTAAATGAATTATCTCCCCTTCTTCCAAAATACAGCCTTGGATTGAAGCCCCTGTGCAAAAGCAAGTCTAAAGGACAGCTACTAGTCAATCAAAATTGTCTGACACTGCCTGCCACCAGACAGCTTGCAGAGGACTCTGCGTGGAGACCTGCTGCTCAGCAACCATTCAACTCACTTCCAGAGCTCCTCCAAGTCGCTGATTGCTTCCTTCTTCCTGCCATGCTTTAGTTTGAAGTTGGCAGCTTCCCTTATCAGTGACAAATGGACAGGAGACTTTGGCTGAAAGATACAGCGAATATGATTAGTTCCTTATTATCACAGCATGGAGCCCAGCCCTAGCTGGCTTTAATGCCCCTGAGGCCTGGCCAAGGAGAACTGAGCTAACATCCTATCATGCAGAAAGCAGACCACTTGTGCACTCTGGGAAGTGAGGCAGAACTGCATGGGACAAGGCAGCTTGCTGCTCCATCATGTTTTTCCTTCAGGGAGAAGTCCTGATTGCTACATTTAAGCATCCACTGATGCCACTCTCTAATCTGACAGGAGCTGCTGCTCCCTATTTTTAACATCTAAAATAATATATTATGCTCACAAAACAGGAGCTCGCATGTCTCCAAACCCCCAACTGGATAACTGCTGGGACTATGCATCAACAGGAAAAGCTGAATTGGATAAGTTAGAAAATCCAGGACAGATTCTTGCACATTAGCTCCTCTGGTCTGACTTGCCTGGTGCTGCTGATACCACTGGATAGCCTGTGTAAAGACTTCAATTGCACTGTCAATATCCTCTTCATGACTGTACATTGTCACCAGTGCAGACACCTGTAAACAGTATATAACAGATCTTAATGCAAATTGTCTATAGCCAGAGTCTCAGCAGTTTAATGAGGGGATTTCCCAAAAGCAGAGTCAGTGTGAGCTTTCTGCTGTCCCTAAAAAACAACTGTGGTAACTGGCAGGATATCTAGGGCAGATCTTCCTACTCAAGTCACTCCCAAAGGAACTCCCCATCATCTTTTTCCTACAGTACAAGCCTAAAATTGCATTCACAAAAGGACCCTTCATGTCCTGACACTTTATTTGCTTATCACAGGACTCAGTTTCATTTGAAAACCTTTTTCACCCCCCATTTTCTATCCCAAGAGCCATGAAAAAAGAAATCAGCACTGAAGAGATTATAAGAATACCATCCATTTGCCAATATCCTAGTCACAAGTAGAGGTGACCCAGGGCAAAGAGCTGTTATTGTTAACAGCCCCTATAAATTATTTTCATCATTCACACTTACAATTGAAACAGATCCACAACTATGAGCCCCTGTTCAAGATCCTTGTGCTGAACGTATGAGCATTTACATCAAGCATTTCTGAATACCAGATGTGGAGAAGCATGCAGACAAGGCTGATGCTGCAGGGATGGAACACAGCAGTTTCCTCCTAAGGCCTGCTGTCCAAATGCTGCTTCTTAAACATCCCAACAGTACATACCAGCAACCAGCAGTTGCTCCAGTCATGTTATGCAAGTAAATGCAGGACTGAGAGTCAGGACTGAGTTACACAACATGCAAGGACTGAGAGATTACCTTTCAGGGAGTGGGAACATAGGCAAAGAGCATCCCTCTGACAGGCAAAGTATTTCTGTGGTATGTTCAGGCTACCTGAAGCAAGTTATAATAATACCACCTTTGTCCAAGACAAGGAAGATGGGCTCAGAATCTTTGCAGACATTCAGGCCAAGTGGAAACCATGGGGAAGAGGCAAAAAGGAGCAGGCAGTGCAAAGCTCTCCTTCAAGGGAAAAACCTTACACAGTTCAGATGCAGTTTTGCTTACCATACCAGGCTTGTGCTGCAGTTCTTCTATGCTCCTCAGGATCATGCAGGCTTTGGTGACACTACCTAGAAGAGAAAAAAGGAAGAACACACTCTGAAAGGAACCACACCACCTCATCCTTCCAGTGAACTTTGAGCCAAAGGTAAACAATGGGGACAGAACAATTTTCCTTCTCACAAAATCTTCCCTATTCTAAGAATTCAGGACAGGCCTCCATAAAATGGATCTTTCTGCTCTTGCTACATTCTGCAAAGGTACAGGATTCAAGGGTTTTGGCTATCAGGGAGTTCTCTTCAGGCTCAAGTCTATGCTGCCTGACTGCATACAGGAATGGTACCATTATGGAGCCTCACACTGCTCCCAAAATCCTGGCCCAGAAGAGATTCAGCCCTATTATTCATAGAGACTGTGGGCACTTCTGCCAGCAATCTGTGGAGACTATATATCCAGATATTAAGCTATCAGCATTATCCTGCCATAGCAAAATATATGTATTACCTGACTGAAAGTCTCTCTGCTCTGCACCCCTGTCACAACAGTGACTGCAGCAAAGATTGCCCTGAAGTCTGGTTTTCTTACCCCTTGTACCATTGTCATGTGCAGACACTTCCCAGCAAAGGAGGACTAGATACCTTGAGCAATCTTTAGCTGGGCCATCGTCAGCTTGATCTCAGCTGCACTGGCAGGGTGCTGTTCTGCAAAGTCCTGAGAGTCAGAAGAAACAACAATTAAACTTGTGTGTGGACAGCATGCTGCTGCTTTGCTGAATCATAAGTCATGCTGAGTCACAGCAAGCTGACAACAGCCAAAGGAAGCTTTCCAGCACAGGCAGGCTTCAGCACACAGCAGAGAAAGACCTCCAAGTGTGCCCTTTCAGATTTCTGTCCTAGGCCACTCACTCCTTCCAAAAAAGGGTGTGGGAAACTGCTTCTAAGCAGAGCAGCAAAGCCTACCTCACCCTAGAAGTCTACTACAGCTTCCTAAGCATAAAAATCAGACATGTAAGGGAACTATTTATCTTTAAATGCAGAATTGTTCAATTGGGTGTGAAAGCTTTCCAGCAGCATTAAACCAAACAAAATAAGGAGTCAGATAGCCCTGGAAATTTAAACCAAATGAAACAAAGGGAAAACAGCACAGGAGAACACAAAGTGCAAGTTTAAATGGCGCTTGGCCAACTTTCTCATAATCTACCTGCAGAAGCACTACAGCCTTTGCATGCTGCTTCTCACGACACAGCTGGGCTGCCTGTATAAGCACAGGGAGCAGATGCTCAGGGCTCTGGGACTGCAGGCTTGCTGACAGCTTACGGCACTGATCTGCCTGGAGTGGAATGAGAGAACACACTTTTCTCAACACTGCGAGCACCTTACACAGGGCTAAGAAACCAACAGTATATAAGAAGACATACTAGTGGTGACTCCCCTGAAATAAGTACACAAAACCAGGAAGTCCACTTAGTGGCCCTTCAAATACATCTAAGAGCCCCCACATCCCTTCTGTCTTCTAGTTATCTCCACACCATCCTCCCTACACCAATATCCAAGCCACTAAACAAACAGCTGTGCTTTTAGGGATGATTTTATTTTTCTGCTCATTTATGTGCCTAAACCAAGAGGTTCCATCTTCTGACAGAACAGTGTTCCGATAGAACAGTGGCATCTCTATTTTTGCCCAGTCAAACTCCTATGGATTTAATCTGTAGCTACTTACTGTAGATCAGTTTCCCCTACCTGGTTAGTGTACATTGCAAGCAAAGCTTTGTTAAATTCAATGGCCTGGAGCTGCTTCTTGGAGAGTTTATGCTCAACACCTTCTGCATTAGTCAACTTCACCTTCTTCTTTGAATCAAAGACATTTTGGTCCTGGGGAAATTGCACATCATGAGAAGATTTCACTACATTCCTTGAATAAGAAAAGGTCCCTGGGTCTGCAATTTAACTAATGTTTAAGGAAACATCTTTAGTGATTATCTCCCTTCTCTCCACAGAAGCAGAGAAGTAAGCTGAGTAACCACAATGAAAGTGGCAAGGTAATTCTATACCTTGTTAATTGTGATGATATTATTTGCAATGACAGCAAGGAGTCCTACATCTGTTGGCCTGCAGATAAGAAAAGCAGAAAGCATACTGTCACTGAACAGTAGTCTGTCACAGATGGAAGACTGAGCATTTGTTTTTTAAAAATCCTCTTACTTTAGCTTAATTATTTGATTGTAGAGTTGTAGAGCATCCTCTGTACGGCCCTGCAGTTGCATGATATAAGCCATCTGACCATGAATAATAGCCAGTTCAGCCTCAGTATCTTCCTCTGTCACATCCTGAAGGAAAATCAAAACAAAAGTAAAAAACTGCTATCTCACCTCTCTTCCAGCTTCAGCATTCTGCAGGCAAATGTCTGTGAGCATTCCTGGGTAGCATTAGCAGCAAAGTACCTTAGATACCACAGGTGAAGATTGTAGCCACAGCACAAACAGAAGCATATCTGAGTTAAACTAGGCGAAAAGAAAGCTTCACCTACTCCAGCTACCATCTGAAGATTACCTTAACTTGTACATTCAATCTGCCCCTCTGCAGTGATTGGTTACAAATTCCCTGTTTGTCACCACTCACTCAGCATGTCCATCCCTAGCAGGGATAGGTCACAGGGAGGTTTCAGACAACCTGTACCCTTCTACCTGCACGAGAACAGGCAACTATGCAAGGAACACAGCAGCAAACAGTGTCAGCTGTCCTCCTGCAACAGCCATGAGGGCTGCCCCAGCCTCACAAGCTGGTACTAGCAGAGCAGCCCTGGCTCTCTTCTGGCTCTCTGCACTTTGTGACTGCACCCGCTGCTGCAAAGCAAACACCCTCCAGAACAACATCAGGAACTTACAGAGTCTTCTGACAGCGACTGGCGGCACAGCTCTACAAGGAAAAACAATTTGAAAAACACAACTTAGAAGGCTTTAGGGGGAAAAATCAGTCAAGAAGCAAGGGGAAACAGAATTTTTTCATGTATCCCTGAAACTTCCGCAGCACTACAAGGGCACAGCAGACTACTAGCCTGATGATGGATGGGACTAAGCATGAGAGAGCAGATTATGTGATGCAGAAGAAATATTAAAGGTACAGAAGATACTGTCCCTCCCAGACACTCATTTTCTTTTCTGGGCAAACTTCCTTAGACCTAGCTTCTGATCTTTCCCATAGGGATCTGGAACTGCTTACTGGTCTTGTGAGTTAAGTGCTGCAAGCCTGAAATATTCAGCTTACAACACTCTTTATGGAGCAGCAATTATGTTAGTTTTCCGTACCCATACTAATCACTTCTTAACTTTCTCATCCTTCACTAGAACATCACTTGTTTGCTGTCCAAATGACTACTATCAAAGGACATAGGCTCAAATTACATATGCTTATCAGTTGTATGGGACAGTTTTTTCCTTCATCAAAACTGGGATAGAACTGACCTATTTATCGGCAAGAGCAGTAAGATCAGACAGAAACTAGTCCTTCCTAGTCCTCTCCCCAGTTCTTTTCTTTAAACACACAAAATCCCCATTTCACCCCGAATCAAAAAAAATCCTCTTTGCTAAAAAGCTAATTTACTAGCTTATACTAATTAATGCCACAAAGTATTTTGAACTCTTATAGCATGTATTTAAATACATACTCATACTAACACATGCTTATGAGATTACACTCACATCTACTTCCTGCTTCATAAAAATACACAAAAAGTTATTGAATATAAATCATGGGGCTGTAGGAGAGACAGGAAGTGGTATATGCTGCATGGCTCTGGAAAAGAGTTGCAGAGAAACACTTCCCCAAAAAGATTTTGCAACAAATCCTGCTCCTGGTCAGTTTTTAAATTCTCAAAACATCTTTTCCTCCGATTTGTGTCTACAGAGAGCAAATGACTACTTATACCACATAAAGCTTCCCTCTCACCTCACCAGGCTCTTACCTTCTGCTTTTTGTAGTTTTTTCATTGCTTCATTCAGCTTTCCTTGCCCAATCAATGCACATGCACTGTTATAACACAGCTCATAGGTAGCTTCTCGAAGGCCTAAATCCTCCTAGCATGAAAAACAAATACAACATTGTATAAACACCAACTGATCTGTACAGATTTAACAGGTAACAGACACAAACCAAAGTTTTCCTGTACATTCCAATGAATCCTTGAAAAATAAATCTAAGAAGCAAATTTAACAGGGCACCTGTTAAATTTAACACCTGGCAAGTAAGTTGCAGCACAAAGGATCCTCCCATGCACTACACAAAGTCAGAGGCAACTGACAAGACAGCAAAGAAACTCCAGCCTGAACCTGGGAACTACTTAGGCTGGTGCAAGAGGGCAAGTAAGAGCTGCTGCTCTAGAGAATTAGAAAGTGGATCCACAGCACTGAACAGAAAGCTGAGCATCCTGTGTACACCTCCAAGGACAAGGATTTCTAAACAAATGTGAACATTACAATTTTTACTGCTCGTTAACAAAAATATTCCCAAGCATGGCTGGGTGATCAGAGCAACCAGCTTTAACCCTGGGCAAGAGAGTAATGAGAGAGAAAAGTGGTAGTCACCACATGTGTTCCACTAATGCAGGTTCAGAATCTAATTCTTGCTCTGCTGTGACATCTAATAGTACAAGCTTTCTAGAGATCAAAGGTGAGGTATAATTCATATATATATATATATGTACAATAATAGCATTTATTTCTCCATACAGGGAAAACCACTTGGTGATCTTCAACACACTCAGAAATCTTTATGAGACAGGAACATATTTCTATTCCGTTCAGTATCTACACGTCCAATACAATCTGTATCCTTTATTCTTTGGCTCTCACTCTTACACCCATAGACACACGAACTCACTTACCGGCACCACCTTCTCCCACGTGCTTTGTGCTGCCACAACAGCAGAGAGGTTGGTTTTTCTCTCTTCCTCATACTCATCCTGGGAGTTGCGGATGAGATCCCTATATGCAGCCAGACAATCGTCGTAACGCTCCAGTCTGTACAACTGAGAAAGGAAAAGGATTAGCGCTCAGAACAGTATTTTTCTGTGCATGCTGGTAACTACAGCCTCCTTCCTCCCTCCCCATGGACTGAGGGCAGCAGAGCATCATATGTTTTATAGCTGAATATTACTAACATTTGCACCTACCTTTAAGGGCAAACTATATAGATTACACTTACAAGGATTCAAGCAATGACACCAGATGCCTGCACAAAAATGACACAGCTTTTACTCCTAGAACAGCTTCTTTAAATGCACTAGTTTACTTAGTTTTGTCCTAAAACAGCCTTCTTCCAAATTAGATTGCCTCTCTAAAAAAGAAATTAAATAATGGTCTTTCATACAGCTGCGAGAAGATAGCCAATTCTTCACAAAACTATTCTGATCAACCAAGAAAAAAATGAGAAGAAAAAAGCATAACTTCTTTTCTGCATCACTTTTAATGCCTGAGATGTCAGGTCCCACAAACCATTCCTGAACAGGTATCTAATACAAACAGATGGCTGAACCACAAACAAATCCCACTAGTTCCCTTCCTTCCTCAACCAGATGGCTAATACCAGGCCAGACTCAGGAAGGGAGTGGAAGTCACAAATGTATTGCTTTGGTTCAGTGGGAATAAGATGATGACTGCTGCCAGAAATAGGCAACTGAAGTTCCACTGAAGTTTGAGCAGTTGGAACCACACCTGTCCTTACCTTTGAGCCAGAGAAGGAAATTCTGTCCCCACATTTGCCCCCCATTAGAGGAGGGACAAGGCATCTAGTATATGAAACTCCCACGAGGAAGAAAAGCTTGTAATTACCACTTGTCCATAAAGCTCCTTCAGTTTGTCTGTCTGCTGACTGGCACTCTGAATGGTCTTGAGAGCACTTTCAATACGGTTCAACCTGTATTCACAGTAGGCCTTCTCAAAGGCAATAACATCACTGCAAGGACAGACAAAGGCTGACAGCATGCACTACAGTTTCCACTCAGCAGCATTCACTGACATATAACCAGCCCAGACTCCTACATACCAAAAACACAAATATGTGATCCCAGATTATTGAATTATGAATCTGTTGAGCACTGAAAGTATCTTCTATCTACTTGGTGTTCAACAGAGAAAGCATATCAAAACTTCATTTAAAAAAAAAAAAAAAAAAAAAAAAAAAAAAGGTTCCTTTTTAATGGCATTTTCACACACATTGTATTCCAAATCCTCTCTGCTCCAGGCTGCCTACTAATTATGCTAATCAAATGCTTAAAAGGTAAAACAATAGCAAATTTAATTCTATGACATTTTCTTAAGAAGGCATTATATTGCAACGAAATATTGTTACAGCAAACTTTTAAATACAATCGACTGTATAAAACACAGTTCCACAGGCTGACACCAAGACAAAGGTAACATTAACCTATTTTGAAATATCATCGCAGCAGAACTGCAGCAAAAGAGTTTGCTTTTGCCAACATAAAATTGGCTTCAAAGCAAGTTCATACTAGCAGGGAAGCATTCTCAAAGAAGCAGAGCCTTGAATTCTATGTTCCACTTACCCCCTGAGTTACCACTTAAGCCAAAGGAAAATTAATCAGCAATTTCTTTTGTTCATGCCTGAGGCCACTTATTATCAGTTTTACTTTGCCTATTTAAAATTAACTCAGTTCAACTGAGTATTAAGGAAGTTTGAAAATGAATGGCATTTAGAAATAAAAGCAAAGCAGCCTCAGTGCAGGATAGGAAAAGTTCAAGACAGACCAAGAACCACCACTTTCCTTGCTCTGCAGGACATAGAAACAGACACACAGTAGAATAAGCTAAAAGAAGTTATAGGAAGAACTCTGAAACCAGTTGAACAAAAAAATTTCCTTCTCCTTACTACATAATAAAATAATAAGCTATAAAACTTAAATTAAACCCCTTTTGTCCCAGGAAAGAAGGAATTTGTGAAAAGGGTAATTACATGTTATTCAGATGCAAACAAAAACAAAGGTATGTCTCATCATACTGGTAACTCCAAAATACCTTTCTGGGAAGTTCCTTAATAAGAACAGTATCTAAAATACAAAAATTTTGCTGCTAGCCAGTTCTTGGGTAGCACTTTTCATCCTTGTCATTGCACAAAGAGCATCCTTATGAGAAAAACAATTAAAATCTTAAGGAGACAAATGGGAAGCTTGACTTGTTCTCAACACACAGTTTTTCTCCAAGGTCCTGGTTTTGAGAGGATGCAGAAAAGACTTGCACCATCCCAAAAGCTGAGGCAGTTCCTTCAAGCTGGCAAAGCAAAGGATCTCAAGGAGCTGTATGGTGAGACAGCCATGCAAAGCCAACAGCTTGCTGCCATCAACGAAAATTTCTCCCTTCTCACTTCCTTCCTGAAGAGATCTGTCCCCTTCCCTTGTAGCAGCCATGCTACTCAGCCACATCTACAAGCAGAATCAGCATGTGAAGGTGGCTGAAAACACAGGGACAATCCCGTCAACAGTAACAGCAAGATGTTACACTACCTCAAACTCAACCAGACCTTGTCTCACCTCCTCCCATAAATATGTCACTGAGAAGACCAACCCCAATGTCTTTGAGCATATTCTGGCCTTTACTTTGTTGCCTTATTAGTCCCCGCCACTGAAACTGCAGCAGCTTCTCAAGGACTCAGGAGCGTCATATTTTGTAGAGCACAGTGAGACACAACTCACCTGGTTAACACTTTAGTGTGGGTATTGATTACACCAAGGGCTTCCTTGAAGTTCCCATTCTGGATAAGACACACTACTTTACAATGAAGTGCAGTCACATCATCTTTGTTGATCTGCAATACTGGAGGAGAAACTAGTTTCAACACAACAATATAACTCATAATCAAATACATTCAGGCTTTGTAGGAGACTAATTTTGTTATAGCTGCAAAAATCCATCCTAAAGAATGGTCACATCAACTTAAAGCATCTTGGCACGGCTTGCTTTGGCTCAGATCATGAAACAAACCCCATCAGGATAAAAGAATCAGCATAAATCCTGAACTTACCAGAAGCATGCACTGTGCTAATATGCCTGAAAGAGCTGAACCAAAGAAGCTATACACACCTGAGCAAACCTTTCCTTGGCATTTCACTTCCAAGCAGAGAACAGTGTCAAGGCCCCAGTGCCACATAAAGGATACTGAGGAATGAAAACAGCTAGTAGAGAACAGTATGGCTCTTGTCAGGGCGTCACTTTACATGCTAAAACTTTCTGCCAGCAGATGACAGTGAGGGAAAACTAGAAGAGAGGCATGAGTTTTGCTATTTGATTTTTTTCATGGATGCTTTTCCAGGACAGGAGATTAATCCCTACTGCCTATCAGCAGCAAAGACAAAACTTTTAACCACAACGAGTCTTATAGTGCAATTCCGTTTTGGATGCCAAATCACCAAAACAACACATCTCAACGTGAACTCTCCGTTTCGAGGAAGTTACTGCTCCCAAGTCAGTCCATATGCAGAACACCATTCCTCCAGTTCCGGAGGAAAAGCCCTCCTTTCTCCCACGATCAAAACAGAAGGAAAACCCACAAGAAACTCCGAAGGCTTGACCCACGACAAAGGATGCATGATGCAACGCAAGCACCCGATGGTCGCCGTACAGCAGCGGAGCCTGAGCCCCGGCTGCCCCTCTTCCCTCTACCCCAACACAGTAAGATCCCCGGATCTTGCCCACAGCCTTGCTCCCAGCACGAAACCTATGGACGGACACCACCCACTCCCCGCCACACCGCCCCTCTACAAGGCCAACGAGCCCGGTCAGAGACCCCAGACCCGCGGGGCGGGGACCGGCACTGTCGCCGCACTCACTCTTATTGACGGACTTGAGTGCGCGGGCGAAGTCGCCGTTTTGGCCGCAGCGGTTCACTTCGCTCCACAGCCCCGCCACCACCGCCGCCCCCGCGACCGCCGCCATCTTGGCACCGGGTCTAGACACACGTCGCGGGAGCGGCGCTGAGCCGGAAGCGGAACTGCCGAGTGAGGCCCCGCCCCCAGCGTGCGCTCGTACCCTTCCGGCAGCCCCGCCTTTTCCGCCATCTCCCCCACCTTGCTCGGAGCCGCCGCTCGGTCGGTGCGCTTTGATTGTCTCACTGTCCAACTTCTACTCTTGCGGACAACGCTGCAGCTATGAGGTGTAACAGGGCCCAGTGCCGGTTCTGCACCTGGGCAGCCCTTGTGGTGTGTATAGACCGGGGAACGAGGCTGGAGAGCAGTCCTGTGGAAAGGGAATTGTGAGTCCTGATGAATAGCAGTTGAATGCGAGTCATTGTGCCCTGGCAGCCAGGAGGGCCGACCCTGCCCTGGGAGCATTAGGCACAGCCAGGGAAGGGAGGGGGTTGTCCCGCTCTGCTCTGCACTGGGGCGGCCTCACCTCGAGTTCTGGGGGGAGTTCTGGGTGTTACAACATAAAAGAGACGTTGTGCTGTTACAGAGTGTCCAAAGAACGGCGAAGGGCCTTGAGAGGAAGACATATTGAAGAGGGTTGGAGGTCACTTGGTCTGTTCAGCCTGGAGGAGAGAGGAAGACCTCAGTGTGGTTTTCAACATCCTCATGAGAGGAAGAGGAGGGGCAAGTACCGATCTCTTCACTCTGGTGAGGACTTAAGGAAACGGAATGGAATTTAGTTAGGGAAGGTCTAGGTTACATATCAGGAGAAACTTCTTCACCCAGAAGGTGGTCAGGCACTGGAACAGGTTCCCCAGGGAAGGGGTCACAGCACCAAGCCTGACAGAACTTAAGAAGCTTTTGGACCGTGCTCTCAGGCACATGGTGTGATTCTGGGAATGGTCCTGCACAGGGACTGGAGCTGAACTCAGTCATCCTGATGGGTCTCTTCCAGCTCAGCATGTTCAATGATTCTACTGATTTAATTTGCTTTCATGAAAGAGCTCTGCAGATGTAGCACGTTAGTCATTGCAAAATAACTCCACTCCTCTTCCAGTGTTTTGACCAAAGCATGCGTGTGGAGAGGGAAGGGGTGACTGATCACTCCAAAAGGATTTTCCACCAACTCCCATTACTTTCTTCTGCTAAAAGAGTGGTATCAGTTATGTTTTCAAATTTCATAAATGTCATGAATACAAATATCACAAAGGTTGTGTGTTTTTTAAAAATAAAAATTGTAGAGTTATAAATACAATCAGAGGATTAAGGTGGCCATCACTTTGTATAACACCACCAACATATCAGGATTTGGTTTTCAAACAGAAGCTGAAGAAAAAACTGCAATGTGAGATATGACCAACAAAGTTAGCTCAGTGCAACTTGGACACTGGAGCCTCTCTTTATAATGCAGTCCCAGGTAAAACCACAAATACTCGCTCTGAGCAACTAGTAAGCAGTCTGGTGTCATCTCTTTCATAGGAGTAAAAACCACATTAAAGAGGAAAAAGAACAATTAACACTTTAAACAAAATACTCTTTTTATTAGAGTATTTTTGATTAAACATACAGAACTCAAGATTGCTATTTAAAATTTTATCGCTCAAAGTTTTTCCCTCTAGAAGGATGGTAACACAATCTCAGTGCATATTATATGGAAGGATCATACCTCTCACGTGTCCTGCTCATAAATCAGAGCAATATTGCTTGTACTTGGTGTGCAAGCAAGGAGGGAGTGCTGTAATGCAATTAACAAAAAAAAATGTGCCACCAGTACATATACAGTCAGCTCCATGACCAGTGATCCAGAGAGTAGCATCATGTGTATTCATGAATGAAACAGAAAACAGTTCCTGACCATGAAAAAGCAATAGGTAACAGACTCACATTTGTACAAGTCCTAGGCATTCCTCCTTCATAAGGACTGCAACTTCAGCCACTGGTTTGGAAGATTTTCTGAAGCCTCCATTGTACTGGGGGCGTGGGCACAGACATCTTGCCGAGAAAGGGAAACAAACGTGATCCTACAGCCCTCATGCAGCTCCAAATGCCACCATCACAGGTAGCCTGGTGAAGCACTTGAAATATGTCTTCTCTGGACTGGCACTGAAGCCTTAGCACCTGCTTGTTCCTCAGTTCCACATGCAGGACATTAAGAAAGCAGTGTGTGGAGGTACCTACACCCCAGCTGCTCCCACCACTTGCCAGTACCAGTTCCTTGAGCACACCCTATTGCTATCAGACTTTGTATATATTCCTATATGTTTACAAACACATGCATATATATATGCAAACTTCATACTTTGTTTGCATCCACGCACAAATACTACAGCTGAGACTTGCACTTCTGTGCCTTTTCATACTGTTGAGCAAAACCTAAGCAATTGTCAGCTTTCAATTACACATGGCTAAGTTTCATAGACTTATTTTTAAAGAACTGAAAAATGTTTAGAAGTAAGTTTGGTCAAGGTCATCACTGCATGTGGTACAGGCAAACCTGCTGTTGTGATGGAATGTCCAATGGCAGATTTCTTCAAATAAAAAATCTGGACAATTGAGAGGTATGCAGAAAACTTGTCTTAAATACTTGAAGCTACATGTGCAATCTTACAGAACACAAGCTACAGTTACAGACAGAGCAATAAATCTTATTAACCAATAATGCATAAGAACTTAAAAACAGTCAATGAAATCAGTTCAGCCAGTGACTTCCAAAAAAGTTGTGCCTCAGCTGCTTTGAGGGGGGGAAAAAAGGAAAAAAAAAGGGGGGAGGAAACTCAGGCAAGTTTAACACAAAGTTTTAATCTACATTTTAAAAGCTGTTTTATTATATATTTTTATATATATATGCTATGTATAAAATAAATTTAAAAGGGGAGGAGGAAATAGCTTTTTATATCCTTCAAATTAACATAGACCAGTAGTTCCATAAATGAACATTTTACCATCTTTGTGGTAAAAAGTTGACATAAAAATTCAAAATCATACAATACTTATAAATAGAAAGAGTTCAAAAGATACCTTTTTTAAAAAATGAAATTTAAACATCATTTTCTCTTCCCCTACAATACACTTCAGTTTTGTACGTCAGCATCAATACATTTACAGAGTATTTGAATGTCACATCCACAGAACTGGTAACAAAGCAGGTAAAAGAGCTAATGGTGTTAAAATCCAGGACTTTTCTCCCAAATAACTCCACATGCTCCCCAGCCTTCTCCTGAAATGAAGGCTATCAGCATTCCTCACCCAGTCTGAGGTACGGGCAGAAGAAAATCTGCAACTGGTACTCTCCAACCCAACTCACTTCTGCTAAAATATAGCAACAATCTATTGATATGGTAATTGGCAATGGTGGTGGACAATCTCTTACCTCCATTCAGCTTGTATAAATTTAATCCTGTTATTAAAACAAAAAATGAAACATAGTATTAATGCTTAACTTAAAAAACAAAAAAAACCCACTAATAAAGAAAAACCCCACCAAAACTTTAAATCTTTGAAATTATGTTTAAATGTTGTTCCTGGTTTAAAGCTTCACATAAAACATTGGACAGGAGGATGACAATTTTAAACCAAGAGAGCACCTAAAAACATACCATAAGTAAAAATTAAATCAATCATCTCTCCACTTCATAAAAACATAGAAACCCTGTCAGCAACAGTAGTACACTCAGAACGAACAACATCAAAAGGAGGATCTAGAATACTCGAGAGGCTTGCTATGCTACTTCTCTTTATTGCCCATTCTCTCATTTGTATGGATGGCCACTGCATGACAGGATGCCTGTGGATAGTTCTCTTATCTTCCTTTCACCACTGCTGCCAGCTGAAGTCATCATTGCTGCCAAAGACCAAGAAAAATCCTAGGATCGTGGCAAAGATGACTGTATTCCCAGTAAGAACAAGTGCACATGCGCCCCAGTAAATCTGTGAACAGGGTAAACTCAGTTAGATGCGTTTGGAGCTGAACAAGACAAAAGGTAACATCTTATTGTCCCATTCTTGACAAAGTTCAGTAACATGTCCATGATGCAAGAGGCAATATCTCATTATCTATGGTTACACCAAGCAGGCTAGGTTTACCCAAAATTACTTGACAAATTCACAGCCAGCCAAGTAGCACTGCAAGTTTCTTCTAGCTGTACTCAACGCATTGGCTAGCAGGCATAACTGGTTTGGTATGTAAAGTAAGGCTTGATAACAGCATCAAACATATCTGCAGCCCAGCTATGCTGTAAGACTTTTAAGAACAGATATCTAAGGTCTTCAAAACGCCAGAAAGTATCCCAGTAACAAAACAGGAGGTGGATGTTTTCACAGAAGAGTAAGTGGATTACTCAAATTCAGACTGCCCATTTGAACTGTTCTTGCCTAAAGATATTTATGAAAGTGTACTCTATGGTTTTGACTTGGTAGTGCTTTCTGTCATTCACACAAAGTGAACTTTGGAAGTATTTTAGTGAAAAGCTATAGACTGGGAAATATGTAATGAGAACTTGGAAGTTTAAGAAAATGACACCAATATAATTTACAATATAGTTTACAGTGAGCACAAAAATGCTTTCTTTTGTTTGTTTTTTTATTCATGCTGCTTTAGCCCAACTATTCCACAAATTGTCTTTGAAGTATTCTTTACACTTCTGTATTTATTTTTAAAAATTCAAAAAATTTATTTTTAAATTTTAACCCTGTTTCATTTTCTCTGCACTGCATTGTTAGGCTTTATTCCATGACCACATGAAGCCACTGGCAATCACAATGTTCTGCCACGCTCCCGTTTCTGTATTGATTTTTCTTGCAAAAAAAAACCCCTAAACTTATTCTATTTCCAAAAGTATGTAATTACTAGACTTACTTAGTGCATGAAAGCTTTACGTTCAATAAACAAACAAGCACAAAACCCAACGTTTTCTAGAAAAAAAAAGACAATCACAAGTTGAAATATTACTAACCAGTTCTGCTCTTGCAAACACTATGGGCAGCCCAAATGCTGAGACCACAATGCCTGTTGTAAGGAATATTGCCAGCTCCTTGCAGGCATTACTTGCAGCATCCGTGTCATCTACCAATCTTCTTGCTATGCAATACGGGATAGGAGAAAGGATGTAAAAAAACAGAACAAACAGTGGCCAGTATTGGCTGAAAAAGAAAGGAGAAGAAAACTTTTAGTTAACTGGATTTACTTCTTGCTCCTCCTAAAATCAATGTAAGGCATTTTCCCCATTCAACATCCCCATTTAGGAAAGACAGACAAGCCCAGAGAAGGCAAATCCTTTACCTTGGAATCAGCTGACATTAATCCAACAGATCATGTGCATGAGTGGCTTCAGCTGACTTCCATGGCAGGAAAGCTCACTAACTGGATTCATAAAGCAAGATTTCACTAGGCAAGCCTAAATCTAATGCCACCTCACAAGGTGAGCTCAACTCCAAGTTTATCCTGTCAGCTGTACTTAAAAGATACCCTGGCAGCATCCCAGACTAGATTTCTCAGGCACACAAATGCAGGTGCACATGTTTCAATAAAACTTTACTGCATTGTTTGAAGGGCAACTGCATAAGGGTCTCCTTCACAAGGGTTTGTGTCTGGGTTTATAACAAAAGAAAGCTGGCCTAGGCATTCTAGTCATATATGTAGAAACTGCAATTCATAACCAATAACAGGTCTATTAACAGGATATTTGGTATTTATTAAACAAAAATGCTTCCCTGGGTAACACACATTTGCTGCCTACCTCGGGAGATACTGCTATCTGATGGTCAGTCACAACAGGACACCAGTTTAGAGAATCAGGGCAATGCATCCTTTTTACAGTTTGCAGCCAGGCCCGGTAGTTTAACTTATGGTGCCATTATTTTTTAGGAATAATTAAATCCTGGATGATCTTTTTTTTTTTCCCCCACCCCAATCTTTTGAAGCAAAAGTCAAAAACCCCAACCAACTAAAGAACAAAACCAAAACCAAACCAAACCAAAACCACCAAATAATCCCAGCCCAAAAAACTGAGGCTCCTCCTACACAGAGAGGACTTAGCAATCAACCATTATAGAAGCCTGACTCCTCTGAAATAACAGACACACATAAAAGAAATAGAAAAAGAGTGCACGATACTTGTATTGGGGCAGGGCACATCCGAGCATCAAGAACATCAGTCCGACCGCTCCCCCAAACGACAGGCTGATCAGCGCTACAACGAGAACAAATCAAACCAACACGAAAGGTGCAACGCACCGTGCAAAAAACCACCGACCGCCACCTTCTCCCTGGGCCCCGGGCGTTCCGGCGCGGGCCTTGCCCCCGACGCCGAGGGTGGTAGTGCTCGGTGCTGCCATGGTAGGGCTGGCTCTGCGCCTGCTCCTCCTGTTCTGCGCCGCCGTGGGACTCGCGCTGGGCTGGGACCGACCAGGTGAGACCCGCGGGGATAAGAGGGGCTCAGCGCGGCCTCAGCCGCCCCCGCCTCCTCTGCCGGCGCGATGGTGGTTCCTCGCGGCCTGGCACTGCGCAGCCTTGCCGGTTTAGCGCAGAGGAAAGAAGGGCTCGTTTCGGGGTCGGCGCCAGAATGCATTTGGGTTTGGGCTCCCTCTAACCGGCTTGTGTCGCAGCAGTGATCCCGTACTGCCCTCAGTGGTGGCTGTCGGCCTGCGAGTAGCCCAGAGTCGCCTTGGAAGGAAATGGGGAATTCTAGGCATGTTTCCCTCTGGGCATCTGATGCTTCCTAGAGCTTCGTCTCGTAAAGATACAGCTTACTGCTTTCGTCTCTGTATCGCCAGCCTTCTCCTCTCTTCTGAGAGGAGGCCCTTGTAGACAAGAGGAGTGCACCTGCACAAGCGCTGACAAGCAGAAGGAAAGATTTTTTCACAGGAAGAGTGATCAAATACTGGAATGGGCTACCCAGGATGGTGGTGGACTCACCGTCCCTGGAGGTGTTTAGTGAGAAACTGGGCGTCGCACTCAGTGCCATGATCTGCTTGACATGGTAGGGTTCTTTTATCGAGGTTGGACTCGGTGATCACAGAGGTCTTTCCCAGCCTAATGGATTATGTGTTTCTTTGTGCTGTTTCAGGGAAGGTTCTGCTGCGGGATGTTCAGGCGCTCACTCTCCACAGAGGGCAATACACAACATCCAGGCGGACAGCTGCGGTCCCTCAGCTGCAGTGCACAGGAGGCTCTGCGCGGTGTTCTCGTGTCCCTGAGGTGGTTCAGTGTTACAACAAGGGATGGGATGGCTATGATGTACAGGTAACTGTTTAAAACGTGTTAAACTGATTATGAAATCACTTTCCCCCAAGCTGGTTAGTTCTGAAGGAGCAAGGAGTAGTGATCGAGGTTGTCGGTTCAGGTGGTTTTTGTTAGATGAACTCTTTCAGTTAAAACTTAACCTAGATACTTTTAGAGTTGGATTTTCCACAACTACTGTAGGTATGTATTTAGAATATCCTTGAAGAAGCTAATGTAAAAGCATGGCATACAAAGCTTTTTTGGTTTTTAAAAAAATGGTGCTTGAGTTTATAAAATCAAACACTTGCAAACCCCAGAGGATGCTTTTGAATTATTATTCCTATGTGAATTTCCATTTTTCATTAACATGGAAAGGGCTTCTAAATATTTTCTTTACTTCAGCTCTTTTTAAACCTTTTAAAAACTTAATTTCAGACTTGCCTGAGTTTCACTTCCACCTTAGGATGTGAGTGCTAAACAGTAAATAGTCTTGACTTACAGCTGTTACTGAGGCCCTTGTCAATAGATAACTAGGAACTAAGGCTGAAAGTAATTGCTAAAACTAATGCAGTATTGTGAAAGAACAGTCAAATTTTAATTGGCCATTAGTACTGCTGTACTGAATTACTAATTTAGAAACAACTACTTTCTTATTTCCTCTCCAAAATACATGTCACATGCCATTAGAGATCCCTATGTTTGGGTACCTCAGGGGGATGTGAGCCTGACGATCCACATATGTTCAACCAGAGAATCCCCAATGTAATTGTTACATGTTGCATATAGATGCCTAATGATGTCTGTCCCAGTTTCTTTTGATTTCTGCACAGACACAAATGGACACAATGGTGCAACGGATTTCATTCTCATGATTTACGTTTTTGTGGGTGCTGTCAAGTTTGCACAGGACAGGCATTTATTAAGTAGCTGTTGTACAGGGTACAGCACATTTTTAGAAGTATTGTTATGTCTCAAGAACAAAAAAAAAAAATCTTCCAGAGTTGTAATTCTTCAGTGTTCTGAAATATAAGATCTTTTTTAAGTTTTAGGATTTAAAATTCATTTAAACAGCAAATTCCTACTCCTTTTCAAAACAGGAGCTCACAGAGATTTCTTACTTATGGCCTGTAGATGGTAAAGGGTATGTGGACAAGGAGATGGCAGTTTTCCTCTTTGGGAGGGCAGTATGTTTTACTTTGTATTGTGTTTATTTTTTCAGTGGCAGTGCAGAGCAGACTTGGAAAATGCCTACCGTTTTGGACAAATGGAAGTGAGCTGTGAAGGCTATGGTTACCCAGATGATCCTTACATACTAAGAGGCTCCTGTAGTTTGCTGTTCAGTCTAGAGCTTACTGAAGAAGGTGAAAGGAAAGTGAAGAACTCTGGAAGCTTTGACTCTCACTATTACCAGTTAAGGAAAGATTATTCTGATTCTGGTTCTGGAGCAATTATTGTAATCGTTCTTCTCGTTCTTGCTTTTGGAGTATACAAGTTATTCCTCAGCAACCAACAGTCTCAGCAGAATTCTGCGCATAGTGATGCCTTCTCTCAGCCCTTCTGGCAGAGTCAGCAGGCACCTCCTCCTCCTGGTTTTAAGTCCGCCTTCACAGGTAGGGCTCAGCCATTTACAATATCCAAAAGAGCAAGCAGGATTGTCCTGTTTCATCTATGGTAAGGGAAGGTAGGATAGAGTTAAAACCGCAGAATTTGCATGCAACTGCCAAATTGGCTGAGGAGCCTACAGCCAGCTTTGTATTCTGCTCTTTGTTCAAAAGAGGAAATAAGGGCTTGGTTTTCCACAGGCTTTCAGGGCAGGCTGCCCTTTGAACCTTTGAAAAGCTACCTTCCCATGCTCTGCAAGCATTCTTTTCATCAGCTGTGAAATAGAAGGATTGTGACAGGGGAGAGTAATTGTCATAGGTAATCTGGAAAAGAGAATGTTCTTACACAGCTGGGAACAAACCCATGCCAAAGGAGCAGTCTGAAACTTTACAGAACAGCCTTTCAGCCCTGATTTCACTCACAAAGCAGTTGATTGGAGTTGAGTATCATGTACCAATCCTCTGTTTAACAGGGCTTCAGTGTAGTCTCAGCAGCTGAAAGATTTGGTTCCCAGAGCAGAGAACAGTGTGAGGTGTCATTACAGCATCTGAATCTCATGTGGGGCCTTTCATCTGAAGTTGAAAATTACAAAAGCGGTGACAAGGCTGCTGCTGGAAAAAGAGGCAGTTTTTCTTTTCCCAGAAAACTGGTGACTTCTGTCACATAAATAAATGGTCTTCCTTAGGCCTCATACTGTCCTCAGGGAAATAAACATTACTCATACGGTGTCTGATTAACTCATTTAACCCTGTAAACATGTAAACTGCTCACAGCACTGGAATTGGAACTTAAATTACATTCCCACAAGTTACATAATTTTAATTTTTTTTAATAGAGAAGGGGTTTTGGTGAGAAAATTAGGTTTACTTAGTTGAAAGTTTTTATTTTAATAATGCTTATTAATGCTTTCTCCAAGTTTTGTTCAAACAGCTTGGCCAGCAGAGAGTGCAGTGTAATTCTGTTGGATAACCTTATGCAGGGCATACACAGCAGAAACTTTCAGCTCTTGCTCGCACCAGAAAATTAGAGAGAATCTACTTTTGTTGGCTTTGCAAATAGGTTTGCATATAGTTATGTCAGACTGTCTGTCTGTGCTGGGTGGGCATCAGTGGCCATGTGTAGGCGTGGCACTGGCTGTACTTTGGTGGTCAGCAAGAGCCCTGGCCATAACACAGCTCTGTCACATTGGGCACAGGCTAAACAGTGAAAGATTATTTTAATTTTTTATTCTGTTCAGTCCTTGTCAATTAATTGCCCCACTGCATTTTCTTTGCAAGAGTCTCAAATCTAGCAAGGGCAGGGCCTTGAGAATGTTTTCTTGAGGATTGCTGAAAACTGAGACACTTAAAATGCACATTGGGAGCCATATAATGCTTAACTTGTGATGTGTTTAATAAGGCACATCAATGATTTGTCTTTAGATTTCAGGCAAAGTAAGGAGGAAAACTGAAATGTGGAGACAGATTAAAAATACTAAATGTTAGGCTACTTCACGCATTTAGTGTCTGCCTTACATTGTGGGAGAAGATCAAGAGCACGTCTCTGAGTGTGTATGTCCATGTGTTCCAGGAATGTATTAGTCTTTGGAAACTGGACAGTAATGAAAAGCAATGTTATTCAAATATTGCTGTTAATATTTAATTTGCCTCATTTTATATGCAGATTGTGTCCTGAGAAAATTGTTTAACTAGAGTATCATAATTAAATTCTGCTTTCTTTCATTTGGTTGTTTGACATGATTCTTAATGTTTACTCTAGATATTTCAACAAAAATTATTCAGTTTTCTGAGTCAGTGTTCAGTTGTGGTGCTTTTGAACAAATGTTAATGAATAATGTTAACATTGTTTTTGCAGCAAATAAGTAATTTTTTTATTGTTGTTCCAAATCAGCATAATTTAGTGGTATATCGTCCCAATGAGAGATTATATTTCTCCCCACACATTTAAAATGAAGTTCAACATCAAATCCAGTCTAGACTGAAACTGATTATTTTGGTTTTGTTTTATCTTCTCTGACTTCAAACAACACATATCAGTTTGAAGACAAACCAGATCCTCTAATTATTACCTTTGTCATCTCTGGTGCACTTGTTCAGGTGGGCATGTTTCAGGGAGACCCTAATGTTATCTTCAGTCCTTTTTATACTTTGTTATGTGTTAAGCCTGTGGTTGAGCTTATTCTTGCAGAAATTTATTCTACTTTAGGTTTGTATTTTCTCTTTTTCTTTCTAAATGGAAGACATTCATTCTGACTCATAACCTCATGTTATGCAGGTCATACGTCAAAAAATTTGTGACTCTCCTTCCCCCACAACCTACTTGATATGCTTGCAGTTTCATCAAGGTATTTGTCAGGCTTGGTGACTCATACATAATGAAAACTTTGCAATGTGATTGCAGTTAGCTTGGCTTTTGATAGCAAATGCCAGACTAGGATTACCAGGAACAATACCAGTAATGTTAGCATTACACTGAGCCACTGTGACTCAAACTGTGCAGCTGCACTCAGTGAGATTAGGAGCTCTGTGTCTTTATGGTTTGATTCCTGTGCAGTGTTACCTACTTGGTTTGTGTTCCTGCATCTGCTTCTGGCCTGCTCAGTGACCTTCAGCAGTTCATTCTTTCTTTGTTTCCTTTTCTATTTTTAATCTAACTTGTCTGTTTATAGATCAGCAGGCAGAGACTCTTTGCATGTTTTGCAAACTTCAGGGCTGTGAGATGAAGTGGAAGCAGATTTTTAACATCAAACTCTTTCTAGTAGTGTTCGTTTATGTGGGGTTTCCTGCTTTTTGAAATGTGAGGCCTTTCAAGTTAAGCTTGATCAAAAATCTGCTGAAATCAGGAGCAGTTTGTTGTCTAATTTTCCATTATCTTTATCAGGAGAGAATTTTTTTGCAACAGCTGGCCTGAGGATTAGTCTTTTGCTAACTTATGCTTCCTATTTTCATTTTGTTTAAGATGACAACAGCTTTGGAACTCATTCCCATCATGGAACCAGTTCAGGACCAGGATTTTGGACTGGATTAGGAGCAGGAGGCTTGCTAGGCTACTTGGCAGGCAGTCACAGGTAAAATATGCATACTATCAGATTTTAAGCATTTAAGCTTTTAGGGGGTGTGTCATATACTATATTGACGTTGTTTCTAAGATTTCAGGCCTATGTCATTCAAGTTATAACATCCTACCACTGGAAGAATTTTGATCAGCTGTTTGTAGCTCCATGACCAGAGACATTTCAAACATGTTTCTGAGGCAGAATTGGAAAGACTGAGGTACTTCATTCTGCTTTCTCTGACCTGGAATGATGACCTGCAAATTTAAATTGAGCATTTAAACAATTTATCTGCAGAATGCCTTAAAACACACATAGTCGTATTAAGCATACAATACTCTGTATACAGATTTCTTGTATCAGTATCATCTTTCCTAAAATAAGTCTGGATGGCCTATTTGGTATAGGCTTTTAGAAATTTAGAATGCATCATTTTTACATTAACAGTTTAAAGAGAGCAGTTTCTGCCATTTTAGGCTTCAGTGGAGAAAAGATGAGATTCCTGCAGGGAACCTTCAGAGCCTAAGCAATTTTCTCTATTTATCAAATAACTTGCCTATGTATCAAGTCTATTCCTGTAGAAATGTAACAAATTAAAGAGTAAGGTATTTGGACAGGCGTGGGCTAAGCATCTATGTTGTAAAGTTGTGGGCTATTTTTAATAACACAAACCTTGTATTAATTCTGCTAAGAATTTTTCTAAGGTATAATATGTTAAAGTTTTTATTGACCTTGTATTTCTTAAGGCTTAAATGCATGACTCTTGTGTTGAAACATTATATTTATGTAGTATCTACATACAGGTTAGTTTCCTGATTTCTATACAAACCCCCATTTCAGTAGCCACAAATTATTTTTCAAGATTAGAGATCTGAGTAAGTCCAAATACATAAGCAAGCTTCCTAACTTGGGCTTCCTTTTGTTTATAACAGTCTTTGGTCCTCTATTATTTAATTTGGTTTCTTAGGCTTTTGAAATTATGTGCTTCAAAATGCTGGTGCCAGGAAGTGTGAGAGCTGTTTGTAAATTTCAACAGCAGGAAATTCCATATCCATGGAAGCAAGTAATTTTAAGTGAGTGAGTCAAAGACCATGATATGTTAGTGTTACTGAAATGACCTTTTCAAAATAGTTAACAGAAGGATGTTTTCTCTTACCAAATATAGCTGGGATGTAGGTGATGCCACAATGCATTTAAACTTCAGATTTCAAACTTCTTTCTTGTCTGCCAGAATCTAAGGTCAAAATTTCAGAGTGTAAAATTTCCTCATTTGCAATTGTTAGAATTCCTTAATCTGAAGAATAAAGCCTAATTTCCTTTCAAAAGTCTACAGATGATACCACAGCACTGGATGTCCTTGCTCTCTATGTGTTAAATACATTAAATAGGAATATTTCCAGCTTTGAAGTAACTGCTTACAGTTTTCCTTTGGAGGTGCAGTTTGGAATGGTGTCTTCTTAATTTTTCCAAAAGCCACTAATGAAGCCTTCCTTCTACTCTGTTTCATGCCAGAGCACAGCCGCGTTCCCCGTATCACAGTATGTGGACAGATCCCTCAGCTGTACCTCCTATGCATGGGCACTCAAGGAATTCCACAGAAGGAAGCAGTTCAGGAACAAGAACTGCCTCTGGTAAGGCAAAACAGTTTTTAATTTCCTGAATCTCATGAAACTCTGACCTATCAAAAACATGCAGATGTTAGTTTAGATGTTGGCATCCTTGTTTTATTTTACCAGTTGGTGTAGGTGGCATGTAACAATGTCCGTTCCTTCCATTCCCTATGGAAGTAGAGTAGCACTGTGGGGCATGAAATTCCCCACAGGCCTGTGGTGGGCACCATCAGCATCGGGCTTGTCTTCACTGGCAAGGTGCATTAGTTTGTGGCTTTCCCGTCTGATGTGCACTATGCATATCCTCCTCTAGAAAACATGCACAGACATGTTCTGTGTAGATTGAAGGTTGTCTGATCTGCAAGAACAGAATAATTTCCAGGCCAGTCAGCCCACCGTTGCTTGCTGTTCTGCTTCATGTGAATATGTTTATCTCCACTTTCAGCCTTTTTAGAGCTAGAGAGTTCAATAGAAAGGTCCTGGTGAAGCTGACTTTTTTTTTTTCTTTTTTTTAGGCTTTGGGGGCACAAAGCGAAGATGAAATCCTTGACATTATTACATCAGAGTTATTGAACTAAATCTTGTGTACTTGTACTTTTTTTAGTAGTAGTATACTTAAGAATTGGATATGAGGTATGAAGGACTAGGCAAAGATTTCCTCACTTTCTCTGTGGACTCTCACTGCTCTTTAGGGTATCACAGGTGCTGCAACACCCACTATTTTAAATCAGCAGCATCCCCTGCAGAAAAAGCTCATGTAAGTTAATAAGAATGATATTACTGTGACCATGTATCTGTATTTGAGGCATTATGGCAATGCTAGCCTTACCAGATTTTCAAAGCATGAATCTTATATTCATGTTCTGGGCTTAATCTCATTTGATCCAGAATTTATGATAATATTTTTCCTCTTTCCTGATAGTCCAGCATATACCTGATACATATGGAGTGCTGTTCTTTGAAGCTACTTTTGTTTGCCTTTGCAGAATTCATGTGAAATTTACTTAAGTCAGTTTGCTACTCAGATAAGTGTTGGAGTTCTTCCGCAGCTGACAAGAGCAAAACTTTGCATAAAGAGGTTAACATTAGTATGTTTGTATCTGTGCTATATGACTGTTGGAGCAAAAATGTGCAGATTGATGGATTCTCCAAGTCATAGAGTTTATCAAACTCTACAACTGACAACCTGGGGGACTTTGTCCATAAGTTATTGGGGGTAAATAAGTAACCTGAAAATTTGGACCTTTTTCTGAAGCACTGAGGTAATTAAATTGAGGTGATTACAGACATTTTGCCTGCACTAAGGCCACAGATTTTCCTTTTAATGGTGGATTTTAATGGTTGGCAATGCTGTGAAAACTTGTGATGTGAATGATCTGTCCTGCTAGATCACCTGTCCGGAGCACAGTAAACCAAAGGTGTTCATTGCAAAAGGGAAGGGAATGTTCTTAATGCAGAGATGATAGAATCTCTGGGACACAGCAGGCCTTGATACTAAGCAAAGAAAGTAAATTGAATATCTAACAGAATGTAAACTTCCCCAAATGTGCTTTTTAAAAACACAGTGCTGTTGAAGAGTGGGAAGCACAGAGGCCTTGCTTTATTCCATGATGATATTTTGGGGCCTCTATGAAGTGTCATCCAGTTCCTGGGTGACTTATTCTCCCCTGGAAGAGGCATTGCTGGATAAAAGCAGAGAAACTTCTCAGGATTGTGAGGAGAGGGGAAGAGTGAAAAATGGGCTGCTTGATCACCAGCTCTTCTCAAGAGCCCATCCTAACAGAATGTAGAAGTGTTTGTGCGTGCACAGCTTGTGTATGCTGGCAGCAGCCAGAGAAGCATTGTCTTTCAGCCTTGTGAAAATATTGTGTCTGGGAATTAATATGAACTATAACAACGAATGCAAAGCACTGTTCAGCTGATACAGGTTGCATCTCCACAAGATTAAGTTGGTCTAGTTAGTCTAAGAAAGTTACTTCAGCATAACTCAGGGAAAAGCAACCATGTCCATTCATGAATGCAGAAGGAATTAGCTCATATGGTAACACTCAAGTTCAGTGTATGGCTTAAGCAACTAAGAGAAAAGAAAAAAGAAAAGTAAAGAGAAAAGATGCAAGCAAACAGAATCAGCAAATCCCAGAAATCTTTATGAAGTCAACAGCTAGAAAAAGTACTTCGTGGAAAAGTGCTTGTAGTAAAAGTGTTATTTTGAAAGTATCAAATGAAATTGATAACTTGAGGGTGAAATGGTGGTTTGCTTCTCAGAGCCACCTGAAGGTTGGGGTAAAATAACTGCGTTAATAGCCTGGACTGTGAACCTAAAAAGGGAAATGGCAAAGACCTTACTGATGGCCTCCTAGAAAGCTCTACCTTTTATGAGAAGTCCATGGTAAATCTCTTATCTTTATGACAAAGTGCGGCAAAATAATATATTTTAAATATGGAGTTCTTACTTATTTCTAAGTGTATTCAGGTTAAGCTTGTCACAGTCAATATTTGCTTTGCCAACTAATTGCATAACAATGAAACTGTATTTTTTCTGTGTGGGTAGTTTGAAGCCAGAGTTTACTCTTAAATTACAGTATCCTATGAAATGTTTTAGACAATGTTTTAATTTGTATTTATGTATTTATAGTTTCTGCATGAAATGTGATTTGATGAATAAATCTGATACATAAATCTACTGAGCTCCTGAGTCTGTTTGGATATGCTTGCCCTTCCCTCTGATAAAAGAACGAAATAAAGTGAATAAGGCATATTTTTGTCTTTAAATCACTATCTTGAGAAGACCTGCAGGGATGGCATTGTTTGTTTTCTCAGTTCTCTGTCTCATCATCCACTTTCTGGGTAAATAAATATCATCCTTTACCCCCAGATGCAGAGTGGGTAAGCTGCATGTTGTTTCATTAAAATAATACTAGGAATAGAGTTATTGTAATGATCAAGTTTTCAGTAGCAAAATACTGAACCCTATAAGGAATTGAAGGCTTTCTTGTAAATCAAGATTTAGGGATCTGAGTCTGCAGAAAAGCTCTGTTATGTCAGCAAGTTCCTGGTTTTACAAGGTGGTGAGCTGAATCTTTCAAAAGAATTTTTGATCACTGCTGCTGTTTCTGGTTGTAGACAGAGCAGAACTCTACACAGGGATAGCCTAAGCTGATGTATTGGCTTTTTACACAGAGAATGTGTCACTGATGAACAGATACATGGTCTACACCGAGTGTTCAACGTCTTGGTAGTTGTTAATGGGTTAAACGGAGGCCTGCAAATTCTGCTGTCGGGTTTCCTTCATCAAATACTGCTGATGCTCCTTAGTGAAAAGAGCTTGTGGAAGACAGTTTAGTGCTCATATTTGTGAGAGACCTTGAGCTCCCTTCCTGAACATCAGATCTGGAAGGTCTAATCTCCCTTCTGCTCCTGGTTTTGGCAGCATCTTCACAGCAGCTTCATAGGTGCAAGGCATATGTAAATGCTGTTAAATGACTGTTAAATTCTGTTGTAGATAGTTGAAATTCTATTTGGTACCTGGGACCAGAACTGCTTGTACTCTGACTAGGCTTGCATCCTCATACAAAGAAACAAAACTCCTGGTTTTACAGCTAACTTCCCATGAAGCATGTGATAAAATAAAAAAAAGGTGGACAGAGATAAGCTTTCTCTGTGCTGCTCTACTCTTGTGACTCAGCCATATCTATGAGTTCTGCAGACTCTCATGCTGTGCACCTTGCTTTTTTCCCTGGGTGGCATGTGTATGTTTGACTTAGCACGAAGGCAAGACAGTAGATACTTTGCTTTAAAAATAAAATTCTTCCATGGTCCTCAATTTTCCTTCCAAAAAGGTAATTAAGCCAGGTGGTACAATTTCCAGCACAGAGAATTACAGAAGTATAGTGACAAGCAATACCTGCTTGCACAAGTGTCTAAAAGCTGCAAATGCAGCATTTGCACATAGACTATTTTCCACTTAGCATCAATAAAAAGTGCTTCCTTACTAAAGCAAATTTGTATTCTTAATATTTTCAGAATCCCTATCAACCAGTGATTGTGGTACGGAGATAGCCCAGCTGCCTGTGAACTAAGGTATATGAGTAAACCCACAAAAATATTAAAATATCACAGCAATGCAATCTGTACAACAGCAGACAGTGCTGTTGTGTCTTCCTGTGTCTATTGAAACATAATGTCAGGTCCCTCATTCTCCTTGTGGGTTGAGTGCTGTGTGGGAGAGGCTCTTTATCACTCAGCATATTTTGCTAGAGCCTTCCTCTGCAGCCAGTTCTTTCCTAATATTGTGTGTAGCTGCAGTAGTCTTCACTTTCTGACACACTTTCACTTTCTTTTTCTGTTAAAGCTGTGATTTGCCAATGCTAATGAAAATAATCAGCAGACTCCCTTTATGTGGCCGATATATCTTATCTCCTGCTGTCTTCCATCTTGTAGTTCCATCCGTTCTGACTGGGGGTCAATGTTTCTTTAGCAAGGAAAGGACAAGCAGTTGTAAAAAGTGCATTGAGCTGGGAATGGATGGAGTAGATAGTGATGAAGTCAAGGGAGCCAACTGTCAAGCTGTGAATTGACCTTTGTCGGCAGTATGTGGAAAGACATTTTTTTAGCTTTCTGTCAGAGAAGCATTTTTGTCAAACGTACAGTATAGCAGCTGGGGATTGGGGCAGATTAAGGGCTGGTGAACTGACAGCAAGGAGAAGACCTGAAAATGTTCACTCCATCCTAACTTAGGAATGACTAAGACTTGTAACACCAGGAAGCTGGCCTAGGTTGTGCTAGCTCAGCCACTCCACAGTCATGCCATTGCAGATCCTGTAGATAGATGTATGTTTAAAGATACCAGATGCTTCTGAAAATGCCAAGCAGAAGAAAGGTGACTTGGCCCTGCATCCATATTTCTTTCCTTCTGCAGTGTGAACTTAGAATGAACAGAGAAGGCCAAACATGGAAAGAGCAGCAAGCAACTATGACAAAGGGTAGCAAGTAGGCCAAAGCGAAGCTTGCAGGTGAAGTCTGTATCCTAATATGTCTGTATCCTGCCTGCTCACTCTTCTCACACAACAGCAGGAAATAGCAGGCATTTCTAATAGCTGTTGTATCACAATTATTTCACTGGGTTTTCCTACATCTCTAAAGCCCTAGAGACAATTACCAGTAATATGGATTGACAGCTTTTGCTCTGAGGGCCATCTGAGCCATTCCATAATTCAGACTTCAAAGTAGCCACTATGAAATTTGGAGAAGACAGATCACTGTCTGCTTAGTGACCAGAGTCTCTGAAGTACTGCATAGGGAACTTTTTCTCATTTACTGCATTTACCATTACTTCCCTGGTATCAAGACTTATGCAGTCTTTGCTGTGCAACTTTATTTAGATATCATTGTGCAGGATTCTCTGAGACTTGGCCTTGAGATCACAGCCCTGACATCATTGTTCCTGTAACCCTGCTTCTCTATGCATCCTGTGTCCTTGTAATCAGCATGTGGGGATGACTTTATTGAGGCAGCACTGGAATTACCAGCAATCCAGAATACCTTTTGCTGCTGCTGCTGCATAATGGGAGTTACTCATCTCCCAGTCAGCTCCTGTGGTAATTTTCATGTCATTTGGCAGCTGTAAACACATCACATCTGCTTTAATGGACAGACAACAGTCACAGTTGGGGAGGGAAATAATGTAATGAATGTAGATAAAATGATGAGTTGGAACAATTTTGCAGAGCTAACCTTCATTGTGGGGTTACTTTATCAACATTCTTCTCCAGGAGTTGGATGAGTACTTCATTAATGTGGATTTAAATAATGTCATCAGTGTCTTCTGCACTGAGAGTGGAAGACTTAGAACTGTTACAGGTTTGGTGTTGAACAAAGTCAGACCTGTTAGGGGCCCTTTGTAGTTTGATGCATAGCTTGCAAAGAATTGGTAGCAGTAAAAAGTGAGGTTAGTGAGGTCAGCATAGAAATTAATGTAGCTTCAGCATAGACAGAAACAAACTGATCTGTGCTGTTTCTGAAACCAAGGTAAAAACAAGCTCAAATCAGTCTGAAGCAGCTCAGAAGGTTGTTCCTGTCTTTGCTTTGAGCCGAGATCTTGTTCAGCACAAATTGTCATCTGCTGCTGACAACTACTGTCAGCACTGAAGTTCTCTTTCCCTTAGGTAGGCAAACCCTCTGTTCTCATTCTGACTATTAGAAAATCAGCCAGGTCCAGTGTGATTCAGTGTGATCCAGCCCTCCCCCAGTGTGATTCTGAATTGGCAGGCTTGGGTGGTTAATTCTACATTAACAGGTGGAAGGATTTATTTCCTTTTTAACAAGGAGCTGGGAATTAGACTATAACTAAGTGAATGTGTTTAGAGCTGAAACAGTGCAAACGTAAGTGATGAGACAAAGACCATACTTGACTGGGATAATTCAGTTTTACCTAAGATACTAATACATTCCCTTTTGCACAGATGCTGCAGCTGCTAAAGAGAGGTTAGGGTATGGGCAGATGTTGACTTTTAAATTGCAAAGCTGCTTTGGACATAACTGAGAAACAGAACTTTCTGCAGCAGCTGAGAGAGAAACACAGTGTGAGCCATCATCCAAAGGCATTCAGCCTGAGGAGGGGAGAACAGGAAGTCCCACACAGAAACCAGTGTTTCTAGCCTGAACCTGCTACCGAGGCATCTGTTCCTCTCCAGTCTTTGTTTGCTTAAGCACCTGAGAGGCCTCATGGAGCCACAAGTGCTACCACTTGGCCTCAGCTTGGCATACTTCCAAGCCAAGAGGCTGTGGTTGAGAGAATTGTATTTGATGACCTTTGAACAACATGTCAGGAGAGGCCCAGGAAGACAGCTGAGCTACAGGAATGTATCATGCCCTGGAATGACAAATAAATTAAGGGTATAGAACAGTCAGCAGCAGAGATCTGTAAAAAGGGATATAGAATGCTCTGGTGGAGCCAGTTGGCACACTGGAGGGTGTTCTTGTACATTGTGGCTGCAGCAGGCTGGAGCAGCTGCATCCCATGGTCTGCATGTGGCTTGTGAAGACTGTATTGGTTCAGATGCTGGAACAGTGCTGGCCATTCTCTTGCTCTGTCTCCAAATTCACGGCCTAACTATGCATTTTCAGCATTTTCATCTTGCCAGCTCAAAGATCACAAGCATCTTGAAACACAAGGCAATCTGGTTTCTGAAACTTTGTACCACAGCACATTCTAAAGGCCAAAACTAAAGATTTTGAAGGAAAGGATTGGGTGATTCTATGCCAAAACCATATATCAGCTACTGAGCCATTATGTGACTTCTTGCTGAAAAATCCCTAGAATTTGAATTCCAGAAACAGAAGGTGTTAATGGCCTCCATCAGATTTGGGGTACCGGAATAGACAGCTTTCCTCCGAAGCAGTATGACAGCTCTTAACATTATTATCTCTGAGGAAAAGGATCTACTTATCCTATGCACAGCCTCCTAGGACAGAAAGGTAATGCCAACTGAAAAATGCTTTGCCCAGATTGGAGGAAGAAAAGGATGGATCGTACTGGGTAGCATTTCACCCCCAGTAAGACACAATCTTCTTCCTGCAGTTCCCCACACAAAAGACTGGGGGCAAGGATCAGTCTACAAGGATGGATGGGAAGTGGGTTTTCTGGTTCATTTCTGACCTTGTGGGCAGAGGTTTATTAGGTTAAGATGAGCTGCAGATACTTGAAGGAAAAGAGTGAAAAGAGACCCATTAATAATGGGGATTTGAGACTTGTGTGTCAAAGGTGAAGGGCAGCTGTTAATGACAGTTTTTGTTTGTTTGGGTTTTTTTCCTAGCTTCCCATTGAGAAAAAAAATGGGGACAATAGAAAAGTCATTTTCTTTGTGTAGAGCACTGCGTTTTCCATATTTAAAGGAAATGTTAGGCCCTGCTTAAACCTGAGCTTTAGCCAGTGTTGTACTGAGTGATGTGACTGCACCAATGGAACCTCTCTTGAAACTGTGCTGCAATCCCATAACTTACTCTGAGAACAGAGGGGCATAAAACACCCTTGGATGCTTTTTTGAGACAATAAGTGGGTGTCCTGCATGGTGCAGCTTTCCTAGCATGGAAAGCCATGGAATGGCCAAGTGCTGAGAATTTGAAAAAGTCCATACAATTGCAGGCGAGTGCACAGAGAGCATGCTCGGGAAAATGTTCATATACTTCACTGATTCTTAGGGATTATTTCAGGCCAGTGAAATAATTGTTCAGTTGACTGAACAATTACTGGAGGCAAAGTGGAAAAGTTTGTATGTTTATTTAGGCAATGTTTTCAGCTTTTCCCCTCAGAACAGTTGTACTGGTGCAAACAGCAAAGGTTGGAGAGCTGGAGAGAACTGGCTGGCTGGAGAACTGGTTGGCTGGGCTCGAGAGAATGCTGGAAGTTTTTTACATCTTTTTTTAGTCTTATCGCATGATTTAAAGTACCCTCCCCTTCCTACTGAACAGTCCAAAACCCCTTTTCCAGTCCCTGGTACTGGAAAGGTACAGCTCTTCCAGAGAATCAAAGTCAGTTAAATATTGCCTGGTTGTCAGAGGGCAAGCTGGTGCTTGCAGCAGGTAGGAGAACAGGCAGTGGCTGCTGCTCCAGGAAAGATGGGCAAAGACTCCATGGAGGAGGAAACAGAGGAATAAAGGGCTCAATTAAAAAACCTCCCACATGGGTTTGGATGAGTGACACTTCCAAGCCAGTGGGCATAGAAAGCCTGGTGAGAAGCAGGAGCAAGAGGACTGTGGCTTAAACAGAGAGATGTTTAGGGAAGTTAGGTGGAATTTCTGAACCTGAGATGAATAAGACAGACTCTTCCCAGCAGGACTTACTAAGAGTGGACATAGAGCACAGAGTTTGACTTGCTGGGAAGTCAAAGGAAAGGAGAAACTGAGGGACGGACTGTGGTCAGCTGAGCTCCACCACACAACCATGTGTTCCTTCTAAAGGGGGCCTTCCTCCTTCCTTGCTCTTCCTCTCACTCAGCATTTGTACATTACATCTTCTCTCCTCCCCGCACAATCCCTGTTGTTGAGAATTAGCCAGTGGCAAAGCTCAGAGGGTTGTTGCTTAAGAAACAGTTGCTCATCCAGGGAACTGTTGTCCAACACCAGGCACACCATTCCCTATCATGGCATCACCCAAGACAAAAAGTGTACGTGTCCAAATCCAGTTACACCAGTGTTCCCATATGAGAAAGGCTTTTAAAAACAGTTTTACGAGTTGTTGCAGCTGGACATCTGTTTAGGCTGTGGCACTATAATTCCATGCACAACATTACCCTCCACCTTCCAAACAGTTATTCGGGCAACTTTAGTTTTAGAAGCCAGGAATCGCTGCAGAGGATTAGGTGCTGTGTGCCTAGCCCTGACACCCAGCTGCACAGCTTTCAGCTGTAAACTTGAGATCGCGTTTTCCACAATACTTGGTATCTACTGCCTCTCCCTTCCATGGACTGAAATCATGTGGTACCAACCACATAAATGGGAACTGTGTAAAGTCTGATAGCACAAAATTAACTGTTCAGAGCATCTTGAAACAAACAGGACTTGACAGGATGTGTTTTGTGCCAGGTTCGTGATTTGAGTCAGATGGCTGTGGTGGATTAGGTCTGGCAGCTTGAACACTGGGTTTACTGCTTGGTAAAATCCCAGCCACAGCAGCTGGAAACATATGCTAGAACCTAAAGATGTTTTGAAAAGGCTATGTTAAAATAGGTACAAATATTAAGACTGATTGCTGGTAGAGAAATACCTTGTGACTAAAAAAGGTAACTTTCAGTAAATACCTTTTTGAAGAGTCTTAGCCTTCTTTACACATGGTATTTTGTATGAAATTATGGCTTTGCCAAAGCTTGACCCTTCAGAGTATCAACTACTGTCCGAGAAGGCAGCAAAACCATAACAAATGCAATCTATTCTGTGTGCTTTTCTGAAGGAGCAAAGAGCAAGTAGCTAAGTGTGGATAATCTGGAAACTTGTACTCCCTCAAACTGACCCCTATTACACCCACTTCTAGGCAGAAGTGAGAACATGGTGTTTCCACCTGCCTTGTAAGGTAGGACAAATCACTGCTGGTCACTGACGAGGAGCTTTTCAGAGAAGTAGTTTTCGTGTGTGTTGTTCTACTGATCCTATTCACCCCACAGATGTGGAAACCTTCATACTGGAAGGAGGGAGGAGGTGCCACACTGGCTATGAGTCAGAGACTCTTAAAAAAAATAATGTATTAGATTCCTCTCATCATGAGAACTGTGTCTACTGAAAGCTGTAGAAAGAGCTTGCTCAAAAGGATTAAGGCTAGAATTTCTGAGATGTATGTGACACTGCATAGAACCTGAAATTTTGGCCCATTCTGACCTTCAAGCATGACATGTCTCATAAATAGTGAACAAAGCAAAACAAACCAATTGGAGACCTTTTTTAACCCAGACAGCAATGCTTTTCCTCTATTAGCACCAAAAGAGATTCCTCTCAATACTGCAAAGTGTATATGTGGTGTCAGGCTCTAAATAGTGTTTGTATCGTTAAACAAGTGCTTGTAGGATCTAGTCCTGGCAGTGAGGCATTTAATATTTAATTTTTTTTAACACTGGAGCCATAAACACATTTTACTACATTAACATAGACAGTTACGGCACATTGGCATACTTGCAGAATACAAAAGTTGAGAAATCTGGTCAGACTGGTTTTTGAAAGGTGAAAGAGATCACTGGTGAAATGATAAACATTAAAATGCTATTAAGATAACATTAATAATGGTGCTTTCAGAGAAGCCCAAGCAATCTGGTCACTAGGAAAAAAAAAAAAAAACAGAGGAAAACCAGACAGTGCAAAAAACCTGCTTCCAGGCAATGAACCTAAAAGGGCACTTGTGTCAAATCCAGTTGTGAAATTATATGCAAAGGAAAGAACCAAATCTCCCGTAGGAACTTCAAGTCATCTAATATGTTTTAACAATTCTAAATGCAGTGCCTTTATTTTTATAACAGATGGATGCTAATATTGAACTATGCTTTCTATTAGTTTCAGTTCCCTGCTCTCCAGATGATGCAGGATGGAAACAATCCATCTGACTGTTAATGTCAAGTTTCTTGTTTTGACAGAAGTTTTTATTTACGATTGCATTTTTGCAGATATTACAGATATTGCAGGCTTTGATGTAGAACATTTCTTTCATGATACATATCCACTGCAGGACTATCTACATTCAAGCTGCTTGAAAGCATCCTGACCACTAAATAATTGGTGTAGCCACTTCCTGTGGCTGTGTGCTGCTAAGACTTCTTGGGGTACACATGTGAGATTATTTTGGAAAGCACTGGAGAACTAACTGCACTTGACTGTTGGCATGGCTTAGGAGTGGTGTAACTTGGGTTTTAACCTATAAATCTGACAAGGCAGCCCTAGAATTAAGGGGGTTTGGAAATGGCTCAGACTTGACATGGAGCTCAAAGGAGCTTTTCACTGGGGAATGCATCTTTTGTGTTTGCCTGGCATAAGAAGAGTGTTGAGCAAAGAAAGAGATGCCTGCAAATAAGGCAAGTTCTGCAGGAAGAGGTATAGGCAATGGCAATGTCAAAACTACTTACAGAAATTGGACTGAAGTTTGGTTGGATTTTTTGGAGCCAAGTAGTCTGAGCTAGTAGCATCCATGTATTTTGTAAAGGCAAAGCTTTGATGTGAGTCTGTCCCCCCATGTGCTCAAGTTCCTCTGCCAGGATAGCTGCTCAGAGCTGTAGCTTGCATTAATACCAGAGCATGACTGGTCCAAGCACCGTGCTCCAAACTATGTGTCTTGAGAGCAGTGAAGAGGGAGGAAAGACACATGGAGTTTGCAAGGATGTGGAGCTTAGGCAAGGGACCTTGGGTTAAGGTTTTAGGGCAACCTCTCTCAAATAAACCCATAACATTATATATAAAAATATATATAAATTCATAATACAACATACATGTATCACAGAGTTTCTCTTCTGGATGATGAAAATGATAGGCAGGCAGATATGGAGGCTGGAGAAAGAAGCTTGCCTTTGGGAAACAGAAATCGCTACGTTAGGGCTAGGTGGCAAGATTGGCCAGCACACACACCACATCTGTCCAGGCCAGGAAGACTATTACTCACAGGAACAGATCGGGGATACTTTTTAGATTCCCAGTTTAAATGTAGTTTGCATTCTCCAGTTGTTCTTGTACCTAGGAAAAAACCCATTTGTTTTCCCCAGTTTCAGAGATGTTTCTGCTTTGCTAGTCCCGGGGTGGCTAGCCCTGTCTCTGCATCCACTGCCAGGTGGTGCAGCACAGCTTGCTTTCGGGTTGGTCAGATGACACAGAGCAAGGGGTTTGTGCAGCCTGCCAGTGATGTCAGCTCAACAGGTACTTGGCTCCTGCTGAAAGTTTTGCAGTTTATAAATCAGCTCAACATGAGGAATTTCAGGGCCAAGGAAATTTTTCAGATATTCATGTTAAAGATATTCATGTTAAAGAGCTCAAGAGAAGAAAGAACCACTAAGAAATTTGAGTTCCTCATTTAGGACTGGGATTGTCACCTAAGGAGGACTGCTGTTATTGAGCTTTCCATTGCAGCCAGTGAGTGCATGGCTAGTTTTCGCAAAAGCAACTTTTGGGGCTTTTCCCTGGTTTTGGAAAAATGACGACAAACTATGGAGGTTTTGGGTCCTATGATTGCATAAGGCATTTTTTGTTTTGAGAGTAATTTTAGTAGTTTAGTGGCTTAGACCATGTCATGATGAAGCAGGGTGAATCACAGAATCACTTAGGTTGGAAAAGACCTCTGGGGCCATTGAATCTAACCTTTGACCAAACACCACCATGTTAGCTAGACCATGGCAAGAAGTGCCACATGCAGTTATTTCCTTAAATGCCTCCAGAGACGATGACCACTTCCCAGGGCAGCCCATTCCAGTGTCTAATCATGCTTTCTGTGATTAATATCTAACCTAAAACTCCCCTGGTGCAGCTCAAAGCTCTCCTGTCCTCACTAGTTGCCTGGAGGAGGAGACCGACCCCCATTTGGCACAACCTCCTTTCAGGTGCTTGTAGAGTGATAAGGTCACCCCGAGCCTTCTTTCCACCAGGCTGAACATCCAGCTCTCTCAGCTGCTCCTCATCAGACTTGGGCTCCAAACCCTTCACCAGCTTCGCTGCCCTTCTTCCGGACTCGCCTCGTGAAGGCGATGGCGTGGGCACTGCTTCGAAGCTGGTCTGGTCAGCGTTATCATCCTTGAACGGGACAAAGAATCTCACGTTAGCGGGGCCGGGCACGGACAAAACCCACGGCCGCTAGCTCTACCGCTAGGCACGAACCTTCGCCTCGGGCGGGTGCCCCTTCCCCGTCGCACGCCTCCCGCCCAGTGCCACCGCCACTACCGGGTGACCCCGCTGGGCCCGGCCCCTCCTGCCGGAGGCGGGCGGGGCGGCGCCGCCGCTGCGCGCTGTGTGCTGGAATGCGGGGGCGCCTCCGCCCGCCGCCGCCGCCGCCAGCAGCGCCTTTCGCCCGCCCCGCCCCGCCCCGCAGCAGCCGCGCGGCCGGGCGGCCCCGCGCCGCCGGTGGGTGAGTGAATGCGGCGGGGCCCGGCGGAACCTGGGGGGGGGCCGGGAGCCGGGCGAGAGGCGCTGTCCAGAGCTGATCTGCGGCCGGCGGGCGGGGCGGCCGGGCGGGCCGGCCGCGGGGCGATCAGCACCACGGCTAAGGAGCCGCGCCGACCGCGGGGGCGCTCGCCGGGCAGCGCCGCCGCCGGAAGGTGAAGCCGTCGGCGGCCGGGCCGGGCCGGGCCGGGCCGGGCCGGGCCGGGCGCAGCCGCAGGCTCCGGGCCCAGGAGCAGGCCCGGGCGCCGTTCGCTCCCCTCCCGTGGACTGCCATCGGGTGGCCGCGGCCGCTGTGACTTTGCCGGTACCGAGGCGCTTCCTCCAGCCCGCGCCCCCGCACCGGCGCCGCTGCCCTTCCCTGCCCGCCGCGGGGAGGAGGAAGCTGGCCGTCCCCACCGGCCGGCTGGAGCGGGCGGGCCGGGGGCGGCGCGGGGAGGGCGCTTTGTGTGGGCAGGCAGAAAATGGCCGCATGCCTGTCAGGCTGGGAGGGAGGGAAGGAGGAGGGTGATGGGGGCACGGCCCGGCTTGGCTTCGCCGGCGGATGTGCGCCGGGCCGTGGGGAGGTCGCCGCAGGGCCGGGCCGCCCCCCTTTGTTGGCGGCCTTGGGGCCGGCGGGGCCCTTGGGGCGGGCGGCGGCCGGACAGGGGCACTCGGCGGAGCCTGGCCGCAGCACCCACCGGTATCTGGCGTCGCGGGAGCCGCGGGGCCGGGACCGGGATCAGTCGCTGTCCTGAGCCCCGCCTGGGCCCCACCCGCCCTCCACACGGTGGGATCCTGCACCACACGTAGAGAAGAGACCCCCCTCCCGCACAGCTCCAGGTTCTGCTCCCTGCTGCCCCAGCACCTCAGCAAAGAGCTTTAGTTTTTGGATGTTCCCTGGAGAGCTACTTCGACAGTACACAGCAGAGGAGACTTTTCCAAGCTCGGGTGCTTACAGGTGTTCCTTTCTCTTCCAACAGAATTACTGCCATGGCAACTCAAGTACTGGGACAGTCTGGTGGGAACAGCCTCTTTCCTGGCACTAATATTGGCATGACATTGTCCAATGACATGTATGACTTACAGGACCTTTCTAAAGCTGAGCTGGCAGCTCCTCAGCTTATTATGTTGGCAAATGTGGCCTTGACGGGAGAAGTTAGTGGCAACTGCTGTGATTATCTGGTTGGAGAAGAGAGACAAATGGCAGAATTGACAACGGTGGGGGACAGCAACTTCTCAGATAGTGATGGAGAGGGTATGGAAGATATCCAGGCTGCAGAGAGTGACCGTGACGCACCTGAAAATGTGGAATTAAGCTCCCTTGAGGTTCCTAGTGTGGACACCCAAGGTCCAGCTGCTTGTTCCCCTCCTAAGCCTCCCAGTGTGGACAAAGATAGCTCATTGGAAGCACTGAGTACTCCAGAAAGCACAGAGGACAAGTGTAAGAGTTTGAAGAGCAAACCATTTCGTTGTAAGCCTTGCCAGTATGAGGCAGAGTCTGAAGAAGAGTTTGTGCATCATATCAGGGTTCACAGTGCTAAGAAGTTCTTTGTGGAAGAAAATGCAGAAAAGCAAGCACAGGTGAAGGAGTCTGATTCCTGCACTGCAGAGGAGGTAGATTTCTCTAAGGGCCCAATCCGTTGTGATCGCTGTGGCTATAACACTAACAGATACGATCACTATCTGGCTCACTTGAAGCACCACAACAAAGCAGGGGAAAATGAGAGAGTCTACAAGTGTACCATATGCACTTACACTACTGTCAGTGAATATCACTGGAAAAAACACCTAAGAAATCATTTTCCCAGGAAAGTGTATACCTGCTCAGAGTGCTCCTATTTTTCAGACAGAAAGAACAATTATATTCAACATATTCGAACTCACACAGGTAAGTTTTTAATCTTTTTTTGACTGAAGTGCAGTAAGACTACTGAAAAACTGTAATGAATGAAGCAAGCAGAGTCTATTTGCAAAGTTTGTTCTATTCTGGTGGAGCTTTGTGCTCTCTTCTCTTGGTGCTACCAGGCTACAGCCTAGTGGAATTTGGTTTGAGCTCCAGTCTACAGTCCTAGAGGACTGAGGAAATGTCAGGTTCCCAAGAGGAGATGAAGGGCATCCTGTTTAGTAATTTTAAGCCAATTTTTTGAAAAGGACATGACAAAATGTGCCTGTGATAATTGTCACAACATCAAAACCTATTGTAGTCTAAAACCAAAACAAGCAGGTTGACAAAACATGCCTGAATCCCATAGGTAGTATTGAAAATCATACCTTTAGATTGAGCTGAAACTTGACTGCAGTGTAATTACAGAGAGAAGAAAGAGTTGATATATATGTGCAGAGGAGTCCCCCAGCATCCACACAGTCAGAATTAGAGCTGAACAGTGAATTAATTCCTTTTAATGCTCAGAGGCTTCGTTTTTTTCTACGGCCTGCATCACTGCAGCAGCCAGAAGTAGACACATACTTCTGTTGCCCTACTTCAGAAGTAGGCACATATTTCTGAAGCCTTCGAGGGAGTCTGGCCTGATTTCCTGACTTCTCCTAACCTTGGTTTATAATTGGAAGGGACGGTGTGAGACTCCTTATTTCCCTGGTGTATACCAAGTGGAATCAGAGGACTGCAATGTTTGTGCCATCCTATGAGCTGGGACCACAGGTGACTTAGGAAATACCTTGCTTTTTATCAGAGAGCCTCATCACCCTCTCACGTAGGGAGTTCTGATGAACCAAAACTACTTTCAACAGGGGGTTATCATAGCCATCTCACCTCTCTGGGCCATGGGATATAGTTACTTGGCCCTTGATCGCTTTTGTGGAAGCAAGAGGGCAATTCAGAGCTTCCTTGCTGCTTCTTAGAAGCTTTTATTTCCACCCTGTCAGGGCTTTTCTGTGGAGGGGGCTCACTTGTTAACCGTCTTCTGGGTGCTCACCTGACTTGGTTCCCCTTTATTGTAGATTGGCTGAGCGGAACACTGGGGCATTTCTCCTTTAAGGTCATGTTTTGTCACAGCAGTGACATGAATGGTTTGGAGGTTTCAGTTCAGTTGTCTGCAGCTGTCTGGAAGGGTTGGGCACTCCAGAGGCCTCGAGGCCTTGAGCTTGAGCTGAAGTGTGCAGGAGTTTGTGTTTGTCAGCTCACTTTAGTGTCTGCTTTGTTGGGGCTGTGAGGGTCTGCTGGGAGTTTTTGTACTTTAAGACATATGGTTCTCCTAAGAATAGCCATATGCTGTTATTCAAAGGATACCATCGGTTTCAAATCCAGTCCTATCTAAATATTTTTTTTCGAAACAAGTAAATAAAGTTTATTGTGGGAGGTATTAGGAAAATGGTGTTGTTTATCCTCCAGCTCATTTTCTTGGTGTGTTTTGTAGGAGATAACAGAAAAGAGACTAGGTAAAAATGGCAAAATAGTAGGAAAAAAACTAAATGTGGGGAACTCATGGCCAGTTGTGAGCCAGTGCCTTGGTTCCTGTCTAGTTTACATTTGTCCCAACTTTAAAGTCACCTCTGCTTGTGTTTGTAGATGACATTAGGTCCCCTTTTCTGATTTCTGAAAGCGCTTGTTGAGTTTTACAGGACCTAACCATGAAAGCATGTTTGCTGAGGAAGTGCTCTGTTGTCACTGCATTTGACCAATTTACCAATTAACTATATTAAACTTTTAGAAAATCAAGTATATCTAGATCCCCTTTTTCTCCTCTGAAGACAGTGGTGCAGTTAGGGTTTCTGGTTCTTTTCATTTCTGTAATTAAGCTGGAATGAGTGATTACGATTTCAGCATGTTTTAGTCTACCCTTGTAGGTGTTTCGTTGCTACTTCGTAATGACATAGTTAAGTTCTTTCAGGCAGTTCTTGCTTGATAAAAAACTTACAAATATGTTAGTAGAATGATTTAGGAATGTGCCTTGTTTCCAGTAACATTGATTTTGTGGAGGAGAGTGTTAAAGCTAGAGTATTAGAAGAATGAATGAGCTTCTGGCAGGTATATTTTATACCAGTCTAAAAGTCTCTGCCAATACTAATGTGTAATAAATTGCCTTAGAGAACACAAACAAAACCAGAATGCACAAAAAATCCTCCCGAATGACCCTCAGCCAAAAAAACACCCACAGCTGTTTTATAGTCAAAAGTATTTGCAGACTGTTTACATAACAGTATTGAATTTAGTAAAAACTGTTTGATACTAAAATAGCTTTGGATTGTAGTTTTCATTTAAAACTAAATAAACATATTTATTGGGAAAAATGAATGGGATACATCCATCCATCTTTTTCTTCCTATTTTATGGGTTTAGAATATTGAAGAAGGAAATTAGAATTGTTTATTTCTTTGGTTTCCTGATATAGATTAAATAATTTTGGATAGATACTTTTTTTTTCTCTCCTGTTTTTTGTTCTTTATCAGACTTTTTTTTTTTTTTTTTTTTGGGGGGGAAAATGCCTCATTGCAGTTAATTTGATTCTGTTGTGTTAGAGCCATACAATTTTCTGAAACACTGACTGTACAGTGGAGTTTCACAGGATAAATGTGCTGCTGCTGCTTCTGGAGAAAGGCAGTGTCAGTTTTCTACCTGTATCCTGGGACTAGTTGATTCAGCTCACTAAAATGGAGTAAAGGAGTAAAAATATTCCTTTTCCTCTTCCCCAGATTGCTTTTCTGCTGGTTAGTGAACTTAGTTGCCTTTCTAATGACACATGCAGATAAATACCAGAGCACATGGCCAAGAGCAGGGAAGAAGGAGGCGGCATTCTAGTACCTTGCATGATTGGAAAAAATACCTATCCTCTGCATGTTTGGGGACCACAGGAAGGCAGGCAGAGGTTACTGCCTATCTGTTGTTGTTTGCATTCCTGTTGAAAAGCAGATGTCCCAGAATCTGCCTGTTACTGGACATATCTTGCAGCTTGTGATAGTGCAAAGGGGTATTTCAAGGATCCTACAGATGGTCATAGGCTTGTCATCTGGGAAAACTGCATCTGGAAGAGCCTGTCTGCTGCCCAGGAGTGGCTTGCTGGAGGTATTCGGGACAATCTGTTCCTCTGCTGCTTGGGCAGAAAGGACTCTTTGTGTCAGTGACGGATCTACGTGGGCTCGTTTGTGCTCATTAGACATTTTAGACTAAATTTTGACTTGATTTATCTACTGATTCTGAAGCTGTACTACATGCAAGACACTGCAGCATTGTTCTCTTCTTTTTTCTCTATTTTGCTTTGAAGAAATTTCTAGAAAACTTCCTTGAAAATAATCTGAAGGGCTATATGGCTGAGACATCTGCTTCAGTCAGACACAGTGTTCTGTGTAGTTTTGGAATGGTTTTGGTTTGGTTTGTGGTAGTTTCCTTCTATTTATTTATTTTTTTTTTTTTTAGATTTTGGTTGTGAGAGGGTTCTTGCTTTCCAGTGTGTTGGAAGTTTGATGGAAGCAGATTGGTTTCAAGCAGATGGGACTTATAATGGCATTATAAAACAAGGCTTTATCAAGAGATTGCTGAGGAATATCTTTGGTGCAGGTAGCTCAGTGTGCAAGCTGCAGTTTAAGATCAGGTTTTGCTCAGGGTGAGAGCGCAGAGAGGCCATGAGTTGCCAGCCCTGTACTGGTGGTGCCAGCCCAGTGAATGGACACTGACACAGCAGGAGCCATGAACTGCCAACCTGCTGAATAACAAAGCAGATGAAGATGAGAGAGGCCAGCAAGGTAGGTGGACATGGAGAGGCTCAGCAGCAGGAGGAGAAGACTGGGGAGGAAGAATGAGACTTGGGTGCAGGTAGATTGTGAGAGTATAAAAGTGCAGGGATTCCACTCTTGGGTCCTCTTTGGAGGCACCAGCTCCAGGTGTTTCTGTGTTACTGTGCCATGAGTAAATGGCTTTATGGAACAAGACATCTGAGACTGCTATGGAAAACCTGAGATCAAGCCAGTAAGGAAGCTTGGTCTGACTGTGTGTGAGTGGGGTGTGCAGGGAATCAAGTGGGGCACCTGTTGGGTCACTGGAGCCACCTACCGTGAAAGGGCTTTGGTCCTTGCAGTCTGGCCTTGGGAGTGTGGCTGCCAGAGTCTCCTGAATGGTCAGACTGGGAACTTTGCTTAACAAGATGGTCTTAAACTTGTATGCCTATGTCAGTCTGCCTGTTCATTTGCATAAAGTTAAGTGCCTGCTTGAGCTTTTGCAAGATGGGAGCTTATTCTGTAAGTGTCTTCTAGGGAGGTTTTTTGATGGCTTGTTTGCATATAATGAACCAGCTTGTAAAATTACTATTGTATATTACTATACAAATCCTTTGGGGAATAGTATTTTACGAAACAGCCTGTACAATGCATTTAATTCTCAAGTGGCTATTTTAAATTAGTTGTGTTCATTATACTTAAATCTAGTATGTTTTGTGGCCATGCCCTGTGTAAAAAAGGCTATGAAAGAAAGCCTGTTTCACATTCCTAATATTGTAGATAACTTTATGAAATTTCAGGTAATGGGAGGAAGATATGGCTAAATATTCCGAGACCTTTGGCCACATATTTTTTAATTGTAAGGAGTCATTTAAAATCAAAACCATTTCTTTGTAACAAAAGGATTACCCCTCCCTTGTACATGGCTTAATCTTGTTGTGTGTATTTCGCCAATCTCCTACCTTGTTTTAATTGGAAAGGGAGGGGAGTTGAGGTTCTTAGGATGAATTTACCTTTAAACTGCTGATCTAATCAAGCATGATAGTCTAAATGTTTGATAGAAGTAAGAAATAGGGAATTAATCGGCATTACAGAGGCCACTTCTACTGCTGTTTTGGCACAGGCCAGCAGTGGAACTTCACATTACACACTGGCAGATGCAGATTTTTGCTGCTGCAGATAGAGCTGTGCCTCTGAAAGTGAACACTTACCCTGTGTGCTGGGCTTTGCTGATGTCCAGGTCTCTGTGATTTGGAGAGCACCTTGGTTGTATCCCTCATATGTCGCAAATTTAGCAAAATGCTGTAGTGTAATTCTGGCTGATTTGAATGATTTGAATAAATACTAGGACGGAATAACTTCTTTTTCCCTTTTCAGCGTCACTCCTCTCTTCTCTTGTGGGTGTCTACCAAAGACTAATAAGTGTTTGTAGTGAAGACAGTGTGCTAGCAGTTTGGGATTAACATCCCTGGTGCTTATCTGGACCTGCCTAACATGTTAATTGTAAAACTGTCTGCCTTTGTTTGGAGCTTGTCTTCACTTGAAAAAGATTTTCAAGTATCATTGTACTGATACAATTTTTAGCTACAATTACAAGCTGACTGTTCTCAGTGGAGATATAATTTATGACAGGTTAGTTTCCATTAGGTTTCCAGAACTGATAACTCTTCTGGTGTGGGGTTTTGAGTCTTTGAAATAAATGTTTATGCAACACTTAAGCTTTTGCTAGCAGCATAATGTCACTGGTCAGGGTATCATGCTTTTCCGTGCTGCAAGCTGTTTTCACTCTGCCTTTAAATTTTGGAAGCAAAGACCTGCTCTGTCTGCACTTGAGTTCTGGTAAATGCAAGTCCATGTGGAATGGATAGTCGTATCCCATCTTAAAATTAAATATGGAGGTTTCAGGTAAGGTGTTAAGCAAAGGAAGAGCATACCTAGTTTCTTGCAGGATCTTTTGTGCATCTTCACAGTGTTGGGAGAAAATACTGTAGGGAGGTCAGGTCTGGTGGCTTAAGGCTTCCTAAAGTTGTCTGTCCTCATCATTTGGCTGAGGTTATTGTTGACCCAAGCTGGACACTGGGATGTGCCTCTCTCATATCCTGCCCTCTTACTACCCTCATTCATGAGACATGACACGTTGCAGTGGTCCAGCTCGGGCATACACTTCTCACAGTCCCTTTGCTGAGAGATAACATGCCCTCAAATACAGTGTGAGGATCTGTGACAGCCTCCCCTGTGTGGCTTAGTAACCAAGTTTGGGAATCTGCTGTGTTTCAATAACTACTTTGCTGTTTCTTTTTGCAGGGGAGCGACCCTATCAATGTGCGATGTGTCCTTATTCCAGCTCTCAGAAGACCCATTTAACCAGGCACATGCGCACCCACTCAGGTTGGTATGGAGTGGCAGTAGCGTGACTGAGGAAAAGAGGGTGGGTCACAGTATCACAGCATGGCTGCAGTTGGGAGGGACATTTGGAGGTCATCTGGGCCAGACCCTGCCTCCGGAAGGGCCACCTAAAGCAGTCTACCCTGTTCTGTGTGAGATGCCATCTTAGCCAGTACGGCCTGAGCTTCAGCTCCTTTTTTAATGGGCGAGGTTGTCTTGCTAAGGAATGCTAAGTCATGAATAAAATTGATAATGGGAATATTTCTTTTTCTTTTACTTTTCAAGATCTATTCTGATATTCGTATGGCTGCTCTAGTAGTCCTACTAATCTAGCAATAAATACAACATTGTGACAATATAGGAACAAATTCTTGTACACTGCTGTCATATCTGAATTCAAATCAGTGAATCAGGGAACATTTTGAGAGAGAATCTCCTCTGTGGTGTTTGGGTTTGAGTCTCATCCAGGAGTTCTGAGGGAACCCTTAGCTTTTGTTTAGTATGACACAGTGATGTAAATTAGTGTCTGCTTATGGCAAGGAGACACAGGAGAAAAAGCAAACTCAGGATGTTCACGAGTGACTCAGTCTTGTGGCACAAAAAGCCAAATTAGCAATTCTCACTAGCCTTTATTTCCCATTACTGACCATGAGCTGTGGTGTTACAAACATTTGCTCTTGTGCTCTTGTGAATCTTTTTGAATGAATTAACAGCATTTTTGGGAGTTTTAACACCACAGACACAGGTATAGTTGCTTTTTATGATTCTCGTAAGGGAGTTCAGGTAGAGGCTCTGCTTTTGATTTGTTTTTGTAAAATCTGAATTGACCAGGTGAATTCCTAATGTTGGCAAACAGGAATTGAAGTCTCCTGAACAGTAATTGTCTCAATTTCAATTGATGAGGCTTTAAATTGAAACCATGAGACAGGCAATTTCAGCTGTAGTAGAGAGGGGCTTGGGCCCATTAAAAATAGCCAGCTTTAAAATGACATGTCAGTATTTTGGTGTGAGAATTTTGTGAATGTGGTATTCTGCTTTCAGAAACAAAAAAAAAAAATATTTAGTAGAACCTCTGGTATGCAAATGAACCACCAAATTTGCAAATGGTTTGGTCAATACTGAACCTGAAAACCATTTCACGAACATATTGCTCTGCCCTTGTTCTGTGCAAGGAAGTCTCAACTCTGAAGGCGATAAGCAGTGGGATCTGCCTGTGGCTCCTGCCTCAAAGGTCTCTGAGGGAAGGCATGACTTTCACTATCAGGGGTCTTGTATTAATACCTCTCCTAAATTCTATTGTATGTTTTGTTGGATTGCCCAGGCAGCTGCAGCTTTTCTGTGGCAATTTCTGGACTCCTGCAGTTGACAGGCTGGCTGTTTAAGGCCCATGGGTGCTGTAGCTTTCATCGTGTGTCAGACAGCAACTGACAGTGGTTTAGAGTCTAATTCACAGCTGGTTTTTTAGCCATCTCGGTACGTATAATTTTCACTTGTGCAGTAAAACCCCAGGATATAGTGGAGGTGATGGACACAAACTCTTCACATGCTGTCTTTAAGTTATCTGGTTGCAGCTGCCTCTGAGCACTCTATGCACTTAGAACAGCTTGTTCATGTGTATGTGAGAGAGGCTGTTCTTGTCCTCCTGCAGTGCATCACAGAACTGTTCTTTGAAGTGTAGGTGATAAAGGCTTTATACTTGGAAGAATGAGCAATAAACACATCAAACTTAAACGTGTAGAAAGTGTCACCAGAGAGAGGAAAAAAGAAGGAAGTAAGGTAGAAAGGGAGGCAATGAAAGTAGCTCTTCTTTAAATAATAAATAGATGCTTTAGACAGACATGAGATGGTCTGGACTCTTAAACAACTGTCCCCCTACTTCCTGCCAGGGAGGCAGCACAGCCTTTTCTAGAGTTTGCGAGGGTGTTGCAGATCATGTGGTTAATGGACAAACAGGCACCATATCTTCAGTGCAGGCTGGCTGGTCTCCTGAGTCATGCTACAGAGCCTGCTTGAGTATGAGCAGTGGCTTGCTGGGGTGTGAGAAGCACTATTGTATCATGAGCAGAAGGGACTGGAGTGGATTTTCAAAATACTTAAGAAGTAGCATGCATTAGTTCTGCAGATCAGTTTTGAGATGCTGGTTCAGAGCTCAGGAGTATCCCAAATTCCTCAGCTAAATTGGCACATATGCAGGTGCTCCTGAAGTATTTCTGGACTTGAGTTGTCCAGAAGTGTTTTTCCTGTTTGCCTTGATGTGTAAGGGGAAAGCTATTTCTGCTGCAGTGGCATGCACTAAGAAGAACATTTCAGGAACACTTCTACAGGTGTGGTTACACTAATGCAAATGTAGATTTTAATAGTAACATGATGGCTGTGGACTGCACTTTGTTGGTTTGCAATGAGTAGCCTGCAGCCAGAGCACTATTTGTTTGAGGCACCAAAACAGTGAACTGTTTTTTTTCAGAGGTAAAGATCATCTGGGCACCCCTTTCATGTTCTTAGGTTTTTGCTATCTTCTTTTCCCCCATTTCCTTTTCAATGCAAACATGAAATACACTAAATCTGTGTAAAGTTGGACTTTTTTGAAACATTTGTGTGAAACTGCTATTCATCAAATGTTACATTTCCATTTTTCTACAATGCATTCAATGGACCAGTTGGGTATGGATTCCATTTGCTAATATTTCTGTAGAGAGATCTCTGCCGGTATGTATGCCTAGCCAGAACCTGTGACGTTGTTACTGCTTGTTTGATTTTGGATCCCCTTCCTCCCAGCCCTCACCCTTTCTCTCTTTTTTTTTTTTTTGCATTTTGTTCTTAGTGTCTTGTGAATGTGTTTGTGACTTGTGGATTTCTTATTTTGACTTTGCTTCATTTTAAAGGCGCATGGATAATTTTTTTTTTTTCCTTTTCGAGTTTCATATTTCTGTATCTGTATTAGTGGGAAGCGATTGCCCTGCAACCATGCTTGATAATCACCGTCATTCCCTTCCGTCCTTCCTTTCTTAGGTGAGAAGCCTTTCAAATGTGACCAGTGCAGCTATGTGGCCTCAAACCAGCATGAAGTGACTCGTCATGCGAGGCAAGTGCACAACGGGCCAAAGCCTCTGATCTGCCCGCACTGTAACTACAAAACTGCTGACCGCAGCAATTTCAAAAAGCATGTTGAGCTCCACATCAACCCGCGCCAGTTTCTCTGCCCTGTTTGTGATTATGCAGCGTCTAAAAAATGTAACCTGCAGTATCACATCAAGTCCAGGCATCCCGATTGTTCTGACATCACCATGGATGTCTCAAAGGTGAAGCTACGGACTAAAAAGAGTGAAGCAGACTTTTCTGAGAGCGGTAGTGACAAAGTGGGGAAAGAACCAACAAAAGGAGATTCAGCTGCAAAGAAAACGGAGAAAATTGTGAAGGTGGAGAAAAAAGATAATTCAGCGAAGGAAAAAAAGTCAGCAAGCAGTGTTTCTGCAGGTCAGGTGACAACCAGGAGTCGGAAATCAGCTTCAGAAAACAAGAAGGTGGATATTAAAACTGAGAAAAGTACTGAGAAAACGTGTAAAACAAAGAAGGTCAAAAGAAAAGCAGAGACTGAGGCAACTTCCTCAAACCAAGAGCCTGCAAATGATAGCTCAGTAGTAACAAAAAAGAAAAAGAAAGTGGAAGCGAAACCCAGAGAATACCAGGAAGCTCAAAAAAGTGATGTTGCACCAGAGGAAGAGCCTAAAAAGCAAAGTTTTTGCCTCAAGAAAAACAGAAAAAAGAAAGCTCTGAAAATTAAGCACAGTAAAAAGAACAGTAAACTTGATCAGGAGAAGATTGAGGAAGAGGAGATGCCAGATGAGTATCCTATTACAGAAGAAGATGGAGATGTTAAGCTGGACACTGAGGGGAGTGACCAAAAGGGGCAAAGTCCCACTGACACAGTGGCATTAAGCAACAATGGTGGTCATGCTGTCAGTGGTGAGAGCGCTGATCTTAAAGGAAACTGCATCCAGGGTTCAGGGCAGCTTTGTCTGCCAGCTCAGGATGCAAACACAGAAGGTGAGGTAGAGGACCAAGAAATGCCTGTGGCAGCAGGAGAGAGTGAAGAGGAGAGACAGGCAGACAAAGGGGAAGACACTTGCTCTCAGGAATCTTCCCATGCAGCATCTTCTGAAAAAAGCTTGGATGTACTCATGGATGTGGTACCAGATCTTGCACCTGAGAATGAGCCAGATGAAACTGTGGCAGAAACTAAGTCAAACCTGATGGACTTGACCAAGACGTGCCTGCCAGCAGCAGAGTCAGCAGCAGATGCTGTGCCAGTGCCTGTGCCCACAGAAGGGTGTACACAAAGCCCTAAAGTGGCTCTGTCCTTATCTCGGGATAACTCAGGCATGAATGAATCTCAGGAAATGGATGAGGATGAGGGCATCCACAGCCATGAAGGCAGTGACATCAGTGACAACATATCAGAAGGAAGCGATGACTCGGGGTTAAATGGTGCTCGCTCTGTACAAGAGGAAACAAGTCCAAAGATGTCACAAGAAGCTCCGGACACCACGGTGGCCAGGGAGAACTATGTGTGCATTTTTTGTGACCGCTCATTTAAAAAGGAAAGTGAATACAGCAAGCACCTCAACAGGCACTTAGTTAATGTGTATTATCTTGAGAAGGCAGCAAAAGGGCAGGAGTAGAAATAGCTGTGGTTTGAGGAATCTTCTTTTGTAAGATCCTACACAGCTTGTGTAAAAATATTGTAGACTTTTTTTTTTAGGCACGGTTTGCTTTAGTGTCTGCATTGGTTTCTTTTTTGGTTTAGGTTTTTTTTAAGTTGAAAATATTTTTGACAACTTTATGTGTCATGGTGAACTCATTAACTATTGTATCTCTTAATTAGAGAAAGCAGGTAGGGTGTATGAGGTTGTGTTCTATAAAATCACTGTAAGCTTCTAGTCTATTAGCTTATGCAGCTCTTTTATAAAATGAGTTTTTGGAATGAGACTGGAGCTAACAATATACAAGTTGGATGTTTATAGAGCCACTGGCATAAGTTGCTTTTTGTTCTAGCAGCCTACTCTTTCTCTCCCTTTTTCCCCTTTCCCATTTTTTTTTTTACTACTTTTCAATGTGTCTAGATGTTCAGTGTTAAACTACTTGATGGTTTTTCTACCAGGAAGATAGATTCTATTACATAAAGAGCACTTTGTAAAAGAAATCAAAGTTGGCTAGTGATGAACATAACTGTTTAAAGCTCATTACAATTATGAACATACATTTCAGATCCCCTAAGCATGAAACATGAGCCAAAATTTGAGAGTCCTTCCAACTTTTGATTGGAGAACCTCTGTCTTGATTAATATCTTAATCACTGATCTGTAATTGGCTTTGTTATTGGGGAGCAAGTTTGTTATTTTTAATTTCTACTTTTTGTTTTTTGATTGTGCTTTAAGGGCTTAAAATGTTGCACTTGTTTTTGATTTTTACCTATGCAGTTTAATCTTCTAGGTATAGTGCTTGTGCAGTATGTGTACACTTTATATATGCATGTTTGGTTTTGTATGGGTAAGTTTTTTTTATTTGGAAACGCTCAGACTTGTTGCTTACCGTGGGGACAGTTTTCTGTGGCAGTTTTTTGTGATGCTCCTTACTGCAGATTTTTCTTGTTTTCCTGGGGTGTGATTAACTGTGCATAAAGTTGCTGAAATTATGAACTGCTTGGCTATCTGTTTTTAAGTTGGTTTAGAATTGTACAGTCCTTGAGCAAAACAATACCAATGCAGTTCCAAAACACTTTTACAGGATTTATTCTGTCATGGAAATGTGACTTCTGATACTTTGAATACACATTCAGAGTAATAAATTCTGATTTGTAATTTGGGATCACCAGACAGGAAAATAATCCCTCTCAGTGGAAACAGTCTGCAGATTCTGCAAGTCTGGAATTTTTTTTCCCCCCTTCCATTTTCATTTTTGTGGTGGACAGCAGTCAAACTTCATGAGCTTTAAAGAAAATCAAATAGTAGCAGTGATATAATCTAACATCTCATACACAAAAAAACCCAACAAACAAATAAAGATAAATCAACTGCTAAGCAACAAACCTAGTATTAAAAAACTGTAGGGATTTCTCCTCCATATTAATTCAAAACCATCCTACTTTCGTCCAGAGAGAAACATGTAAGTTATCAGATTGTCGTCTCAGGTCTACATGTCATACCAGGAGTTTTTAATTCTAGACAGATTTGTTTTCTAGGACACAAATGCAAGAGAGATTGCATACCTAGCTGCTTGCTAACGAACCAGTGGCAAAATGTAAACAAAACCCAAACCAGCAGGGAAGAAGCAAAACCCTCCAGGTCCCATCTATGCACTCTTTGGACTGTCATTAGCTGCCTTTCCAGTGGGAGCAGTTAGGGACAGCTCCAAAGAAGCAAATTTGGAGGCAGGTGTTACTTGGGGAGTAGAGTTGAAGAGCTCAGACAGCATTTGTCAGAGCACTTTATTGCAAGTAACTCTCTCTGTGTAAGCTATGGAATAAACCCCGTTCTTCACTGTGTTGTCCCCACAGCATCTTCCCCTCCAAACAAACCCACTGCTGTTAATGATTTGAGAGCAACAATGCTACATTGCTTCTGCTTTTGGGAGAGGTAACAGGAGGCCAAAGATTTGAGAGGGAAGACATCCCTCATGGCAGAAATTAAGTCGTATAATGTATAGAGAGTTTTTGTTTGCATAGATAGTGTTCAATCCTTACCTTGGCTGCGACAATCATTGTCAACTCAAAATCAAGTTGCAACTATATTTATGTTAAACATTAAAAAAACAAACCTAGTTGAATTGTTTTCCTAAACTACCAGTTGTAATAGTTTTAGATGTATTTTTTTCCTTCATAATAGTATTTCTTTATATATAATTGTTGCCACCATTTGTGAGTGATGTGAGCAGATGCTGGGAATTCCAGTACTGTGGAGAGGTTTAAAGCTCCCTTCTTATCATTGTGAAGAGTCTTTGCCATTTTGCGAGAGACTTCAAGGACTTTAGCTAGGTTCAAGTAAACTCATGGACTGGCCTGATAATTTTTCCTGTTATTTTTTAAATGAAAATGATGCTGTTGACTGACTTTAAAGCTCTCTCTGTGAGACAAAAGCAAAGGTGGTTCTCTGAAATACTGTGCTGCACATTTCGGTGAAGTGGTCAAGGTTTCAATGCTTGATCTGACAAGAACTCTTTGAAGACAACAGTTGGCTCCTCTTTGGCAGAGTTTCCTACCACAAGACAAGAAACTGAAAATAAATTATTAACATATTAAGAAGAAGAAAAGTTGATTTTTTTTCTATCTGAGACCCATCAACAACATCCTGAACTGGCTAATCTTAGTGCAGAACTGTGCTGGAATTCTCTGCAAGGTTTGGGATTATGTTACGATAAAAAGGCAAGGATGTAATGCATTATATTTATCTCAAATGTTAGGCACTGCTAATACGAGTATTTGAGGGAGAGTATGGGTCACATAGCCCACCATAAATGGTGGTCTTACATTGCTGTGTCTCCCTTTAAACAATGCTTTTTTTTTTTTTTTTTCTTTTTCAATATTGTTAAATTATTTCGTGTTGTTTTTGCCAATGCTAGCATGTTTGTGGTTTCTTGGCAATAATACCTGTGTTTGTGTTCAACCTGCAGTATGTGGTTGGAAAGATTAGCATGCTAATATATCCCTACACTGCCAGCCCTTGGTTGAGTCATATGTTTTAGGCTTTTTTCTGTATGAATCTGTACACTCAAACTAACTGCCCTGAAAAATGGTCAAGAAGTGGATAGCTAGGCACTTAAAATCCATGGTATTGCAATTGTTGTTTCTGGATTTTGATGATCTAGGCTGGAACTGTAGTCATTTAAAGAAGAATGTTTAACAGCTGAGAGGCCAGTTAAGATACAGTAATGTCATTGATTTCAACAGATTTAATGTAGCTGAAAGGTATTAAATAAAATTCAAGAGTTTTCTTGAATGTCAGTTGTGTAGATATGTGGCATGCATATGATATTAACAGAATCCAAATAGCTAAAGAAACTGGTTTATATGTACATATATTTTCCCCCCTCTAAAATTACATTAGCTAACAAAATTTTGTAAGCTGACATGGAAACATGTTTATGATGTTTAGTTGCACCATGTTTGATGCTTTTACAGTGCAATACTTGTATTCTCTGAATTAAACCAAAGGTAATTTTTTTTTCATGCTCTCTACTGTAGTGCATGACAGTCTTTTCTGCTTTTGTAATAGACGTAAAACGAGCCAGATCATGCTTCCTGTTTTTACCTGAATCATGTATAAGAAGTCTTTTGTTCAAAATGTAGTATAAAGTTAAACTAAATTGCATTATATTAACCTTTACAAGTGTATTTTCCTAAGCATAGTTATGATTAAATAAACTTTATTAAGGAACCTTGCTGCTTCTATCTTCCACTTATTATTGGCTGTTGAAGCCATTTGTAATTAGAGGCAGGAGCAGTACCAGTATCATTGACAGAGCTCCTAAAGACCTTAAGCCAGGCAAGTGGGCCTGAGGGCGTCAATACAGAGATGCCAGACTTGACTGCAGACAAGAACAGTGGCTTCAGAAATAGGTTCTTTTTCCTTTTCAGCATATTGTTTTCATTTCCCTGCCCACTTTAGTAAGGACAGGGCACAAGATGAGGGCTGCATGCACACAGACAAGGTTCAAATGCAGTGCTGAAGCTGTTTGTCATTTGGAAGGATGGGCCCAATAGGCATGAAGGGCAATATTTTCTGCCACCAGAGAAGAATTGCAGCTTGATGGAAGCTGTGGAATTTAAATTTGAGTTACAGAGGTAATGCAGGTGACAGTGGAAATGTAGGTTTGTGAGCTGTGCAGTTGTTACTTGAGCAGCAAAGAGCAGAGTGCAGTGTTGCCAGAGGATGTAGCCTTGGGGGCTGCAGTGCAGTGGCAGGGGCTGTTAGTGCCCAGACAAGGGGCAGGCTTGGGTTGCTTCTCCTGGGGTTTTGTAGGCTGCATGTGAACAGTTCATGGTGCGGACAGGGAACAGGAGTGGTGCCTTAGCCTCCCCACAGACTGCAAGGGAGTTGTAGGAGTGGCAGGGGCTGCGTACCTGAGTGCCTCTTTGTCCGTGCTGAGTTAATGATTTCAAACTGGATCAACAGAGGAGGCCCTGCCCTTTGTACCACCAACTAGTGCTGCCTCCCACCCTCAGATAGGTGTTCCTGAGACAAGCTGACCTGCCTAGAGAACCCAAGTGGGTTGGCAACCTGAGAAATCATTTTCCCTTAAACCTGCAGTCAGGTCATCCTTATCTTTGCGTAGTTGCTTGCACCCTGTCAAAAAACCTGCTGTTTTTTTCCCAGTAGAAAAACAGGATAAAACCCAGTAGGCTGAAAACATGCTACGAATCTGCTTTGTACTAAGTTGTTTTTTAATGGAACCAGGTAGCCAAGCACAGATGTATGGCTCTGCAGTACCTTGCAGGCCAGCAGGAGACCTTGCCCACACAGTGAACTGCCCAAAAGGTGAGTTGACTTGCATGAGGGATGGCTTAGCTTCCTAATGGCCTGTCAAGCTCATGTCTTAATTCAGCTGTTTTATTTAGGCTTTGCTAATCCTCTGAAGGAGCTGAAAACTAGGTTCCTGATTTTGGTTTGGTGATTGTCTTTTGTTTGTTTTTAAAGCTTAGCCATGCTGATATAAATTGCTTTAACACTGTTCTTTTATATAAGTATATATATGTATAATATCAGCTGTATGTAGAAAAAAGGAGATCTAAAAGGATAGGTGTCCTGCCCAGGTTGTTTTAACCTTAGTAAATTGAGCTCTCTGTATCTCCATCTTGGCTGGAAGCATCAGACCTGCAGCAATGCACCCTGTCTCAGGCCAGGCAGCTGAACCTGTCCCTTGCCCTCGGGTCAGTCAAAGGATCCTTCTTGGTCTTCCTTGGTCTCCTTGGTATGGGTCAGAGTGCTCAAGCTGCTGTCATCTGCAGCAGAGGCTGTGCTGCAGGGGAAGGACAGATGAGGCTTATTGCTGGGTTCGTATCTATCAAAAACAGCCAAAGGAGAGTTATGGCAAAAAGTTGAGTGGAAGAATAGTGACTGGTCCCTTGGTGAGGATGCCAGGGACAGGGATGTTGATGGTGCCTTGAGTCATTGCAGAGTGCATCTGTCAACTCATTTATAGATGTCACTCAGTAACTTAACTCTTCAGGTAAGACCTCTTTGGATCATTTCAATAAAAGATTGGGCTTTGAATAGGTGCTTAATCTCTGGGAACACAATGTCAACCTCAGTTTTAGCATACTAGCAGGAAAAATGGAGAGCACCTCACTTCTGCACTTATCCCTTCCAATCTTCTCTGCCCTCAAATTCAAAAGAAAAAATCTCCATGAAGTCACCAATAGCCTTTAAGTTCATTTTTAGGTGAAAATCTTCCTTGCTCCCCATGGCAGAGCTAGAGACCTATTTGTGGTAGTTTTTCTTTACACAAATCTGCTCTTTCTCTTGCTCTAATTCTAATCTCCTGAATTCTTTGTCACAGAATTTTCATTCAAAGGTTTCTATGCCTTTTTTCAAGCCAGCAATCCCTGGAAATGCTCTGGCAATTCAGGCAAGAGTTGCCTCTATTTTGCACAATGGTCTGTGGAGACAAGCAATGAAATTGAAGTTAAATTAACGGCTTAGTAACTTACAGCACAGATCTGAGACTTGTGACTCCTATTTACCACTTCTAATTAAAAAGACAACCACCAAACCCTGTCTTTTCTAAGCAGTGGTGGTCCCTACAAAGTGTATGCATTCCTGGGCCCGTCCTCCAAGCACCACCTCAGGGGTTGGGGGGTCTCCTGTTGGTTCCCTGACATAACCCTTAGCCCCAGGCAAGGTCTCTTGCCTCAGCATGAATTTGCAGCATGTGTTTCCTTCTCTTGCAAGGGCTGAACTCCAGTGAAATACCCCTGGGCCAGCTGGAGCTAAGCAAACATCTTTCTAGGGTTGCCCTGCACTCATGGGTATGACTCAACTGCCTGGGAGGTGAGGGCATGAGCTGACCTCATTTGGAAATGGATACCTCTCTCTCCCGCTCTCTTCAGCCGAAGTCCCCTGCTTTGTCCTTGGGTCTCTCCAACCTGATCTTCTCTGTTATCTTCTACCTTTTCTATGGTCTTTAGTGTGTCTCACGCTGCTATTATTACAGTGATGTGGCACTAAAGAGATCACCAAAACTCAGGTCACTGGTTTAGAAAAAGGAGCACAGAGGAAAGGAAATGTTTTCTTTCAAAAGTAATCTGGTTTTGACTTCCTGTATCTTTCAGTAGATGAGAACCATGGGGGAAAAAATTCTGGTCAGCCTCAACACTTGGTTTCAACTCTGAGCCTGTCATTCCGTGGCAGTTCTGAAATGCCTTATAAAGAAAGAAGATTTTTCAAATACAACTGGCTTCCAACTCCCCAAGAATTTTTTTTTGGCCTGATTTTGATACTATAGAGCCTAAAATGGCCTTGGATACCTTGATTAATTTTCCTCTAAAGGAATAAAATACAACAGACAATACAAAAGGAGACAGAGTCACAAAAGCCTTTGGTTCACCAAAATCATCCCCTCCTGAAGATGGACAGCAAGAAACAAAATGTGTCCAGCTTTACAGGTGATATCAGTCCTCAGAGGGCTGAGCACTGTGCTGTTTCCCTTATGGTTTGTGCCAGTTTGGAAGCAAGAGAGCAGGCAGGAAAGGCAAGGGACCACTAAGGGACCTGACTGGGATGAGATGAGGAACTTACAGTCAAATTCACAATGGAGTAACTTGCTGTTACTAAGGTGGTGGGAAATCAACACGGGCCTCCTCTCCACTATAGCCTACCTTCATGGTAGGTGACTGGTGGAAGCACCTTCCACCTTGGTTTCTGCAATTGAACCAAAGCCCAGTCTCACAGCTGATAAGACTGAGAGAAAGGCTAGTGTCCCTGATGAAGGTCTTTCAAAAGGTTCTAACAGAGGATCAGTGGAAATTCTTGTTGCCACATGAGCATAGACTGAATGCTGACAGCGTCACCAGGGTGGAGAGAAAGTCTGAGGCTTTTTTTTTAACTGAAAACTTCGGGTTTACTGAAAAATCCATGTGGAAATGCAGTTGACCCTTCCCACTGCATCTTACCTTCAGTAAGTACCATTCTGTTGTGCCCTGTAAACCTTCTGTAGTTCATTAGATAGCCATAAAAACATGATGCAGATGTACTCAACTCAGTCTTACATGGTGTCAGAGGAAAAGCCATTTAAAAACGGTGATGCTGAGTATAGAACTCTAGTCCTTTTACCAGTATTTGTGGTTTAAGTGTTGTTTTCTCCCCCCTTTCCTTCCAGAGATCTCTGGCATCCTGAGCCAGAATTCCCTCGTGCTTCAGGCAGGAGGAAGCTGTACAAGCCCGCAGGCATCACTAGATGGAGCCAGCAGTCCGCCGGCTCCAGCACTGCTCTTCCAGCCTGGAGGAACACCAGGTTTGAGCTCCGGGCTGTGTGCTGGACTACTCGGCTGAGGACGACAAGCCCGGTTTATTTTTCCGAAGCTGAAAACAAGAATCAACGTCTAGGCAAAAATAGTGCCAGAAATATGATCACGTTTTCAAGCAGCTGTAAAATTTTACACGTAAAGGAAATGAGCAGTTTTGAGGAAAGGAGTAACAGTTGCAGCAGAACAGGTATGTGATATTGAACTGATACTAACCTACTCTGTTACCCCACTGTGAGAAGTCAGAATATGGTGCAGAACATTTGTGGTGTAGGTTTCTGTGTGTCCCCAGAAACTCTGAAAGGGAAATGCATCTGCAACCAGAAGCAAACACTTTATCTGAACAGCCTTTTTTCCAAGAACATCCAGGAAAATAGAGGCTGTCAAATTGTGGACCATATGGCAACTCGGTTCTGACCCATTGGGTTTGCTTCCAGCTGATGAGAATTTAGTTGTCAAAAGAAAACCTTACTTAGGAAGACCCAAGTGAACAAGTCTAAACAATTTTTTTTTTCTTCCTGTGTTGTTTTTTTTTTTTTTTTTTTTTTAATTTTTAAAAAATTTTTGTTCCTTTCTCCTAAGGGATTTTTCAGCCTTTGAGCATCTGTCTGTGACCTGAAGTAGGATTTGAAAATGTTGAAATCTATCAAAATAAGATAACTTCATTGCAATTTCTCCCACTGTGGACTTGAAATAATTACTGTAAAAATACAATTTCTATTTTTGTTGAAGTTGTTTTCCATTAGGAAATCCTCTGATGGATAACTTCCAGCTGGTTCTTGAGGTTAGATTTGTATGCCCTGCGTTATTCTCTTCCCTTTTGGCCTTTGCTCTCTTCCTTGTGCCTAGTCACTAATGGGTTAAAATGCTGCAGATCGTGGGCTTGCATTTGCATTGTAGTTTTTATGGCCTTCAAAACCACAATGTGTGTTTATTTCAGAAAGTGAAGAGATAAGAGCCTTGGTCAATAAGTAATTTCTTTACTCCATTAAGTACTTACCCCCACATTTGTAACAGTAAGACAAAGGAAGAAGTTTTCTAGGAGTCTATTGGGGCTGGCCAAATGTTTTCACTGGAATACTTTCTCACACACAATAGTCTTCAGTTCCTCTAAACCCCCACAACTTCAACACAAACAGAATTTGAACTTCTAGTGAAAATCCAGTAGTAATTTTTCATATTTTAAATGATTTTTTAGTTGAACATTAAAAAAAAAGTCGTAACAATTATTTTACAGATTAGTTGGCTTCATCTTCTATTGCTTACCAGCCGTCCTCAAAACTAATAAGCTTATAAATCTCTTTACTAAATTTTTAACTAAGTGCAGTTCAAAGTGAGAGAGAGAGGCAAACAGGATTGACGATGTTGACGATTCTGGGGTAGCTCACTGAGCCAACCAGTCCCCAAAATTTGAAGGTCATCAAGTGCCGTAATTCCCTCCCCACTCTCCGACCTGCCTCGGCTAGCTCCGGGTCAGAGATGGAAGGGATTCAGCATGGACAAAGCAAAAGACCAAGGAGGCTCTTCTTCCAGGCTTTATTCCCGAATGAGTTTCAGGGGAAAAAGACAGCGAGCATGGGAACCGCAGGGATTTTTCAAACCTTGGCAGCGTGCAGAGGAACCCCAGATCACAGCCAATCAGCCAGGGGGAAATGGGGAGGGTTAAACCATGTAACAAAAGATTGGGGGATCTGGGAAGGAACCATTTCAATGCAAAATGTAAACCAAATACAACAATCCAGTACCTGTATTACATGAACACTTGAACCAGCTGAATTATGTGGCTTGATATTTCACATAGATTAAACTCCAATAAATTTTCCCCTTAGTAGAGGTTTTGCCAATAGCAATAATTCCAATAGGAATTTTAACTGCATTGGTTCTACTTAGTCATAGTGGAAATAAGTGAATGGAGGAAAACAAAGAGAAAGGCAGGAGAAGCTCTAGAAATGCTGCACACCATCCAGACTTTCTCTGTGTGGGTTAATTTCCCAAGACTTTGGAATGGGATGACACTACTTTGGTCAGCTTAGGCTGGGTATCTTAGGCCAGACATCTGTTCCTGGAAGGTTGGGCCAAAGGTCGCTGAAAAACAATTTCTGAACAGCTGCTGGATTAAAAAAAACTAAAACAGGCCTTCTATTAACAGGATGCCTCTGTCACCCTGTGCCCTGGATAAGATTTTATTTATGTACATATGTGCCAGGCATGGCAATGTCAGTGCCTTGACAAATATGAAGTGTGTTCTTTTCACAAGAACTTTCTGAGGGCACAGAGCAAAATACCCCACCTCCAAGGTAAAGCTGGAGAGGGGCTGGATGTTCCAATTAGCAGTTCTACATGAGTAACAAAGCATTTTGGATTCCCATACCCATAGTCTCCTTCTCCTGTGATGTGAAAGTATTCTTCAGAGAGTAAAAAGGGAGGTGAAATATCTGAGAAATAATTTCTGAGTCAGAAAGAGGATATGGTGCTGATGCTCATTTTACCCTAAGGAACAAAACAAAGACTGGTAATTTATTTCATATCTCAGCCCTTTAGAATGCAGGCAGAAACTGCTCACATATAAAAACCTGCTCCTTGATTGAGATGTTTCATTAACTGTATTAAATGGGACAAGGAAGAAACACTTAGGAAAACAGTGAATCCAAAGAAATTATTTGAAGGTTATGTGGTAAAACACTTAGTTTCTCAACTAATTAGGGCTGCTGGGGAATGTGCAGTTTCTAGGTCATATTAAGTGTAAGAATCTTCCTTCTTTAGCCAATTGAAAAATGCTTGGCTGAACTTTTTTTGCAATGTAGTTTTTTTCCCCCTTGGTTCTCTCTCTTCATTTATTCATGCTGTATACTCAGCAACCAAATAAAGTTGAGGCAGCAGCCAAAACCACACCAGTTTATTAAAATCTACAGTTCATATTTGTTTCCCATCTGGAAGATCTCCCAAGTAATTTTGAACAGTAAAACTTTATATATGGTTCTTAAAATATTCTTCTTCAGTTGCACCTGATGATAATGGTGGTTGTTGCTATATTTCCCATACTCTGAAAACACTAACGAAGCGTTCAGATGGTCTGATCCTGGGCTCTATTTATCTTGAGAAGCTGATTGTCTTGGTAGAAGATGTTACTCAATATTTCTAAATGGGAAGATTTTGTTTATGCTTCTTTTCTTCTGCTGCAGTGATACAGTTGATAGTTCCAGTCTCAGGACAGTCTCTCTAATCACAGCTGATCTTGCTATCTCCATCTTACACAACCATCTAGTGCCCCTCTGAGCAACAAATAATCTTCTTTTGAGCTCCTGTCAAGACTAGCTCAACCGTTCTCACCTCTCTGCTCCAGTGAGCTCTTCTTTGCTTATGTATCAGCATATTTTTCTGTTTTTTTGCAGGCATGGGACATAGCGTGCAGACAGAGAAAAGTCTGAGATGAAAAAGTGAGAAAATCCATTCCATCGTGTTATAGATAAAAACGAGATCAAGCCAAATTAAATATGATTAACGTAAGCGATATTTATTTTGCGACCGAAATATGGTCCTCAATAGCCACAATCAAAAAAGGGACAGCGCCGAGCCCGGGGTCGGCACCAGGTGAGCACACTCTGATCTGATCTCTATCGCATCAGATCCTCCAAAGTTCACAAAACAGCTTTGGTTAGTCTGGTTTTTATACAGTTTCTTAGCTCGGAGCGGAGGTCTTTGTCTTCTTTCGTCTTTCCGCGTATTCATATGGTTTTCTTTCACTGCGTTGGGCTGGACAAAACTATATTCCGGGAGATGAATTTTGATGAAGGCAGATTCAGGTTTTACAGGAAGGTGGAATTGAGATGTAACTTGCAGATTTTGGTTTACTGGAAACGGGCATTCAGATGTATTTTTCGTGATGGCTATGGTTATCTTAATTATGGGTGCTTATCGGGCTCTTATCGTTTGGGTGTTCCCTGGATAAAGCCATCTCCACCGTGGCTACGTCTATTGTCTGGCTAACCCTTGCTCTTCAGTTTTTGTTGGCAGTTACAGTGTTGCGATTAAGCAATTCCTGTTCTTCCCTCGGCAGCTTTTGGTTTTAAGTTTTTATTACTTTATTGATACAGACATTACTTATTCTACATTAATTTGCAACTTTACACGAATTACATTATGTTATATATCAAATATTATTTAAAATGAGGAAACAGTATTTCAGTTGGTTTAGGGTTTTTTTAAGTCTATGAAAAATATCACTGTTCTTACTTTTGTGAGATGTTACATAGTGATTCATGTTACTATGAAAATACACCATGGGATCAATTTAAACAAGAATACTGAATTCAAAGTAAAGCATGGACATGAGACACAGAAAAATCGAATGATTTCATTATATTTGTTTAAATCACCTTGTTGTAAATTGTTGATTTTTTGTTTTTATGTATTTTTATTATTTTGTCACTATAATTATGAATTGTATCCACTTTTATGTATAAGGAAAATGTGAGCTTGTGCGGACATGAGCAGGCTTGTGTCTGCTGTTACCTGCTTGCTAGGAGTGTAACCTGAGAACATGTTTGAGCCTTGTCCAAACCTAGTTCGGGGCTTGTAGCCAGTGCTGCTTGAGTCCTAGCCAACATGTTTGGGCTTGCTCGGACTTGTACGTGAGCACAGTGGGCATGTCACAGCCCACCAAGAAACTGCCTATAAAAGAGGCAGTGACCAAAGGTGAGACGAACGTGTTGGTGGAGCGCAGACTCCCCGTGTCCCCAGTGCTGCTTGCCTGTTCCTTATCAACGAACTAATAAATTGCCTTATTGATTGACCTACCCAGTTTTGGTGAGTAATTTATAACACTTTTGTTCCTTAATTGGGAAATGAGCCGGGTGTGGGGTTTTTTTTGTTTTGTTTTGTGGTGTTTTTTTTTTCCTTTGTTTTTTGTTTGCTTGTTTGTTTGTTTTGTTTTTTTGTTTTTCTTTTTCCGATAGTGGAGTCTTTATCATCATCTGCTTCTGCAGTTTGGCTATTAATTCTTTTTTCTTGAAGAAATTAAAAGTAAAGCTGGCATTTTCACCTTCTGTTTGTGTTTCATGCTGGATTTTAATAAGCAAAAGAAAAAAAAAATAACAATTTCATAATTAAATGGAAATTCAACTTCTAAGCAGGCTTTTTTGCTTTACTTGAAAACTTCAACAAAATTTGTCAAAAATGTTACTTCATATTACCTAAAACAAAAGTCTTTGGGCTTTCAACTGTGTTCCAGACTACTTAAATGGAATTAAATCTCTGAGCCACTGGTTTCAGTCTGATTCATTAAATTACTGACACAATTTTTAATTCCAAGCCTTTTTTTTAAAATTGAAGCTTTCTAGTTCCTCAAAGTACACAATGCTTTTTTTTACAATATCTGATTTTGCAGGAGCAGTACCCTTACCTCACATATGTCAGCAATGAAGGATCTATTTACTATCTATTTCTATCGCTTTTGCAGTGCTGGTTCCTGTGGCCTGGTGGCAGGAGAGAAAGTCTCCGTAGATACAGCCTGGAATATGATACAAGTTTCCACATTGTCTTCACACACTCTTCAAGAACCCAATCCTCTTTATCTCTGTGCTGTGTCTTGTCCCATCAGTGCAAGACAAGGCCTGTACTTAAAAGGGCTGCCCACACTCAGGACCCCTGAGAGCCAACTAACTGGTCAGTGCTAGAGATCTGGTTAAGATTTAGCTCTGGTTTTCTCTCCAGGAAAACCTACATATTGGACAAAAGAAACAGCCCCCACTGTTCTCCAGCCTTTTTCTTATGTGCCACAATGCATGAAAGACAGTTATTCCTTTCAGACCTTTCAATTCTTCTAATAAAAAGTCTCATTTCCTAGAAGACTGGAATGCAAATTACCTTCTCTATTCAATCACAAAATCTCATCACTGCCTTTTCTTTATTTCACCACTAATAAAAGCTATTGAAGTAAAGCACCCTTCTCTCATTACAGAAAAACAGGCAGCAAGTCACCTTGAGATTAAAATGTATACTGCTACACACTTTTCTTGGCAATATAGAGCAGTAATTGCATAAGACAATGACAACAGAGACTAAAGTGAACATTGTATTTTTGTGGAACATTTCCAGAGACAATGGGGGAAATCCTCCACTGATTTAAAGTTGTGCAAAGATGCTACTATGGCTAATGTAAATTATCATGTCTTCATTGAGTTTCCCAGCTCCTCCAGCTCTCACAACTTGGGATACTTACCTAAATAATAGCTATGATCCAGTTAGTTTAGATGAGTATGACAAGGCAGATACATTAGATCAGTAACTGATGTTATAGATAATAAACGAATCAAACCGAATTAAAAGGTTAAATTGCCAAATTTTATTTTCGCGACCAAAAATACGGTCCTGCAAAGCCACAACCGGAAAGTACAACACCGAGCCCGGGTTCGGTGTTGGGTGAACACTTGATATTACCCAGCCTCTGTCGCACTGGGTCCCCTGGTGTTCACACCGCCGTCTTGGTTGGACCCCTTTTTATACTGTTTTTCATAGCCTGGAGCAAGACAGTCCTTTGTTTCTTTCAAATTCAGCTCTGGTGTCCACATAAGACAAAGTCCTTCCTGCTCTTTGACGAGATTTTGTGTCTGTTGTGTATTGCTTTTAGGTGGTGGACTTCATCTAGAGTCGGGGAATGCAGTCCTGGGGGAGGAGTGATGGGATTTTCAGGAAAATGCCGCTCCTCCTTGAGTTTCCTGGTTTCCCCAGGAGATAGGTGCTTATCGGTAACAGTCCGGCCTGTAGATATGTTAATTTACCTAGCTCTGAGGCAATCACTGCCTTTACTTTGTGGCTCGTTTATTTATTTTTTTTTATTATTTTGCAGACTTATTTTATATAAAACACGAATTACAACACGAATTACAATATGATATACATATATCACAATCCCTCCCCTTCTATATAAACACATTAATTCGTGTTCCCCATTTTAATCCTCTTCAGATTCTTCACTGCTATCCCATTCTTCTACTGGCTCTTTTTGATAATCTATATAGGGGAGCTGATTTCTCTCTATCTTTTCTTCAAATTTTGTCAGCGCCTCTATTGCCCTGGTGTTCATCTCCCCTCTCCCTAATTTCATTATTTTGGAGGCTCTACCATTCACCCTTCCTGATGCGAGTTCAGGATCCATGGGCATAGCTGCAGTTTGCATGCCCTGTACCACCGAGTGTATTAGTCTAATAAAACAAGGTATTAAACATGGTATGAATATGATTCCTGCCAATGAACACACAATAAAGAACACTAGCTTTTTCCACCAAGCTCTTGATAATAACTGGTCCCACCAAGATGCCTGGAGAATGAAATTCCATTTTTGGACTGGAACGTGTGCTACCCTCTTTATCTTTGCTGCAAGACCCTTTATAGTTTCTCTGTAATCATCAATTTCGACACAGCATTCAGATTCATTAAATTTCCCACAGACTCCCTGCTAATAAATAGTTTAATGCTATTCTATTCTGGTATACAAAAACTCGCATCTGGGAGTGCTGTTTAGCCAACAATTCGAGAGCATCTGAGGTGCGATTTGACACAATCTCTACCACGGCTTGCAGCCTTATCAACCTATTCAACAGGTACACCGGAGTCCGATACCCCCAAGTTCCATCTTGTGCCTAAGTTGCAGGACCATAGCATTCTATTATTCTTTCAGCTGGCCACTCTTCCCCTTCCCAAACTTGGCTGCCACCCACATTAGGGAGCTTCTTCCTTAATTCCCTTTTTTTTCTCTATTCAGTGTTTTATAGAGAGGTGCCCCCAGGAAAGTACTGTCAGACCTTGGTAAAGTAAAGAAGACCGGCTGAATAATCCCTAGAGTGCATGACCCCTTCCATTTTTGTGGTAATTCACTGTATGCTTTCTTCCCACACACCCAGTATATCCCATCAGGAGCTTTCCATGTACTTTTTGTACTTCCTGGTTCAGCCCAGTAAGTACTTAATTCTCCTAGTGACTGGTAAGGGTTAGCTCCAGAGCCTTTATTCCAGCAAAGTCCAACCTTGTCACTCCACTCACAATTGCCTTTCTTTTCTAGGCTCCAGTACCCAGCAGGGGACTCTGGCTGCCAAATTTTACTTTTGTTATCTGAATTTACGGTTAAGGTGGAGACACACGGGGTGTATCCCACTACTTCAGTATATTCTCTTCCCTCCCGACTGATACAAATTGATCTAATCACTCTTTTATCTAAGATCCAGCCCTCAGGTCTTTGAAGTGTCTTTGAAATTTGGGTTTTATCCCCCCTTAGGAGTTGCTCTGGAGTTAAGCTCTCACCTTTCCAGGGCCATTTTTCTGCTGATTTAAGTCCCCCGCAAATCCAGCAGTTGGTCAATCCTAATTCGGTTGCAATCTCTTGCATTAAATCGATAAACAAATTCTTGTCTGAGCCAGGTAAGCCCCAATTATCATACTGTTTCTCCAATAAATCATATTGTTTACTTAGGATCCTCAATCTTTCTTGCTCCATTCTCCTTCTTCTCATCTCTGACTCCTGTTTCTTTATTTCTATGGCTATCTGTTTTATTTTGCTCTCAGGATCCATGCCTTCCCTATCTCTAGAAAAACAGAAAGTGTTATTAAACTGGGCACAGATTCGGACATCATCTTTCTCGAGAAGGTCTATGATGACAGGTTCAGTGTCTGAGATGAGTCCGCTTTCATACCTTAGATTTTTGCCCACCCAGTAGGTTTTCCCTTCCATGACACACATCCCTAGTTGAGTATTTTCATAACATAATCGATTCACCTGAAAGTAAGCCACAAATACCGATTTTCTTTTTCCCCCTATCTAAACCGTAGGATTGCATTGTTCACATGTGGGAAGAGGTGTCTGGCTTGCACTTCTTTTGTGAATGTTATGAGCAAATGTCTCTGATGTTTCTGTTTCTTGCCATGGGATCATAGCATACGATTTTCTCCCCCAATTTACACCTTATATACTGAGTGCCGTTAAGAGTGCATTGCTCCTCTTTCCCCTCAGGGGTGCAATTAGCTAGGACAGGGTGAGCAGGGGTACTAATTGGTGTGCACTCCCCACACTCATTATGGCTTTGTATTGCAGGGCTCAGGCCATTTTCTGGGTATGCATTAGTCAGAGGATACATGACTAGGCTTAGGCTCACCAGGACTCCCTACAGGTGTACTTCTCTGCCTCTGCCTACGCCCACCAGGTTGCTACTGGCGGTGAGGGAAACCATCTTCTTGGCAGCAGAAGTATTCTTCAGGGGACTAATGTGAAGTCCAAACTGCATACTGTCCCTTAAAGGCATCTTACCTTGATAATTTTTACTGTATCTGTCCAACAAGATACTTTATTTGCTCTCTGGCACTCAATTTCTAAAATTACCCTCCTGCAATTTAGTTTTCCCCCAATCCTGTGTTGGTACAAGCGAAAACCACTCGATCGACTCTGGTTCAATAATATTCAATTTGGTGGCAAGTATTAGAATTCGGTCAGTCAGAGACAGCTCTTCCTCAAAGCACTTAGTACAGAGACCTTTAGGCCTGATTCCCCATATACAATGTGTGACCCAAACTTCACAACAAATCTGGCACCTGAAAAGAGCAAAAGGAAAACACCTGCCCCAGGAACTGAACACCTTATCTGATCTAAGGTGCTCATTTACTTGTCCGACGCAATTTTAGCTTGAGGCTTCCAGGGTGGGAGGTCACTTTCTACTCGGGTGTCTCTTCTCTTGTCTTGATCTTTTTCGCTCTGGAGGCGTGTGTCCAGCCCTTTTCTGCTGTCCGGACTGCTGTGTCTGTGGTCAAAAGGACAAGAAAAAAAAAAAAAAAGGACCTTCCCAGTGAAGAGAGAAAGAAACCTCTTTCTAGGTTTTTTATGAGAACGTGATCCCCAGGTTGGATTTTGCGTATGGCAAACCCTAGAGGAACTTTCTGTGTGACAATTTCCTGCCTCCCTTTGTGTGTGCCAAACCTTTGAATTAACTCTATTCTCGTCCTCTATTGTTAGTCTAAATAAACGTACCATAAGCCGAGAATTCTCTACAATTAGACTTATTTCTAATGTTACTATTAAATTCCTCCCCAACAGGTTGTAATTCGCTTCTTTAAATAACAACAGATTCCCTAAACAAAACTTCGTTTCAGATTCTATTTCAACATTTTTAATTACTGGTACTATAAAAGGTTCTCTTTTTGCTCCAATTACCATCACAGTTTCTTTACTTATATTACATCTTGAAGGCAGCTGTTGAACGGTACTACGCTCAGCACCAGAGTTTACTAAAAATACTAAAATTAGTTTTTTGGGTCCTATCCTTAGTTTTACCAGGGGCTCCAGGGATGTTCTGGACCCTAAATGAAAAAGCCTTTGACACCTCTAATCCTCCTGAAACATTTTCTCGTCTTTCATCCGCTTCCTACAGTCTCTCTTAAAGTGACCTTTCTTCCTGCAGTAGAAGCACTCGGGAGCCTCCCTCTGTCCGCCCGCCTGTTTAGTCTGGGAGGGGCCTCGCTTCCCCTGGGTCTGCTGGCTCGGTGCCGGTCCTGAGCTGTCCCGAGTCTGCTCCTGCTTTTGTGCCTCCCTCACGGCAGCCACTAAAACCTTTGCCTGTGCTTTTTTTGTTGCTTTTCTCCCCTCCTCATGTAAACCCGATGTGTCTCTTTCAATAATTCCTGCAGTCTTTTCTCTTGCCAATCGTCTATTTTTTCGAGCTTCCTCCGTATATGCTCCCACGATTTTGCAACAAATTGTGTTTTCAGGAGGACCTCCCCTATAGGAGAGTCAGGATCTGTCCCTGAATACATTCGGATACTTTGTCTCAATCTCTCAAGCCACTCAATTGGCGTCTCATCCCTTCCCTGACATTGTGCCAGTGCCTTGCTCATGTTCTGCCCTTTGGGAACCGCCTCCCGTATACCCTGTATCACCATGCTTCTTAATTCTATCATTCTTAACCTGCCTTCTTCTGTCTGCGCGTCCCACGACGGTCTCATGCTCGGCCACCTCTGGTCCCTTTGTCCTCCCTGGGGGTTTCTACGCTCCCAATCCCGAATCGCGGCTTGCCTTATCATTTCCCGTTCCTCGACATTGAACAATGACCTCAATATGGCATTAATATCATCATATGTGTATACGCTAGTTCCTAAGAATTCGTCTAACCGGTTTGCGACTCCTATTGGGTCATTTATTAGATTGCCCATCTCTTTCTTAAATGCTCTCACATCTGCAGTGTTAATTGGTATGTGTACAAATCCAATGACCCCTGGGGCAGTGGGCACTTCCCTTAAAGGAAGGAGTTTTTGTCCGTCTGTGTCATCCCCACTATCGTCATTATATACTCTTTTTGTTTTGTGTTGGGTCCTGCTTGCTGGCGGGGATCCAATTTCTCCAGCAGCAGGAATTGTTACTTTATGTCCCGGGAGGGAGGGAGCAGGGGGTGGGTGAGGCGCCGCTGCAGCCGGTGCCTGGGGAATTGGGGCGGGGGAGGGGTGAGGCAAAGGTTGGTATGAGGGGTTCGTGGGTGCGGGAAGCGGGGGTGGTACAGGGGAGGTTGAGGAGTGGGATTTAGGTATGGGGGTGGGAGATTGTCCAGGGGTTCCCATGTTTCGCTTACAGATGTAATATCCTTACAGGTTCTAACCGGGTATAACCCAGTGCTAGTGTGTTTCCATAATTTAGCATAATCCCTCTCCTCCGTTACCTGCAGTTTTTTTTTGTTCACGTGGTTAATCAGAGCCTGGCAGACCCATCTTTCGAATGTACCGAAGATGGGCCATACTACATGTTCCTTGATCTCCTTCCCCCCCCAAACCTCTATGCAATAATGTATCAATTTCTCCTTAGACTTGGTTTTTTTATCTGAACCTTGCTCCCAGTATTCTAACATCTACCCTAGCGGACTATCCCTGGGGATGTCAGGTAACTTACCTTTTCTTATCTTAGCTGACTTCTCTGGGGTTTTTCCCTGAGGTTTGCTCTTTTTCTGTCCCATTTTCTCTAAAAGGTTTCCCCCCCCAAAACCTCTATTACGTTTACTTACCGTGTTTTACGCCGGGACCACCGCCAGGTCCGGGTACTACCGTACTAAGTTTAAACTTTATTTCAATGTTTCCAATCGACTCACCTCACACAGAGAACCGTTCCGTGGGGTTTTCGAAAGGAGGAGAGCTCTCTTTTCCTTTTCCAGGGCTTGTCCTGCCCTACGATCTGAGAGGTTTACCAATTCCCAATTCCAGGGAACGTACCTTCCTTCCCGATCTCCCCGTGACCGACCCCCAAAACTTCCCAAGTTTTAGGCTTGACACGAGACAGAGAGAGTTAATACCACGTTACGTTCGCTTCCCCCGCAACCGACTACACCCCTCGCGGGATAATGGAACTGCGGCTTTGGGGTCCGCACTCGCTTCGTGATAAAATCACGTCTCAGTCACGCGCTCAGTCACACCTCACTCAACCACGCAATACTTACGGCTCCTTTTCCTGCGTGGATTCTTCGTGCACGTCGAGTTTTATGAGTGAAAAACGTTGCCGCGGTTTCTCCGAGAGCTCAGGGCCCAACTTTTCCCTTTCCGATTGTGGCTTTTCGAATTTTTAGTTCGGGATCCTGACTGGCTTTTGGGAATTCCCCAATTCCACCAGGTCGCTGAAGTCAGCGAGGCGCCTCCTGGTCGGAAAGGGGCCCCCCCCAAACCCAAAATCAGGATCACGTCGGGGTCACCAAGACTGTTATAGATAATAAACGAATCAAACCGAATTAAAAGGTTAAATTGGCAAATTTTATTTTCGCGACCAAAATACGGTCCTGCAAGGCCACAACCGGAAAGAACAACACCGAGCCCGGGTTCGGTGTAGGGTGAACACACGATATTACCCAGCCTCTATCGCACTGGGTCCCCTGGTGTTCACGCCACCGTTTTGGTTGAACCCCTTTTTATACTGTTTTTCATAGCCTGGAGCAAGACAGTCCTTTGTTTCTTTCAAATTCAGCTCTGGTGTCCATATAAGACAAAGTCCTTCCTGCTCTTTGACGAGATTTTGTGTCCGTTGTGTATTTGCTTTTAGGCGATGGTCTTCATCCAGAGTCGGGGAATGCAGTCTTGGGGGGGAGTGATGGGATTTTCGGGAAATGCTGCATTTCCTTGAGTTTCCAGGTTTCCCCAGGAGATAGATGCTTATCGGTAACAGTCCGACCTGTAGATATGTTAATTTACCTAGCTCTGAGGCAATCACTGCCTTTGCTTTGTGGCTCGTTTATTTTTTTTATTTTGCAGACTTATTTTATATAAAACACGAATTACAACACGAATTACAATATGATATATATATATCACACTGATGTTCCAGGCTGCCTGCTGGGATATGCCCTTAGGACAACACAGGAATTTAACATAGCCTTTGCTACCCATTTAACAGGTTGCAAAATAGTCAAGTAAAGATGTGCTATGTCTTCAGGTTGTCTGCTACCTGTCATGGCTGAAGTGGCAAATATCAGCTAATTACACCTAGACTTTCTAGAAAAAAAATAGGAGGATGGGGGAGGGGGGAATTTAAGAGCACTGGGGACTTGAATTAACAAAGCTTTTCTAGTCTTTATGATTTTGCTGCAGTTCTGTTGTGATCAAAGAAGTGGTGAAGCAAAAGTTGGTCCCGGTGCTGTTCTACTATAGTTAGAAGAAAAAATCCAAAGACCTTGCCCCTACGGGTACAAACTAGAGATTCATGATAATACAAAGCAGAAGCCAAGAACAGGTTGAGGGTAAAGTGTTACAATCAGATAATATCTGAAAACTCAATAGAGCATCCTTCAAAGGTCAGGTTGTCTTATATTTTAAGTATCTATAGAAACACTTCAGGGGCAGAAAAGCTCAAAGTAAAGGTTGAATGTTTAACCCCTAACTTTAAAATGTTCTATAGGCACCTTATAAAAGCAGACAGAAAATACACACTGGTACTTCTCATGGCATATATGTAGGGAACTTTTTGTTGGTTTTTGATCCATATTTACACATTTTTTTCAGATGTCTTTAAATATGAGATGCTGCTCCGGTTCAGCAATGTGTTTTCTTCATTGTATTTTAATGTGCAGACACCTGTTAGCTTTCAGACCTTACAGATCAGAAATGGGAATGACCTGGAAAATTCCAGCAATGTTAGCATGGACAAACCTCTAAAAAGCTCAGCTTGAAATCTGAGATCAGCCCTGTAGATTTATATCCAGCCCTCAAAACTTACCATGCATTAATATTGTCACATAATGTGAGATGTTATGTAATGTTTTGTGTGATTATGAAAATACACCATGGAGTCAATATAAACAAGAATACTGAATCCAGAGTAAAGCATGGACATGAGACACAGGAAAATCTAATGATTTCATTATATTTGTTTAAATCACCTTGTTGTAAATTGTTGATTTTTTGTTTTTATGTATTTTTATTATTTTGTCACTATAATTATGAATTGTATCCACTTTTATGTGTAAGGAAAATGTGAGCTTGTGCGGACATGAGCAGGCTTGTGTCTGCTGTTACCTGCTTGCTAGGAGTGTAACCTGAGAACATGTTTGAGCCTTGTCCAAACCTAGTTCGGGGCTTGTAGCCAGTGCTGCTTGAGTCCTAGCCAACATGTTTGGGCTTGCTCGGACTTGTACATGAGCACAGTGGGCATGTCACAGCCCACCAAGAAACTGCCTATAAAAGAGGCAGTGACCAAAGGTGAGATGAACGTGTTGGTGGAGCGCAGACTCCCCGTGTCCCCAGTGCTGCTTGCCTGTTCCTTATCAACGAACTAATAAATTGCCTTATTGATTGACCTACCCAGTTTTGGTGAGTAATTTATAACACATAATGAATGCTAGAAGAGAGCTAACAATTTTACTTTTCATTCTTCACAATAAATTCAGGCTCCCCAGGGAAGGCTCCCAGCACCAAGCCTGACACAGTTCCAAAAGTGTTTGGACAATGCTTTCAGGGACATGGTGTGATCCTTGGGGATGCTGTGCAAGGCCAGGAGTTAGAGTCCATGATCCTTAACTCATCATATTCCATGATTCATGAATTTTTCCATAGCAGACTTAAAATCCAAAGAGATCAAGCATGAGATTTAAAGCAGTAATTCTCATTGAATTTTCTGTGCAGAAACACATGTAGTCAGAGCGAAACCATGGAAATTTTTATTAATATTTAGGCTTACATTTGTTTCTTTGGACTCTGGGGGCAATGGGGGGGGCATGTAGAGAGACAGAAGAGAAGTTTTTTCCATGATTGAGGAGGCAGCACTAAAAGAGAGAATTCCAAAGATACTTTTCCTCAGTTTCTTTTCACATCTGCCCAGCATGATAATAGAAACCAATGTCCTGGTTCTGAACACGGGCTCTGCCCACCTCTGTAAGGACAAGATCCATTTGCAGGCCTTAATTTTTTATTTTTCTGGATTTAGGCTTTCATGTAGAGTGAAAGGCAGCTTAGGCCAGTCTGAGCTGCCACACAGTGCTCCCTTGTTGTGGGCCCTCATTCTGAGAGGGCCAGCTTCTCACCCAATGTCTTCTGAAAGTCACATTCACACTCCATTGGCATTAACCCTTAAAGCAGGGTTGGTGACACCACCTGATCTGTATTTTGTGTCCACCATTTGGAAATAGCTGTCTGATACAACGGGCCTTTTCTTTGGGGGGTTTTGGTTGCCCAGATGAGTAATGACTAGCACAGGTGGAAACATTAGTGCAGGTTATCCTGATCCTATGAAGGGGTCTGTTCTAAACTGAAGGTGTAGCCAAGTTCCTGCTGCTCTAGGGAATGAGAACATTAGCCTCTCCTTGTCCTTTGTTTTGTCTTTGACAGTTCAGCACTCCTTTTCAGGTGAGTGTTTCCAGCCCAGAAAAGAGCAGGCTGTTTTCATTTAGTGTGCAAGGCAGAAATGCTTACAGTGAATAATACTGGTTCTGGAGAAGAAAACACACACTCTTCTCTGCATTTCCATTGCATTCCCAGCCCTGCAGAACTGTGAGTTGGAGTAAATCATATTTGCAAGGCACTTTCTCTTTTTTTCTTCCAACAAGAGATTCTGTTTTCTAATCTATATCACAAAGCAGCTTATTTTGTACTGAAGCTAAAACAGGTTAATTTATTAATGTGTTCTTCTCTCTCCCTACATTTATTGGTATATAGAGCAATATACCCCATTTTGCCTTCATTCTGACTCTGAAGGTGAAATTGAAGTAAGGGTAGTCTGCCTCTCTTCCTCTTCTGCTGGGAGAGTACATTCATTCCTAAACGAGCAAAATTTGTAGTTGCTTAAAAGTATATCCTAAGCTTTATGAAGATTGTCTGCCTCAGTGATTTGAGGAGCAAGTGGACCAGAGCTGATGATAGCACATCAAAGAGGTTGCCTCATTTTCACAGTGAAAACTCTATTTAAAGTTCTGTGTTTAATGGTGTGAGACTCCATAGACTTCTGAATTGAATACTGCTGTTCCAGATGTGCATTGTCTCTATAGGAACGAAATTTCACAGTCATGAAACATTTTAAGTTCATCAAGTGCTAATTACAGCTGAGAGCATAATAGGAGAATCTTCAAAGCCCTGTGGACAAAAAAGTCTATTGATCATACAAATGATTTTTATTACTTGCCATTGAGTGGCAGGGCTGCCTGCTGTTGTATGATCTGGTGGGGTTTTTTTCTTTTTTCCACTTTTTTTAAATTTTTTTTTTTTTTAATTTCTCTACTAGACAAATGAAATAGCTTGCCCTGATGCAAGGCATTGTTTGAGTGGCCTATCACCTGGGGTATTGTACTGCATTACTGCAGCTCTCCATAATTCCTGTCTGTATCATTTTCTCTTTTAAAGAACATGCTGCTTTTCCTAGACCTTTCCCTTGGAGATATATGCCCAGTGATGATATCTCTGAGATTGAAACGAGCCAAGCTCTAGCTTCTGGTGTGCTGATGTCACTTATATCAGCTCCATCAGCTTGGTGGGTTTCTGGTGTGGGAGGGGAAGGAGAATTTGGCAGTGTGCTGAGACATAGTCACTCACTGCAGTTTTGGTGCTGCTCATGGAATATACGGCATGTGATCTGAGTATTGACTTTCCAAGGAGCACTGATCAATCTCAGTATCAAACTATTTTTGCAATAGAATATAAGCTGAGAAATGCTGTTTGCTCTACTGATTGCCAGAGAGCTGTCAGCTTTCTGCCAAGCTTCTGGAGGACAGGCAAAAGTGATCAAGGGTTGCTGCCATTCTTGTAAGCTGCTTCCTCTTGTGACTTGCTCTGGCTGATCTCTCCCCTCTTACATTCTTTCTCCCATCCTGTCTCTTAGCTGCTGCTTGCAATGGAAAGATAAGCACAGATACCAGCAAAACTGCCAGTCAAGGAGTTGCATGCTCAGGATGAGTTTTGTTGTTAATAAGCCACGCAGAACAGGCAACAGGCAGCCCCAGAGGATCCATCAGAGGCTGGTGCCAGATACCTGTTGAAATAATTGGAAAGATTTCCACTGACTTCAGTAAACTCTGGTTCCGTTCCTAATTGCACCCTCCTGTGTTTCTCAGGGATTTGAATCCAGGAAGCTCTATATGCTGTGTTTGTGTACCCACAGCTCCTGGTGTCCTTTCTGTGCCAGGGCTCTGGAGAAACAGGCTGGATGCCAGCAGCACCTTGGTCTGCTGGGTATATACATCAGGGCCTCAGTTTCCCCATGGGCAAATATATAGATAATGACAGTTGCATCTTGAAAAAAAAAAAAAAAGCCTGAGGACTTCTCATTTGTTGTATAGAGGAGCTGGTTGCTTCCAGGGTCAGTCTCTTCGGTGTGAACATCCTGTATTTAGGATGAGATTTGTGAAAGCTGTCAGGATTGACTAAGTATGGCCACACTGAAACCAAGTGTCAAAAATCAACTCATTAGGGAGGAATGTAGACTACTGCAGAACCCTTATGGTAAAGAACATCCTGAATGCACAATCACTCTTTGGTTCGAAGGATCTTTCTGCAAGCTCCTTCTGTCAGTTGTTTTCTTTAAGAATTCAGGAGAAAGAAAGAAAAGCAGAAAGGGCATTTAGGATGCAGGGAGACAAAGCCATGTTAAGTCTCATTTACAGAAATGAATTGGGAACAGGTGCTTCACATAACTAAGGGCCACCATTCTCTGAGAAAGCCCTTGAGAGTCAAGAGAAAGGAATTGCAAAAAGCAACAGTATATTCGGAAAGATAACTATAATCAAGCCCTTTCTATATCTATTAAGGAGAAAAGACAACAATCACAAATGCAATGGAGACATTACAATTGACTTAGTAAAAAGCAATTTTTAATATATTTCTTTGTTTCTTTGAAATAATTTTAAACCCAAAGGCAGGAATAATTGAAGCATTTACAGAGTATATCAATAATACCTCATTATCCAGCTTTGCTTCAACCCACTGATTTCAATTTTCTTTTGAACAAGCTGCATTTATCAGAGGACTTAGCATATGAATGGGGAGGGGGGAGAAATGTAAAATGCGTGCTCTAGATTTACATGTCTTAGGATGCCAAATAGCTATCAAAACTAATTGTTTCTAAAATGCCTTATAAACTTTATCTTATTTGTTGACCTTAATCAGTGCAATTAATTTCATAATGATTTTTTTCTACACAAACCCAATCTTATTATCCTTAGTCTAAATTAATAACATCATGATAATAATTAGTAGACATGAAATTGTCTCTTCACTGCTTCTCATAGCATGTGGGCTTGATAGAAAAGAGTAACAAGGATGGCAATTAGAATAAAACGTCAGCTGTATCGATTGCCGGGCACCTTAACCCTAGCATCTGCAAAATAGGGTTTATTTAAATCTGAATATCTTTTTATATTCTCCCTCTATTCCTCATTCTATTTTATTTCAACAGCTTTCCTTCCTGCAAGAGGCAACGCCTCCTGCTCAAAGATCACAACAAAAGCATGAAATAGAATTTTAGAGCCTGATTCAAAGTGTGCTGATGCCAGATTTTAAAGCAAATGAACAACAGGGAGATTCAGGAGATTGTCCGCACCTGGAGAACCATCGATATCCTTCTTGAGATTTCAGTCTTCCAGAAACCACAGGGAAGGTGGACAGCTTTCTATTTTGGATTGATTTTATGGCCTTATTAAGACAAATTGATTTGAATAGGATGTTGCTTTCATCCTTGCACTGCCTCACTACTTAACCATGGGACAGGAAAGTGAGAAGGTAGTGGAATTGCCCATGTTTAGAGGAGCATAAGACAGACCTGAAACACATCCTTAACCTTAATTGTTTTTACTGAATGCATTAGTGTGTTTCAATCAGTTTCTGAAATAATTCTCCTCCATTCTCTGAAGGCAAAAATCGCTTTCTATGGGCATGGCTGTAAGATAATTGTCCCTGTCAGTCCACAGCCCTATCTTTAGGCCCAGTGCTGTTAGAGGCTTAGAATTTCCACCCTCTATTCAAAGTCACTCTTCCAGCTCCTGCAGTCACAAGAAAACATGGCACACCTGCATTGACAAATTATTGCATGAAGCCAACAACTTTAAAAGGGACTGAAACAGGACAAGGCAGAAGAATTGCTTCATAATATTTTATTCATGGACCTGACTGATGATATATGGGCTACAGCTTTATGATGATTGGAAAAAAAGAAAGAAATCTGTTGTGTCTTTTGGGGTTTTCGTTTTTGTTTTGGTTTCATTTTTAAAAATATATTTTTAAAAATTATAATGATGGGGACCATGGTATATTTAGCACAAAAGGAGAGTGTTTTCTCTGAAACAGAAGATATTAAGTCACTTGGGCTCTTCAGTGCAAGAAGAAGAGCTCAAACCTTAGCTTCTCATTTTGGAAACTGAAGTTAGAAAAGCACATTCCCTTGATGCCATTTCAAAAAGAGATGGCTAACATTACCTCTCCAAAGGGAGGTATTTTTATGTTTTGCAAAGAAAACTTATGACAGAATCACATCACTTGACAGTTGAGATGAGGCACAGCTATCATGGAAATAAAGTCCCCTGTGCATCTCCTTTTTTTCCCTAAATGAGCTGTGAACAGCTTTTAAGCTATCTTTGTATTTTTGAAACTAGCATCTTGAAATGCTGCCTCTACCACAAAATCTGCAATCAGTGTGTAGGCTAAAATGTTCAGCACAAAATGTTGACTTGAAATTCAGACAGAGAATGTTTTTTTGTTATTGGCAGTACTAGTATGAATTCTAGATAATCAAACAAGATTCACAGTGCTGCACACAGAGGTAGCAGGAAAGATTCAAAAGTTCTCTGCTGTGCACTTAGCAAGGGCATATCTGAGATATAATCGTGACCTGCCTGATGCACTTTTCATCTGAGAGGGGAGGGCCTACCAGCAACAGAGACACGGCATAGACCACAAACTCCAGAGCCTTTAGAATGAGTACTTCTATAGAGCAAGTGGTCACACAATCAATTTCTGACTCACATATTTTGTCCTGATTATTTTTTAATAAAATAATCTTCAAAAATGAAAATAAGATCATGAATCAAAATTTACCTCAGAAAGTCTTTAAGTACTTCATTTTAAAAACACACACAAAAAAGCTTCTGCAATTCTACTTCTCATGCCAAGAGTATTTGGCAAATCCTACTGAAATTTTGCTTTTTTTTTTGGAAGAAGAAACAGTTAATTTCTGTTGAGTAGAAGTGTCCACAAACTCCTCTTTAGTCTGTGAACAGCAAATTTTTTGGCATCCTCACCTCTTCGCTGTGGCACAGCAACCCAGATTCCAAACCTACTCGCTATGTCCATACTGACCCTGAAACGGAAGATGGCAGCAAAACTTACAGTAGTATCTGTGCTTGTAAAGCCAAATTGATTTAAATGTATATAACATTCAGCCACCAAATATGTTCCTGTATTTTTAAATAACTCTGCGCTAATTCCTGTGTGTTTTGTACAGTTGAATTAGTTTTTCTTATGCTTTTTTTTTCCACCTATGGCTTTAATTCAGAACATAGAGTGCACACAAGTGAAATTTATGCAACACACAGGGTTCCTTCTGATTGCTATTGACTGCTATGTAGCAACCAAAAGTCCTTTAATTCTAATATATTTTCCTGTCAGGTGAGGTTTGGACATTTTCCAAGGCACATCTTGTATTCTTCAAACAACAGGCTAAGTGATCTTAGCCTCACTTTAACTCACTTACTGGCAATAACTCCAGCTTTGGCCCTACTACTTGACTTTTGTGTATCAACACTGATTTAAGCAGCTTGAAGGTCCAGTGCTCTTGGGACATATTGTAAAGAACTCATGTCCTATTATGGCACTTAAGATCTCTGAAAATTTGAAATTATATGACATTGGTGATCACTAAAAACAGTGAGGTCTGCAGAGAATAAATATTTTAGGAAAATAACCTGTCCATAATCTTGACAACCCCAGATGTTCTGGTAGTTTAATGACGTTGCACCCCATAGAGATATTGGGGATGAAGAGCGTAGCTGGTGCAGAATGCATTTGTTCTGTAATGCACTGAGGTGAACAGCCACATGGTACAAATGGAGCACAAACTTTTCTCTGAATCATACATCAGGTGGCATTTGGGATGATCTTAGGCTGGAGTATTTAATAAGAGACCTCCAGACACACAAAACCCCTCAGCAGAGCTGTAGTGAAGCAAAGGGGCTGAGAAGGTGTGACCCAGAGTGTGTTTCTGCTTCAGTTCCACTAGAGTGCAGCTTTGCCACAGCCAAAGCTGAGAAAAGCAGCTCAAACCTCCGGTGTCACATGCAAATTCTCTCAGCATGCCTTTATCCTAAACACTGTTGTCTCACTGAGATTAGGATGCAGGCCCCGTTACTTGGTTGTGTACAGATCCATATTTTCAAGCAGATCTTATATCAAAGAAGTCCTGTTAAAGGACAGACAATTTTTTCCCTGGTAAAATCAGAGATTTTTATTGTACTCTGAAACCCAACACAGCACTGATTGTATGGACCCAGATAAATGCTTAACGTTTGGAATATGCTTAATTGTACATGTTTGAATTGACTTGCTAAATAAGAATATTCTTTAATATAAAATATGGAAGAGGTAGGAAATTTGCTAGAATTGGGTAGGATATGGTCAGCTTCTGAAACTGCACTGTACAGTAAATTATGTTTATACTTCAACACAGAAGGCACAGCTAAGTTATTATACTGTGTATCTGTACAATGAGCTCAACTAAATTCCAAAATTAGACTAAACTTTTGAACTTTCTGCAAAGGAAGAAAACAAGAAGTGCTTACATTCTGATACTTTATTAAAGAGGTGATTGCTTTCCAAAAACTGAATAATCAATTCACGTAGAGCTTTTGTCATCTGTCAAAAAAACCTTTGTCTTCCCTCCTCCAGACTGTTTCAACAGGAGTATCTTTAGCTGCCTGTTTCACTGAAATCCACTGATATATGCAGCTGTATTGTTTAGATTATTTCTAAACTTCCCCTCTGAAAAATATATTTTATGACTTAGCCTCCTGTGGCTTTATTCACACCACTGTGAAAGTTGTAGATTCTCCTTCTCTACCTTATACACCTGGCCCTCCTGCATCCTTTTTGTGCAGCACAAAATACTCTGACAAGTTCCAGAGGAACAGACCTCGACAGACATACTCTGCATAGAAAATTTGTACAGAAAATTTAACTGGTACACACAACTGAGACAAATTGGCCAGAAAAACAAAGGGAAAAAAATTATAACTTCCCCTGTCTCTCTCAACTGCAGGAATGAATGACTGGTCAAACCACAAAAGATAATTTTAAATTAGATTTGGCTGATAAGAAACATCAGTTTATTAAAGGTGAGTCGTGAAGCCTCAATTCAATTCACCCAGACCTGCCAGGATATTTAAACAGATGTAATAAACACTGAAATAACCAGTATTTTTCAAGTTAAAAAAAAAAAAAAAGCCTATAATTTTCATAGAAGCTACAAGTACTGTGCCTTTAACTAGCTATAAATTATTGTAGCTTCCAAATTCAAAGGTTATCAATGGTTGTGAAAATGCTTAGGGAAATTGTTTTTCAGCTGCTTCTACTGGGAACATTTAGATTTGTGCTACTATTAGCCATACCTAGGAAATAATTTTTTCTACAGGCACACTTTAAAGAACTGGATATTTTGTGGAAGCATTTGGATTGTCCTCACTTGCATCATTGCCTTCTGATAGATTGTCTTCAGAACATTTTGGCCTGTGGCCTGCCAGGCACGTTGTCATGTTCAGAGGGGTTTCCCCTCGTGGCAAACTTACCAGCTTAACCAGGTAATAACCAGGTGGCTGTATTATTAATAATAACAGGACCAGTATGATGGTGTGCCAGAGATATCCTTTAATCTGCATGATCTGAGAAGCAGTATTCAAAAAGTGATGTTATTCCAAAGACAGACAGTGGCCAAAGACATGGGAGAGGGCTCGAGTTCACAATACATAGAGAATGCCTGGAGGCAAAAGTCCAATCCCAAAGGACCTGACCTTATATGTCAGAGGTCTCAGACCAACTGAGAATCAGGGCTAGGAGTAAGATTTACTTTGGAATGAGCTCATTAGCATCTTCGCAGTGCCCAGTTTGCCAGGGTCTCAGGTTTATGTCTCCTATTTCAGTTGGTTCAATTACCACAGCACATGACGGTCAAAATCCCTTTTTGTTCTCCTAACCCCTGCTCTTTCAAAGATGTGCTTCTTCAGAAGCTATGCTGTAGAGCCATGCTTTCAAAACCAACTGTCATCTCAATAGGTGAACACAGGATGAATTGAGATCACTGTTTCATTGAGAGCAGAGTGGGGCCTAGCTGAGTACTTTATAGCATAGCCTGAAATATCCTTAAGCTTCAGAGGACCTTGGACCAGCTCTTAATTATTCAGGAAGCCAGAAACTCTTCCAAAGTATTTCCTGCATTAGGAATGCTGCCTGAGCTGCTCAGATAGTTATGTTTGCCTCAAGATAGTACCTCTGCTGGTTGTGACCATTGCTCACCATATCCTCCCAGAAAAACCCAGCCTTAAAAACTGGCAGGTGAGCAAAGGCAGGATAAAGAGAGTAATGCCCTGAGGTCTTTGTTCAACAGAGTGGATATCTGCCAATTGAAACAAAACACCTGAAAGCAAAAGTTACTTCTGTAATAAATAGCAGCTTTTGTTATGCCTTCTAACAATGTTTTGCCCTCACTAAGAAAGTCCTTGTGACATTCATGGAACCCCAGACACATTACTGCTGGGTTTAGTTTGTGTACCTAACTAAAGCTGGAATGTCTCATTGCTCACTGCAGCTTTCCATCACATGAAGCCTCTTGACATTATTTATGCAACTGCTAAGTGACACAGAAACACATCCAAGGGAGAAGCAGAGAGGAACAAATGGCTAAGGAAAGGTCAGGATAATACCACGTGACTGCTTGGCTGCTTGCTAGGAATGGAAAGAAAAATTCTGCTCCTTTTGAACCCCTCCTTTTCAGTTCTTTGCTAGCAAAGTTATTTTAAGGGTTAGGGCATTGAGGGCTTAATTTTCCTTCTATTGCTTTTGAGGGCCACAAGTACACACAAAGCAGTAAAGTAGAAATGTTAATATAGATGTTCACTGTTAGAGCTTCCAGCGATTGGTTGTCACATAGACAGCATCATTTATCTTTGTGCTTTATGCTGCAGACACACTCAGATCAGGTTAAGACACTTAAACATTTGGTGTAATTCAGGAACATGTGTTAGCAACTTGTCATCTGAGAACAAATTTGCCAACTCCCATCAGAAATGCCTATAATACAAACTTCTATCAAGAGCCCAGGTGTGTAGCAGGAGCTCAGCACTGACTTGAAGTTTGTGGGTTTTTGGTCATGGTATCTCAACCTCTGAAATCTAGCATGCAGGAAAAGGTCTACAGTCTTATCAGAGGAACAGAACAGGTTTTGTAAGAGGAGCAATGTAACGGATGAGCAGGTTTGAAGGAAATATAAGGAAATGTTTTCTAATACAACATGCATCTAATCTGTAGAACTAGTTGCCATTGGATGGTGTGGATGCTAAGAGCTTACAAAGGTTCAAAAACTGACTGGATAAATTCAAGAAAAATAGAAAAATCACTGGAGAGTGCTAATTGCATTACCACATCCTATTCTTGGGGCCTTATGTCTTGGATTATTGTAAACTTTAGTGTACCCGGGAAATACTACTTTGATCTTGCTTTGGTCTTATCCTTGTACATCTGCTACTGGCCACTCTCCAAAAAAAGTAAAATCAAATAGAGTTTTTTGCATTATGGAGAGGAATAAATTTCAGAGGTGCTTGTTTTGTAGTTAGATTCTTAAAGCTAAATAAACATTCATGCCATCACTAAACATCATTTTACATACAATCAGTCAGAAAATTTCCATCTAAACTACAAAAATTGACGAGTGGCAAGCCCAGGATGATTTATTTCTCTCAACATACTTTAAAATCTCCTTTGAAATCAAACACATAAAAATATGAAATATATTTCATATCTTTCTGTCTTGTGAATCCAAAAAAATTTGCAATGACACAAGGATTTTCTGATCTGCAGGAAATTCCACTCAGAATATTCTCCCTGTCCTAAACAGCTTCTAGCCTGTAACTGTTTCTTCAGATCTTTGACTCTTATGTATGCTGGCATGTTTCTCTAGGTTGATATCGAGCAAAGAAAAACAGACAAAAGAGTCTTAATTCTAAGAAGTCTATCATGAAAATGTAGACCAAGAAAAATCTATGCCAAGTGTCTCCAGCTAAGGCCAGAAACTAATTAAATGAGAATTTGAACAGCAAAGTGAGTCCATAAAAGAAAATTAGAAGAGCGAAGGGAAAGAGTTCAGATGAGGTTAGAGATTTTTTGGAAAATAATAAAAGAAAAAAAAGGAAAAAAAAAAGAAAAAAGAAAAAAGAAAAAAGAAAATAAACAAAGCATTAAAATCATACCATGAAGAAAAGCTAAGTGGCCTTGCTGATAAACTGATGGTTTTGTGGACAGAGATGGAACTACATTACACTTCACAGCCCTGACATGACCTAGGCTGACTGAGAGTCTTTCCTTCAAATTTCCCAACCACTAACGTTTCAATTTGGTTCATACTGCCTCTATTCTCTCCTAAGTTCATTTCTTCCTATTTAGAAAAATGCCACATATCCTGCAATGGTATAATAAAAAAGTCTGCATTCAATTTTGTTTTAGAACATCAAGAAATCCAGATTCTGATCATTCAGCTCCATTTTCAATCTGCATAAAAAATGCATCTTCCTTAGCAGTGCATTTTTTGCAGGACACTAGCTTTTAGCTGTTGAGTATAATGTTCCTCAGTGTTAGAAAATGTGTATTGTATAAGCCAAATGAAATTTGAAAACATTGTGCTTAGATATTCACAAATTTTCAGGTGCTTTAATCTTTTGACTTGGGATGGTTTCAAGCCAGAAGAGGGCTTTGTTGGGCTAAAATGTCCTTGATATAATTTGGTTCCTGGATGGTGTTTAAACTTTAGCAATAGCTGTGTAAAATTGATACTGAGCCCAGATAAATCTGGTGAGTGAGATCTTTCAAAGGCAGTATTAAGGTTTCATGGTATTGTGCTTACCAGTATCAGCTGTTACCGGTATCACCCGTTTTTGTTAGATCTTGAGAATGCAAAGAAAGAAAGAAAAGTATTGGATCGTACCCATATATTTAAAAGTTTCTTCTTTTGTTTGGAAGCACAAACATCATGTTTTAGATACATGGTGTTATAGATAATAAACGAATCAAACCGAATTAAAAGGTTAAATTGGCAAATTCTATTTTTGCGACCAAAAATACGGTCCTGCAAAGCCACAACCGGAAAGTACAACACCGAGCCCGGGGTCGGTGTTGGGTGAACACACGATGTTACCCAGCCTCTGTCGCACTGGGTCCCCTGGTGTTCACGCCGCCGTTTTGGTTGAACCCCTTTTTATACTGTTTTTCATAGCCTGGAGCAAGACAGTCCTTTGTTTCTTTCAAATTCAGCTCTGGTGTCCACATAAGACAAAGTCCTTCCTGCTCTTTGATGAGATTTTGTGTCCGTTGTGTATTGCTTTTAGGTGGTGGACTTCATCCAGAGTCGGGGAATGCAGTCCTGGGGGAGGAGTGATGGGATTTTCGGGAAATGCTGCTCCTCCTTGAGTTTCCAGGTTTCCCCAGGAGATAGGTGCTTATCGGTAGCAGTCTGACCTGTAGATATGTTAATTTACCTAGCTCTGAGGCAATCACTGCCTTTACCTGTGGCTCGTTTATTTTTTTATTTTGCAGACTTATTTTATATAAAACACGAATTACAATATGATATATATATATATCACAATCCCTCCCCTTCTATATAAACACATTAATTCGTGTTCCCCATTTTAATCTTCTTCAGATTCTTCACTGCTATCCCATTCTTCTACTGGCTCTTTTTGATAATCTATATAGGGGAGCTGATTTCTCTCTATCTGTTCTTCAAATTTTGTCAGCGCCTCCATTGCCCTGGTGTTCATCTCCCCCCTCTCTAATTTTATTATTTTGGAGGCTCTACCATTCACCCTTCCTGATGCAAGTTCAGGATCCATGGGCATAGCTGCAGTTTGCATGCCCTGTACCACCGAGTGTATTAGTCTAATAAAACAAGGTATTAAACATGGTATGAATATGATTCCTGCCAATGAACACACAATAAAGAACACTACCTTTTTCTACTAAGCTCCTGATAATAACTAGTCTCACTAAGATGCTTGGAGAATGGAATTCCATTTTGGACTGGAACGTGTGCTACCCTTTTTATCTCTGCTGCAAGACCCTCTATAGTTTCTCTAATAAATCATATTGTTTACTTAGGGTCTTTAATTAATTTAATTTTTTTTTTTTTTTTTTTTTCATTCTCCCTCTTCTTATCTCTGACTCCTGTTTCTTTATTTCTATGGCTATCTGTTTTATTTTGCTCTCAGGATTTATGCCTTTCCTATATCTAGAAAAACAGAAAGTGTTATCAAACTGGGCACAGATCTGGACATCATCTTCCTTGAGAAGGTCTATGATGACAGGTTCAGTGTCTGAGATGAGTCCGCTTTCATACCTTAGATTTTTGCCCACCCAGTAGGTTTTCCCTTTCATGACACACATCCTTAGTTGAGTATTTTCATAACATAATTGATTTACCTGAAAGTAAGCCACAAATACCGATTTTCTTTTTCCTCCTATCCAAACTTTACGATTGCATTGTTCACATGTGGGAAGAGGTGTCTGGCTTGCATTTCTTTTGTGAATGTTATGAGCAAATGTCTCTGATTGCCCGCTTCTGTTTCTTGCCTTGGGATCATAGCATACCATTTTCTCCCCCAATTTACACTTTATATACTGAGTGCCGTTAAGAGTGCATTGCTCCTCTTTCCCTTCAGGAGTGCAATTAGCTAGGACAGGGTGAGCAGGGGTACTAATTCGTGTGCACTCCCCACACTCATTATGGCTTTGTATTGCAGGGCTCAGGCCATTCTCTGGGTATGCAATAGTCAGAGGATACATGACTAGGCTCAGGCTCACCAGGACTCCCCATAGCTGTACTTCTCTGCCTCTGCCTACGCCCACCAGGTTGCTGCTGGCGGCGAGGGAAACCATCTTCTTGGCAGCAGAAGTATTCTTCAGGGGACCAATGTGAAGTCCAAACTGCATACCGTCCCTTAAAGGCATCCCACCTTGATAATTTTTACTGTATCTGTCCAACAAGATACTTTATTTGCTCTCTGGCACTCAATTTCCAAAATTACCCTCCTGCAATTTAGTTTTCCCCCAATCCTGTGTTGGTACAAGCGAAAACCACTCGATCGACTCTGGTTCAATAATATTCAATTTGGTGGCAAGTATTAGAATTCGGTCAGTCAGAGACAGCTCTTCCTCAAGGCACTTAGTACAGAGACCTTTAGGCCTGATTCCCCATATACAATGTGTGACCCAAACCTCACAACAAATCTGGCACCTGAAATGAACAAAAGGAAAACACCTGCCCCAGGAACTGAACACCTTATCTGATCTAAGGTGCTCATTTACTTGTCCGACGCAATTTTAGCTTGAGGTTTCCAGGGTGGGAGGTCACTTTCCACTCGGGTGTCTCTTCTCTTGTCTCGATCTTTTTTGCTCTGGAGGCGTGTGTCCAGCCCTTTTCTGCTGTCCGGACTGCTGTGTCTGTGGTCAAAAGGACAAGAAAAGGACCCTCCCAGTGAGGGGAGAGAGAAACCTCTTTCCAGGTTTTTATGAGAACGTGATCCCCAGGTTGGATTTTGTGTATGGCGAACCCTAGAGGAACATTTTGTGTAACAATTCCCTGCTTTTGAAGATCCTGTAAATTTTTACTTATGGTTATTAGGTATGGTTGTATTTGTCCATCTTCTATTTTTGGGTGTCCCACGGGCATCCCATGATCATAGGGCATACCGTATAACATTTCAAAAGGAGATAACCCTGTCTCAGAATGAGGCATAGTCCTGATATTTAATAATGCTAAGGGGAGGCATTTTGGCCAGGACATTTTAGTTTCTATCATTAATTTTGATAACTGGGCCTTCAACGTCTGATTCATCCTTTCAACTTGTCCAGAACTCTGAGGATGCCATGGGGTATGGTATTCCCACTGAATTCCCAGAGCCTCTGCTAATTGTTTAATAATTTTTGAGGTGAAGTGTGTTCCTTGGTCTGAGTCTATATGATTGATTACACCATATCGAGGGATGAGTTCTTTCAGAAGGAATTTAGATACTGTCTGGGCGGTGGCCCTAGAGCTTGGGTAAGCTTCTACCCAATGAGTTAATTTATCTACTAATACTAGTAAAAACTTATACCTCCCAACTTTTGGTAATTCAGTGAAATCCACTTGAATTCTTTCAAAGGGACGATAGGCTATAGGGCGACTACCCCAGATTACTTGTCGTGTCCTGGCTTTGTTTACTCTCTTGCATGTTAGGCACCCTTGCACCTCTTGTTTAGCCAGCTTATAAATCCCTTTACATCTAAAGAATCTCAGAAACTGTTCTGCTAGAGCCTGGGATCTCTAATGAGTTTGCATATGCAATCTCTTCAGAATTTTTCTGGTGTAGTCCTTTGATACTAATTCCCTCCCATCCGGTAACTTCCACTTACTATCTTCTAATGTCCCTCCTATCTTTTTGTATTCCTCAACTTCTTTCGGAGAGGGATGAGGGGGATATTCCTAAGTACTGCTCTCCCCAACTTCTGAGGTACTTACTGTCATTAGTGCAGCACTTTTGGCTTTCTTATCAGCCAAATTGTTTCCCCGGATCCGAAATTGTATTCCTGTTTGGTGTCCTTTTACATGTACTACTGAGATTGCCTCTGGCTCTCGGATAGCTTCTAAGATTTGCTTTATTAATTCTCCATGAATTAATCTTCGTCTTCGAGTGTTTATTAACCCCCTTTCCTCTTAAATTTTCCCAAAAGTGTGGACCACCCTAAAGGCATATTTTGAATCTGTGAAGATTGTCCCTCTTTTCCCTTTTAATCCTTTTAATGCCCGAAAAACTGCATATAATTCACATGCTTGAGCCAACCAGCTTGCACTGAGGGGTCCTGATTCAATTACTTCCCCTGTTTTCCCATCTATGATTGCATACCCTGACTTTCTCTTTCCTTCTATTACCCTTGCTGACCTATCCACAAACCATTTTTCCTCCCCTTTGAGTTCTTCCTCCTCTAAGTTTGTTCTGATTTTTGTCTGCAATTCCACTATTTCCGCACACTAGTGGGTTGGTCCCTCTGATGCTTCCCCGTACAGGAATTGACCTGGATTCAATGCAGTGGTTGTTCGTAGTTCTAAATCATGTGAGTGTATTAGTATGGCTTCATATTTCAACAATCTAGCATCCATGAGCCACTTATCTGCTTTTTGTTGTAATATACTCCTCACGTCATGAGGAGTATACACCACTAACGAGGCTCCAAATGTTACTTTCTTTGCTTCTTCTACCAATAATGCTGCTGCCACAATTGCCTGTAGGCAAGTGGGCCAACCCCTGCTTACTGGGTCTAGCAGCTTTGATACATATCCCACCGGTTTCTTAGCTCCTGCCCAATCCTGTGTTAAGACTCCGTAGGCAGTCTGGTTGCTAAGGTCTACAAATAATTGAAATGGCCTTTTTATATCTGGGAGATTTAACACAGGAGCTGTCATGAGGATTTCTTTTACTTCTTTGAATCCATCCTCGTCCCGTTCTGTCCATTTTACTTTGTCAGTGGTCAATTTCTCGTATCAAAATTTTACCTTCTCACTGTACCCCTCAATCTATTGCCTGCAATAACCCAGGAGTCTTAGCAGCTGCCTGACCTCCCTCTTTGTTTGGGGGGAGGGTAGAGATATAATTCCTGCTATCCTTTCTGGGCCTAATTTCTTCCTTCCCTTCACCAGCCAGTGTCTTAAATACTTAACTTCAGGCTCAACAAACTGCAGCTTTGACTTAGAAACCTTTAACCCCTTTTGCTCTAATCACCATCACAGTTTCCTTACTTATATTACATCCTGAAGGCAGCTGTTGGACGTTGCTCAGCACCAGAGTCTACTAACACATTAAAATTAGTTTTTCGGGTCCCACCCCAGCTCCACCAGGGCTCCAGGGATGCTCTGGACCCCAAACGAAAAAGCCTCTGACTCTTCCACCTCTCGAACACCCCCGTCTTTCATCCGCTTCCCACAGTCCTCTTTAAAGTGACCGTTCTTCTTATAGTAGAAGCACTCCGGAGCCTCCCCCCGTCCGGCCAACTGCCTCGCCCGGGAGGGGCCCCGCCCCCTTTGGGTCTGCTGGCTCGGCACCACAGCCCAAGGCCGCGTGAGAAAAAAAGAAAAAAATAAAAAAAGGCCGGGCGGGCAGCTCCCACGATCCACCCCCCACACCGGCATTCCTGGAAAAAAAAAAAACGGAGCCGCTCGCAACTCAGCCCGCCGGCAGCCACAACAGCTGGGGCAGGCCAGACACCACAGGCCATCCGGGCACGGTGGCTCGATCGCACCAGCCGCTACCGAGACAGGGCGAGGCACCGCCGCCTTGCCCACGACATTCCTGGGGGCTTCTCTGTCGGGTTTTCCCCCGCGCTGCTGCGCAGCCGCCCCTGAAAAATTTCGCCCGATACACGGGTCCCCGGCTTAGGGCCGAGGAAGGGGGATGACTTCAACATGGCGGGGACGGGGTGCCGCCACCCCGGCCCGCAAACTCCACTGGGCGACTCCCATCACTGAGCCCCTCCGGCAAAAGCCGGCAAAAAGCCAAGGCGAGGCCACACTCTGCACTGAACGGCCCCTCGAGCCCTTCCGACACGGACACACTCTGGGCAAACAGGTCGGGAGCGGGGAACGAGGCGCAGCCACCTCGGCCGAGCGAGCCATGCTCGGGACTCTCAGGAAAGGGGCTGAGGAAAGCCTCGGCAGGCTCCATGCATCCCCGGCCGCGTCCAACCCCGGCTGCGGGCCACCGCGCACCCGACCGACAGCTAAAAATACTGCACCCGAGGAGCGGGCGGGTCCCGGCTTAAGGCCAGGCAGAAAAGGGAAGAGGCGCCGCCGCCTCGCCCACCACCATTCGCCGGAGAAGCGAGCGGGCGCCCGCTCCCCCCTTCCTCGTCATCACGGAACCGGCAGCAGCAGCCGGGCCGGAGCGGGACACGCTCGCGGATTCTCTGTCCCCGCCTTACACCTCGCCTGGGCCGGGGAGCAGAGCTCGCAATCACGTTTCGACTCGACTAACCTGTCCCAGTAAACTGGGTAGTACGGGAACCCAGACAAAGCCACGCGATGACTTTGCCTTACAGCGGCCATACTCTCCTTGCCCTCGCGACCGCGCGCGCAGCCGCCCTTCTCCGCCTCGGACACAGGCACGGGATCAGCCTGTGGGGATGCGGCCCATAACCTCGCTCCCAGTATTTCAACACCTTATCTTAGCTGACTTCTATGGGGCTTTTCCCTGAGGTTTGCTCTTTTTCTGTCCCATTTTCTCTAAAAGGTTTTTCCCTCCCGAGCTACCATTGTTTTGCTTACTTACGGTGTTTTACGCCGGGACCACCGCCAGATCCGGGTGCTACCGTACTAAAGTTTAAACTTTATTTCAATGTTTCCAATCTACTCACCTTACATAGAGAACCGTTCCGTGGAGTTTTTCGAAAGGAGGAGAGCTCTCTTTTCCTTTTCCAGGGCTTTTCCTGCCCTACGATCTGAGAGGTTTACCAATTCCCAATTCCAGGGAACGTACCTTCCCTCCCGATCTCCCCCGTGACCGACCCCCAAAACTTCCCAAGTTTTAGGCTTGACACGAGACAGAGAGAGTTAATACCACGTTACGTTCGCTTCCCCCGCAACCGACCACACCCCTCGCGGGATCATGGAACTGCGGCTTTGGGGTCCGCACTCGCTTCGTGATAAAATCACTTCTCAATCACGCGCTCAGTCACACCTCACTCAACCACGCAATACTTACGGCTCCTTTTCCTGCGTGGATTCTTCGTGCACGTCGAGTTTTATGAGTGAAAAACGTTGCCGCGGTTTCTCCGAGAGCTCAGGGCCCAACTTTTCCCTTTCCGATTGTGGCTTTTCGAATTTTTAGTTCGGGATCCTGACTGGCCTTGGGGAATTCCCCAATTCCACCAGGTTGCTGAAGTCAGCGAGGCGCCTCCTGGTCGGAAAGGGGGCCCCCCCCCAAACTCAAAATCAGGATCACGTCGGGGTCACCAAGATTGTTATAGATAATAAACGAATCAAACCGAATTAAAAGGTTAAATTGGCAAATTTTATTTTCGCGACCAAAAATACGGTCCTGCAAAGCCACAACCGGAAAGTACAACACCGAGCCCGGGTTCGGTGTTGGGTGAACACACGATGTTACCCAGCCTCTGTCGCACTGGGTCCCCTGGTGTTCACGCCGCCGTTTTGGTTGAACCCCTTTTTATACTGTTTTTCATAGCCTGGAGCAAGACAGTCCTTTGTTTCTTTCAAATTCAGCTCTGGTGTCCACATAAGACAAAGTCTTTCCTGCTCTTTGACGAGATTTTGTGTCCGTTGTGTATTGCTTTTAGGTGGTGGACTTCATCCAGAGTCGGGGAATGCAGTCCTGGGGGGGGAGTGATGGGATTTTCGGGAAATGCTTCACCTCCTTGAGTTTCTAGGTTTCCCCAGGAGATAGGTGCTTATCGGTAACAGTCCGGCCTGTAGATATGTTAATTTACCTAGCTCTGAGGCAATCACTGCCTTTACTTTGTGGATCGTTTATTTTTTTTTATTTTGCAGACTTATTTTATATAAAACACGAATTACAACACGAATTACAATATGATATATATATATCACAATGGTTAGCCTCTGCCACAATCATCTGAAATTAATCATGTTTAAACTAATACACACTGCGAAACCAGTTTTAGACAGTGCCTTAAAATGAAAGTAAGGGGGAAATTGTGATGGGATTTCCACAAGTCAGTCATCTTTGGTGTAGCCTTTCTGTGAATCATGTCAACAGAATTAACACTGACTTAAGTGGAGCAGACCCCTCCATTAGTGCCCAACAGTGACAACCCCTCTTGACCTGGGCAATGGCACACAACTTGGGCTTCTCCAGCAGAAGTTGTTGGTGCTCTGTTTTGAGGGAAATGCAGAATTGATTTTTATTTTGTTTCCAGACCTACCATCCTTTTCTCTATAACATGTTCCTGTTAAGACTCTGTGGCCAGGCTTCTGAAGAGCTTAACAGCACAAGAGTACTTTTTACCTGAATACTTTGTAGTGTGAACTGGCTGGTTCAGAGCTGCACTGATTGCTGCTGCGATCCAAAGTGGCCCCAAGGGACTTAACAGGGCACAGCACACGTGTTCTACTTTTTGCTGTAGGGATGAGAGAGGGGCTTGGGAAAGATACTTAATTTTAACCCATCTGTGAGACAAGTACTTTTGCTGTGAAGAGCACTGAAATCTCATCCTGAAAAGAATTAGGTATTAATAGTATTAAATAAGACTTAAAGCCTTTGGCTCTTGTTTCTAGTTGCTTGAGCAGTAATATATTCATCTGATGGAAAACTCATCTGTGGTTTTCTCATACTAAACTTAATATTAAGTTCTCCTAGGTGGATTCATAAAACATTCCTCACAATCCCCATTTATTTCAAGCCATTTTGCAGCTCTGAATAGCACAGTACCTCATAAAGAACGTTTCCTTTAATTCAAAAAACATTTGCATTTTATTTGTGCCTCTGAGGAAGAACAATCCAAGCTGATTACAATCCACAGACACTGCACATAATGAAAAATTAATTGCATCAATCTTTTTGCTGTACTGGTCTTAACAACTCATTTTCAACCAGTCGTTTCTCCACCTGCTCACTGAAGCCCAGGCAGCTGAAGCAAGCTCATCTCTGACACTGACCGAATACCAATGAAGCCAAGGTCACCTAAGGCCAAAGACATCACCTTTGGACCAGTAGCAGTCATCATGTGATAGAAACTAAGTAACTGGAATACAAATCTTAGAGAAAGCACATTGACAAATACACCTGTGCAGAAGGAAAGTTGCAGAGAAGTAAGGATGTGTTGAAATGAGAACAACAAACAGAGGTAGTTCTGGCTGCCTCCATTAGAATTGTCACTTGGCAAGCATTGATGGTGGTTGTAAATCAAGTTTTGCATGCTGGCTCCAATGCTAGTGATTTGTTCTGCCAGGTAAAGCACTCTTGCAGAATGCATATATATCAGAACATGGTTTCTGCTTTCTGCATTCAAAGTTGCTAAAATACAAAGGAAAAGTATCCATTAAAAATCCATACTTTACAAAGCAGGAAGAAAAAGCAGGGGATGTTTGGGCAGGAATGACACCTGCTGCCTGCCTGCATCAATAACCCTGAAAAGCAGTAATTTTTATGCCCTGCTTGCACTGAAAATGTTCTTTGGGTGCAATTCAGTGCAAGCCATAGGTAGGCTTGCACTGAATTGCAAGTATTCTATGTTGAACTGTGAAAAATTACCAGAACCAGCAAAGGAGTGTAATTTCTTGGTATTGGTTGAAGTTTTCTGAGTATTTCAAATTCTCTTATGACTTAACCAGAGCCCTCAGATAGGTGTATGGGATGGCTGAATTTCAGCCAACTTGTGGGGAGTTTAGTCATCATCCACTGCCTGAGGAACTGGTTGGTTTTATATTTCACCACAATTTCAGATTATATTAGGAAGAGAAGTGTGTAGCAGAGTGGCCAAGAGTCTCAGCCAGGTGGGACAGGCAGGACACAGTGACTACATGGATGATAGGAGATGTATTGCTAATACAGTATCTAAATATTGCTAATATAGTATCTAAATAACAAATAATCCATTACAGGTTTGAAGTCTTTGGCCTTGCAGAAATCATAATTAAAAAGCAGCAAAGCCCCTATGGAGCTATTTTAGGATTTTATCTCTGTATTTGACCAGATCTTAGTGCTTTTACTTGCAGGCTGGAGAGAACAGTTTATCCCATTGGCCTATCAGGTTTTTATATCCTTTTGCAGGCCAATGTGCACCCAAGTCAATCACAAGCATCTCGACTCCCCCATCTCTGGAAGCTTTAATTATGTGAACATAATTAATACACACCTGGTATTCTCATCTTAGGACAAATGACATTGCCCCTCAGGGACAGGAAAGGGAGGGTGTGTGAATGTGTGTGGCACACACCAAAGACCAGAATATCTTTTGGTTCACTTACATGGTGTCCCATATTTCTCCAGTCAGTTTTTCTATTTCTTCTTAGATGTATACACATTCTCTAAAGTAAACAAACTTGTGTTTTTGAAGGAAGATATTTTATCTATTGGGGATCCAATGTAACATGTAGGAACTTTAAAAAGAATACAAGACAACATTTTAAAAATATGTAAAAAGTACTTTGTGGTTGCCCCTGTAGCAAAATTTAAATTGAATTTTTTAAATTGATTGTAATCATTACTTTTAATTTTCCTCTAGAAAGTGCTTGCTACAGTTCAATAATTGAGGGAAGAAACAGCTGGTCTGTGCATTTGTGAGTGAGCAGCATTTAATAAGGTAATATGTTCATTTTCTAGGTGTCAGGAATTATGAATTTATGCCAGGTCAAATTAGTGCACATGCTCTCACACAGCATGATGAAGAGTTCCATAAACGAGCACTGTGGTGTTTAGGATGCTTGTGAAACAACTACTTCTGGAATAAGTGGAGAGCCTCTGTGTTATGGAGATGTTACAGCAATGTTATGGAGATGTAGCCTTTTAGAATAAAAGTGACAGGTCACATTTAACTCACACCTCAGTATTCCCCCCCAAATAACCTAAACCAACACAAGGTTACTGTCTGTAAAAATGTGACTGGTGCCCCATAGTATATCAGTAATATGAATGAAAACTAATTTTCCTTATTCTGCCAAGATAGCAGTATGATATTGTGTTTGTAATATAGATAAAAAACAGACATCAAACTCTATTAAACTTTGGGCTAGGCTTTTTTGCTTCTTTCCATAACCAAATAGTCAATATTGACTGAAATAAGTTTGTCAATATTTATTTTGAGGGAAAATAAATCTTCCTGTTTGCGAAACTATAAAGCAAATTTTGTCAGGGAAAGAGATGACTCAAATGGTAAATTTATCAATAATAATCTCAGTGGCTTTCAGCAAACAGAGGACATGAAAAGGGAATGATCCACTAGGGAACATTCAAAACAGAACTCCAGAGGTAACCAGGTGTTAATGCCAGATGGGTGCCCAACAACTTCTGCTTTTAGACACAGTGCCATTTTTAGACCTGCTCTGTGAACTTCTCCATTTAGAAGTGATGATGCAGTTGTGCCTGTAGAGAGACAGGAATTGCATGGTTTGGATACCTACTGCCCAGACAGGACAGAGGAGATGCCTTGGGTGCAGGATATGATGCCAGTCCTGCCTAGAAGATATTTACTTCATATGCCAAGCACAAGGAGAACACAGGTTCATGAGGGAAAGGGAGAATGGGGAAGGCAGAACTTATGTGGGCAGTGAAAATAATTTACTTCTCAGACCAGAGAGATCACAGAGGGACAAAGACGTGAGACAAGAATATAAATAGCTAGGCAGTCTGCACAACTGTAACTGGGGAGAAAGTAACTGACTATATTCATATTATGAGATATGAGCCAGTGCTCCTGCCAGCACAGGAGGGAAGGGGATGTCCTTGCTCCTGAGGATATCCTGACAGCAGCATGAACAGAGCAGGCAAAGTAGTGGAAAGACACAGTCCTGTGCAATGTGCTCTGGGATGACCCTTCTTGAACAGCAAAGTTGGAGCACTGTGGTCCCTTCCATCCTGACCCATTCTGTGACAGGAACTCTTTGGCCTAGCACACCACAGCCCGTGAGCAGGAGGTTCAGAAAACTGGCAAAGACCTCAATTTCAGCTCTTATATTCTATTATTTTCAGCTCAGCTCTGCTCTTTATTTCATTGCCTGTGCACAAAGTCTTTATGGATCTATACACATCAGGGAAAGGTCTGAGTCAGCCCTGAATTTTCTGACTCCTGACTAGAGGAAGTAAGTTTTGGCACTGAACTAGATGCAAGTGGTACCTTGTGCTTACTGAGGCTGGAGCAAGACTTTGCTATCACTTGTTTTTCGAGGCTCTTTCCAAGAGTAGAACAGCTTTTCCCCCTTCTCACTGGAAAATCACACGCTCTAAGGAGTAGAGATTGACTTCTCCTTTCTCCTTACTCCCGTACTCCTTTCACTGGGAGGGAGAGAAAAGGATTGTCTTGAGACCAATAAATGAAGAGTTCTGCCAACATTATTTGATACTGACTGTATAAAGTGTCAATTAGTAAATGTTTCATACCCAGCGATAAGGAAAGGAGGAGATGGATTACCAATTCAGTGACACATTGGAAAATATGATTAGCTGAGATGAATACTCAAATTGTTCGGTTAGAGATTACTTCACTGGATAAGACAGGAGCACCTGGAAAGGTGCAGAACATAATCCTTCCTGAGGCAGGAGGAATAATTTGCCTAAAAGTACTTCAACTAATAGTTTTGACTGATTCTAAACTGTGATCCTTGAATTATTTTCTCTTGACTTTCAGGAAAGTACCTGAGTATCAGGAGGATTTGGGGGACTCCAAAAGCAATGCCATCTCTTTGTTTTCAGCACAAATTAGTAAGCTCTGATCCCTTGGACATTAGTCATTAAAGTATGGGCATCTGGGAGAAGTGGTTATAAGAGGGCAACAATTTCCTTAAGAAATATTTTGTCTTTGGAAATTTTCTTGACTTTTGTCAAGAAAATGGTTTGTATGACCATAAAAGTTGAGGTGTTTTAATGGTGGAATTTCTGCCAGCTCCTGCAGGGCTACAAAAAAGCCTATCAAAATCCAACCAGTGGTCATCATCTTAAGATTTTGAGGTGGACTGGACAGACATTGTTTCTCATTCTCTGTGTCATCATGAGAACGATGACCATTCTCAAGTCTCTCAGTCTCTTAATGCCTGACTACTTAAAAGCCTATTTGCATGCACACATCCTGGTACTTACAAGTTTGTGGCATTAGGAAGCCAATGTGAGTCACTTGCCCTTCCTATAGTCTCTTTCTGACCTTTCTCACATTGTTGCTACAACCTTGCTTCCTACCTCTGTCACGGTGTGACTGGGGTTTACTAATTTTAATAGATTTAATTTCTCTTGGGGATCGAATTTAGGAGTAAAGACAAAGCAGGCTTAAAGCTTAAAAGGGTACAAGAAATTTGTTAACAACACAAAACAATTCAGAACGAGATTTCCAGATTATTCCCTCTTCCCCCTTTCTTCATACCAGCAACATACAGAAAAACACTTCAGTCAGTTATCCACTTAAATAATCATTTCAGTTCACTCAAGAGAGAAAAGTCCCTTCTTCTTGTTTAGGCTTAGAGGGTGTCTCACTCTCATAACTTGCATCCACCTGGAAACCTACAAAATTATGATTTTTCCTCCCATTTTCGCAGTCCTTTCAGAGCTGTATATGGGTTGCTGAAAACACATGGGGTGTCATTTTAAAGGCAGGTTACTGAGAAACACAAAAAGACTCTTTATTTCATTCTTCACTCAAATGTCTTGGTCCATTCCAGTCCCAAAGACAGAGAGCTCTATTTCTCGAGGCAAAAAAAGTCTTCATCTCAGGCACTTTAACCTCCCCAAGTGTATTCTACAGTTTAAAGGAATTTAAGTAAAGTCACAATCCTCTAAAGCCCACAAAAAAAAAAGGTTTTAAGCTACTTATCAGTGGCAACTTTTCCTGATCTCTCCTTCCATGACCTTCGTCTTCATTCTGGTGACTTCTGTAATTCTTGCTTCATGCCTTTCGTTCTAGGGAGCTCAGGAAATCTGAAGTCTCATTCAGGCACTAACAGTTAAACTTGTATCCAAAATGGTAAAGAGCCAGGCTGAAGCCATGCTGGGAAAAAACGCAGCCACCACGTGATGATGAGATAGCTGGACTTCCTTCTTGCCACCACGTGGGCCGGGAGCCGAGCCGAGCTGAGCCAAGCCGGGGCCCTGCTAGGCTCCCCCCCCGGGGCTGGGCCAGGCCGGGTCCCTCCCAGGGCCATCCCGGGACCAGGGCCATCCCGGAACTGGGGCCCGCCGAGGCTAAGTCGAGTCCACACCGGGGGCCTTCCCGGGGCCAGGCTCTTCCTCCTCCCAGGGCTCAGGCCCGGGGCCCAGAGCCCGGAGCCCGGCACGGCTCCTGCTCCCCTGCTCGACTGGAAAAGCAAAAGACTAAACTAACACTATTTCCCTGTGATTTGTGAAAGCAAAACAGCGTTCTAATTGGTTTCCTGGGCTGTCAATCACCAACTCAGGTCTCTGATTGGTCCCTGCAGCCTCAGGGGAGGCTCCCAGAGAGCTGACAATTCTCTTTGTCTTAAGACATGTGCTCTTTAAGTGGCTCCCATGGGGGATGGGCCACCATCCCCCTCCCTGCTCCATGTGGCCCCAGCACAACCTCTTACAGATATGTTTGTGTGTGTGTGTGTGTGTGTGTGTGTGTGCGCTGCACAGGTGACATGAGAAGTCTGCAGCTGTAACTCAGCTCAGTCTCTCATGCTAGGACAGTATACTGGCTGGAGACATCCTCCTGACTCCACTGAAAAGTGAGGCTTTGTGTTTTAAGAAATCAGGTCTTGTCGCCTCTGCCTTCTTTCTATAGTGGTTCTGAGGAAGGCAGCTGCAGTGATCTTTTCTCCCTGTATGCTGTTGAATTACAGGCTTTTACTTTCCTCATCTTCGCTGGACTTTTAGCCCAGTTTTTCCTCTGAGAAACCACACTGATTTTCCAAAATGCTTCCATTTATCAAACACTATCCTTAGATTTTTCCTAAGAAGGGTATTCAGGATCAGGAATAATGCCTCAGACATTTGTGCTCCATTTGTAAAGTAGGAAAAGAAAGCAACACAATCCAACTTGCTGTCCTCATGCCATTGTTACTCTGCATAAAGAAGATTGAACTGGCAGGATCTGCACAAAATGCCATCAGAGTGAGGACACAAAGAATAGGTAGAAGGAAAAGCACATAGCAAATTTAGAACCAATTAGAGCTACAATTAGTAAAAGAGGTACTAAATGAAGGTGAGAACCTTTAAAAACTAATGTTATATTATGAAATACAATATCAATATTCCATACTGCACAGAAGAGTTTCTTTAAGGCTATGTTCTGCCTTGGCAGGATTTATCTCTGTAGGTGAATGGAGAGGAAAGACAATTGCCAAGAAGAACAGCCACAAGCGAGTTATGGTCTCCTATTCTAGCAATGACAAGTGGCGGAAGAAAGATCAATCATCACTCTCCACATTGCTCTCCAAGATTTGAAGCAGTTTTATTCAGGACCTGAAGGAAATGGAAGATGCTTGGAAAGGTGATTCTAACAGCTAAATGTTGTATGGATTTTCCCCAAATGGAGGAACTTGTTGAGGACCCTTGAATTTGTGGGTATCCAGTTTTTCTATACAATTTCTCGCCCAATCCTCCTTGACAAAGGGCAGCTCTTCTTTTCTCCAGACTTTCTCTTGCCTCTAGGGTTTGGGATTCCAGAGACCTGGCCTTAGCAGTAAAGACTGAAGCAAAGAAGCCATTCAGTAACTCCAGCTTCTCTTATTTTTGTCACCTGCGCATCAGTGAGTTATCTATCAGTTCTCTCCATCTACGAACTCTTGTTGTCCAAGTCAATGCCAGCCTTAGCCTGTGCCAAAGGTCAAAAATAACCTAGTAGTGAATGAAAAGATTATTTCTTTCCAATAAAAGTGTGAGGATGGTAGTGGGAATTTTGTGAAGAAAAGTCTCTGGGAAAATATTTAATGTCATGCTTGTAGATTGAGGGTTTTAATAAAACGAGGGCTTAATAAAATAAAAAGAGCAAAGAGAAGACTATATGCACCCTGATGATGAATGTATATGCCTCCTTAGTACTTCAGGGATGGATTAAGCTGTTGAAAAAGCATTCAACATTGGCTAAAGAACTGTAATATATGTAAAATTCCACAGTTAATGCATCATTAAATAATTTGCTCCAAGTGATTTATAGGTGCAATATACTACACTGTGTCAAACTGTGCAGGATAATAAATGATATCACAAAAATATACTATTGAAACTTTCGTTCTAATCAGTCTTTTGAGTTTTAGTAGAACATAGTTCTGCAGTATTGTCCTGTTGATCCTGATAGAGTAACATGTAAAAGCTTCATGCTACATATATTTTAGGACGTTTTCTTAAGCAATCTGGGTTGTGGTCCAGTGAATCAGTCACTGGATATTGACTTGGGGGACCTACACTCTGGTCCTTGCTCCGTCACTGAAACTCTAGGCTGCTGACCTAAGTTTTTCCAGGTTAAGTGCTGTAATGCCCACTTTGAGATCTGTGCTCTCTCTTTCCAAGGACACCATGTACAATCCCATCACCTACCTGCATATATTGGACATATAGGGGCAGGGAGGGGGTGATAACCATTGACATATGAATCCAACTTTCATTGGACTTGGGTGAATTACTGCTTCTGGGGAATATCTTACCACTCCCTATACTCAGTGTTTGAAATAAAAATGCTTGTTTATTCTCTTCCAAAAGAGAATATTCAGGACAAAAAACAATCCACATGTCCTACCCTGTTAGTGCTTCTTTTCAGTGTTAAATTCTTTACAGAAGAAGCAAATGGTCTTTGTTCACTTTGGATCTTTCCCAAATTGTTCTTCCTCTTGTCCTCCACATTCCACTTTGCAGAATGTGCCTAACCTCAGGGCTGCATGGCTAAGCAAGATTCACAGTCACTCTTACTGAAGGAATATTCTCATTTGTAGAAAACAATTGTCTACTAGGCCAGGTAAGGAGAAGAGTAGTTTGATCTGGAAAAACTGGCGGTGAGACATTCAGTTGAAGGAGGTCCTCCCTTCTAGTCCCTATAGGACAGTGTTTGTACTTTGAAATGTCTCTTTTGGGACCAGTGTAAAGGACCCTGATCCTTACTGGTGTATTTAGATGTACCACTCTAATGGATGAGCTAATTGTAATTGATAATTTATTTGGTTAATTTAACCCCTTTAGCTTTTGTGCTGTTCTGTTTGCAGACAAGACTATTTTTTCCATCTTTCTAAATTATTAAGCTGGCATTTTATTCAATATTTCAGCCTACAGGAAATAATTGCTAACTTTTATTTGAATCTGTTGTTCATACTGTGTGATTGGTCATGCTATAATTAAGAACTATACTCTTCCATATTTTGTTATAGTTCGGAGTATACCAATGATCTCTAATTACAGAATTACAGAATCACAGAATATGCTGAGTTCAGCTCCTGAACACAGCAGCACAGCACCATCCCCAAGAGCTACACCGTGTCCCTGAGAGGATTGTCCAAATGCTTCTTGAACTCTGTCAGGCTTTGTGCTGTGATCACTTCCCTGGGGAGCCTGTTTCAGTGACCAACCACCCTCTGGGGGAAGAGCCTTTTTCTAATGTTCAACATAAACCTCGCCTGGCACAACTTCAGGCCATTCCCTCAGGTCCTATTACTGCTCACCACAGAGGAGAGATCAGTGCCCCTCCTGTGCCCCTCACAAGAAGCTGTAACTGCAATGAGGTCTCCCCTCAGTCTCCTTTCCTCCAGGCTGAACAGACCAAGTGACCTCAACCACTCCTCATATGGCTTCCACTCAAGGCCTTTCACCATCTTTGCTGCCTCCCTTGGGACAGTCCCTAATAATTTCAAGGTCTTTCTTATGTTGTGGCACCTAAAACTGCACACAGGACTTGAGGTGAGGCCACCCCAATGCAGAGCAGAACAGGACAATCCCCTCCCTTGACAAGAGACTTTACCAGGTTCCTCCATCCTCGCTGCTCATTGTCCAGGAGCTCCATGCAGTCCCAAGCCCAGACCTTCAGTCTTGGTCTGATCAAAGTTGTAAACATGCCTGTTTCAGTTCTGCTCCCAGATTGTTGCTCAAGTTTCCTTTCCTGGGTTGACAGTCGACCTGGCTTGTTACCTTTCCTTATGGTTTCTGGATGCTGATAGAAGCTGTCACTACCACTGTTCTGCCTGGGCTGCCCCGCTCAGACATGTCAGGGCCATGCCCAGTCACTCAGGTCACTGCCCTGCTCATGTTGTGGCCATCCACAGCTCCCAGCTTGCCTTCCCTTATGAGGTTACTCAGATTTTGCAGCTCTCTGGTAAATTTTTTTACTGGAGCAATCCTGAGGAGAGTGTCTAGCACAAAACATAGGAGAGAATCTGTCTCCGCCTTGATTAAAGGAAGAATTAAAGTGTCTTTTAGCAGAGATTTTGGCATTTTAGAGAAGCAGGTTGTCCTGGTTTTAGGACAGGGTTCTGCCAAAAACGGCAGAAGTTTCCCTTTGAAATAGAGAAATCAATGTCACCCCCCTCCGAGTGTTATAATTGTTTCAAATCAAGGACTCAAGGTGGAGATAAGGAGGTAAAAGTAACAGCTCTTTACTACTCTAACTCACAGCACAAGTAGAAAACAACAGTAATTATTAAAATTACCGACGAAAAACAGAAGAAAAAGTCAGTTGTAGTCCTTTCTTAGACGCGGACACACTCGGTCTGTGTCCGTTCCTGGGGGTGTAACTGTAGCAGGGCCGGCACAGCTGCAGGCGCAGGCGGGAGCCAGGGAGGTGGAGTGGAACAGCCGCGGCCGGGCTGGCTCAGGTGGGAGCTCTTCGCTCCGGTCCTGTGTCCAGATGACCAGTTGTATTCCCAGAGGTAGGAAGTATTTGGTCTTTGGTAGTCAGCAGTGCCTCCGAGGTAACAGGGCAGATGCTGGGCAGCTGAATGCAGTCGGCCCCCGGGTCTCCTACCTCCTCACACCGCCGAGCAGACTGGAGAAGTTCCCCCTCCCCCTCTCTCCCCGGAAAACAGCCGGGCCCCTCCAGAAGCCTCGTGCTCCCCTGAGTAGCTCCCCCCCGCCTCCCCCCCGCCTCCCCCCCCGCTCCCCGGAAGACCGCATCCCCCTCCGGGTAGCTCCGGTCCCACCCACCCGCCTGTCCAGGGCCATCACAAACCCTGGGCACAGCCGGCGGGTTCTGTTAGCATTACAATGGGAAAAAATTCTCCCCACTCATACATTGAAGGAACACAATCCCAACCTTCAACATTATCCACCCGAATTTTTTTCCCATGCCAACATGCTACAGCAAATTAAAAACCTTTAAATCATATACATACAGGCAGTTACAGGCACAGTATCATAGATAATTCACCCTAGAACAAGGTCTCCTTGGGGAATGCATCGGGTCTCTCCATCCTTTTGCATCACCCACCAAGTGCAACCTGGTCCTTGAGCGAAAACCACCCCACGAACAGGATTGTCTTTGCTGGAGGCAGAGTTCACCCAAACAGTTTTCCCTAACATGCCTCTCAGGTGTACCACTGGGACCTTATCTCCATCTGGTGTTCCCAAAGGCTCAGATTGGGCAGGACCTGCTCGGTTAGTGGAACCTCGGGTATTCACTAACCATGTGGCCTTTGGTAAATTAATCTCCCAGTTCTTAAAAGTCCCTCCACCAAGTGCTTTTAAGGTGGTTTTAAGCAGGCCATTGCACCGTTCGACTTTCCCAGCCGCTGGTGCATGGTAGGGAATATGGTACACCCACTCAATGCCATGTTCTTTAGCCCAGGTGCTAACAAGGCTATTTTTGAAATGAGTCCCATTGTCTGACTCAATTCTCTCAGGGGTACCATGTCTCCAAAGGACTTGTTTTCCAGGCCTAGGATGGTGTTCCTAGCAGTAGCGTGGGGCACAGGGTAGGTCTCCAACCACCCGGTGGTGGCTTCCACCATGGTCAGCACGTAGCGCTTGCCTTGGTGGGTCTGAGGCAGTGTGATGTAGTCAATCTGCCAGGCCTCTCCGTACTTATATTTGGACCATCGCCCACCATACCAGAGGGGCTTCACCCGCTTGGCTTGCTTGATGGCAGCACACGTCTCACAGTCATGGATAACCTGGGAAATACTGTCCATGGTTAGATCCACCCCTCGGTCTCGTGCCCACTTATAGGTGGCGTCTCTGCCCTGATGACCTGAGGCATCATGGGCCCATCGAGCCAGGAACAATTCTCCCTTGTGTTCCCAATCTAAGTCTATCTTTGACACCTCTATCTGTGCAGCCTGATCTACCTGCTCGTTGTGCCGGTGTTCTTCACTAGCCTGACTCTTGGGAACATGGGCATCCACATGGCGGACTTTCACAGGTAGCTTCTCTATCCGAGTGGCAATGTCTTTCCACTCATCAGCAGCCCAGATTGGCTTTCCTCTACGTTGCCAGTCAGCCTTTTTCCACCTTTCCAGCCAGCCCCACAGAGCATTGGCTACCATCCATGAATCAGTGTAGAGGTAGAGCTTTGGCCATTTCTCTCTCTCAGCAATGTCCAAGGCCAGCTGAACAGCTTTGAGTTCAGCAAGTTGGCTTGATCCACCTTCTCCTTCAGTAGCTTGTGCAACCTGTCGTGTGGGGCTCCATACGGCTGCTTTCCACTTCCGATTCATTCCCACGATGTGACAGGAACCATCGGTGAAAAGAGCGTAGCACGTTTCATCTGCTGGCAGCTGGTTGTACAGTGGGGCTTCTTCAGCTCAGGTCACTTGCTTCTGCTCCTCCTCCTCGGCGAGACCAAAATCTTCACCTTCTGGCCAGTTTGTAATTATCTCCAAAATCCCAGGGCGATTTGGGTTACCAATGCGGGCACGCTGCGTGATGAGGGCAATCCACTTGCTCCATGTGGCGTCCGTGGCATGGTGGGTAGAAGGAACCTTTCCTTTGAACATCCACCCCAGCACTGGCAGTCGGGGTGCCAGGAGAAGTTGTGCTTCTGTGCCAATTACCTCTGAGGCAGCTTGAACTCCTTCATAGGCAGCCAAGATTTCCTTCTCCGTCGGAGTGTAATTGGCTTCAGAACCTCTGTAACCTCTGCTCCAGAATCCCAGGGGTCGGCCTCGAGTCTCACCAGGCACCTTCTGCCAAAGGCTCCAGGACAGACCATGGTTCCCGGCTGCAGAGTAGAGAACATTCTTTACCTCTGGTCCTGTCCTGACTGGGCCAAGGGCTACAGCATGAGCGATCTCCTGCTTGATCTGGGCGAAGGCTTGCTGCTGTTCAGGGCCCCAGTGGAAATCATTCTTCTTGCGGGTGACCAGGTAGAGAGGGCTCACAATCTGGCTGTATTCAGGGATATGCATTCTCCAAAAGCCTATGGCACCTAGGAAAGCTTGTGTTTCCTTCTTGCTTGTTGGTGCTGACATTGCAGTGATCTTATTGATGACCTCAGTGGGGACCTGGCGCCGTCCGTCTTGCCACTTCACTCCCAGGAACTGGATCTCTCGAGCAGGTCCTTTGACTTTGCTTTTCTTGATGGCAAAGCCAGCTTCCAGCAAAATCTGGATGATTTTCTCTCCCTTCTCAAAGACCTCTGTTGCCGTGTTCCCCCACACAATGATGTCATCAATGTATTGCAAATGTTCTGGGGCCTCACCCTTTTCCAGTGCAGCCTGGATCAGCCCATGGCAGATGGTAGGGCTGTGTTTCCACCCTGGGGCAGTCGGTTCCAGGTGTGCTGCACCCCTCCAGGTGAAAGCAAACTGAGGCCTGCACTCTGCTGCCAAAGGAATGGAGAAAATGCATTGGCAATGTCAATGGTAGCATACCACCTCGCTGCCTTGGACTCCAGCTCGTACTGCAGCTCCAGCATGTCCGGCACGGCTGCGCTCAGCAGTGGAGTCACTTCATTCAAGGCACGATAGTCCACAGTCAATCTCCATTTCCCCTCAGACTTGCGCACAGGCCAGATGGGGCTGTTGAAGGGTGAGTGGGTTTTGCTCACCACCCCTTGGCTCTCCAGCTCACGGATCATCTTGTGGATGGGGATCACAGCATCTCGATTTGTCGGTACTGCCGGCGGTGCACTGTCATGGTGGCAATTGGTACCTGTTGCTCTGTCACTTTCAGGAGTCCCACTGCAGATGGATTTTCTGACAGTCCAGGCAAGGTGTTCAACTGCTTAATACTCTCTGCCGATACAGCAGCTATTCCAAAAGCCCACCTGAATCCCCTTGGATCTTTGTAGTAGCCATTCCTGAGGAAGTCTATGCCTAGAATGCACGGTGCCCCTGGGCCAGTTACAATCGGATGTTTCTGCCACCCCTTCCCTGTCAGGCTAATCTCAGCTTCCAGCAAAGTAAATTCCTGTGATCCCCTGTCACCCCAACAATGGAAACAGGTACCTTCCCCACATGTTCTGATGGTATCAGGGTGCATTCTGAACCAGTATCAACTAACATTCTATGTTTCTGTGGCTTTGATGTGCCAGGCCATCGCACCCACACTACCCAGTAGATCCTGTTATCCCATGCCTCTCCCTGGCTAGAGGCAGGGCCCCTCTAGCCCTGGTTATTATTTCCTTCCTGGGCATACATAGTGGAGGTCCCTTCCAGGGGATCTGACAGATCATCCTCCCTTCTGTAGTACCCTGCACCTTGGTTGTGGGAGGTCGAGGCTACCTTCATTTTAGCGCGGTTCCCTCGGTTGGCATTTCCCTCCCTGAGCTGACGCACCCGTGCTGCCAGGACAGAAGTGGGCTTCCCATCCCATTTTTCCATGTCTTCCCCATGGTCTCGCAGGAAGAACCACAGGTCAGTTCGTGAGGGGTATCCTCTGTCCCTAGCTGGGGGGCGTTGGGTGTGAGATTTGGGGCCTGTGACTCGTACTGGTGCTGCATTGATCTTCCTTATCTCCTCCCTTATAATCTCCCTCACCTCTCCTTTCAACCCTCTCATCCCCTTCATCTCCTCTTGGACCTGTTGGAGGTCCCTGGCCACAGCAGAGACCTTGGCCTGCACTGGGCCATTAATCATACTGTCAAAATTTCTGAGCTTGCTGGCAACAGAACCTACTGTCTCTCGGTGGTCATCAGCCCTAATCAGTGCAATGTAGGTAGTAAATTCAGATGGCCCCAGGGTTGCCAGATCCCACAACATCTGCCCTGTGCACCTGACCTTGTCAGGGTCATTGTCATGCTGTCCATCCATCCCAAAGAGTACCTCTAATACTGCCACTTCCCTCAGCTGCTGGATCCCTTCATCAATGGTCTTCCAGCGCATTCTATGGTGGTGCTCCTGCATTCTCTCTTTGTGGATAAACTTCTCTCTCACACTCATTAGAAGCCGTTCCCAAAGGGAAAGGAGGCCTTGCTCCTTACGAATGTCTGGTCCACACCTGAGTCCTGGGACAAGGATCCCAAATTCCTGGCCTCAGTGCCATCCAGTTGTACACCTCTCCCCATAAGGTCCCAGACACGAAGTAACCAGGTTGTAAAGGCTCACGGCCCCGTCGCACAATGTCTTTTCGCAGGTTACGGAGAGTGTCATATGAGAGAGACTCGGTGACAATCTCAACCTCTGGCTCCCTTGCTGACTGTGAGGACCCTCCTGGCTGATCCCCACTATCTAGGTGCTTTGTTTTAATCTTAGATTTCCTAGTTTCCACAGGGGCAACTGCTGCTGGCTGTGGCTGCCCCTGTGATCCAGCTGGAACCTGGACAGATGTAACATCTATGGGTTCCACTGCAGCACCATCAGACTCTCCCTCTTTAGGGCAGGGGGAGGGTTTCTCACTAGCTGGGGAAAGGTGCTCCTTCAACACCTGGCCCATGTCCCGTATCTCCTTCACTAGAACCCCCACCCACTCTGGCTGGTTCATTTCTGCAGTGGGCTGTGGGGCAACACCAGGCTCTGGGGCAGCATCTCTAGTCTCAGGGACAGGGGCAGGGTCTGGGGCAGCATCCCTATTCCCTGGGACAGGGGCAGGGTCTGGGGCAGCATGTTTGGTGGTTGTTATCCAAGCCAGTATTCCCTTGTTTCTGAATGCTAAGTAAAGCAGGCCCATCAGCAACACCAGCCACGGAATAATAATACTAGCAATTAAAGCAAATCTGAAATCCTTGAAAACTGGTGGGGTAGCCTCAAAAAACTGGGTGACAGGTTGGGAGAAAATTTCCCTTGCATTCATTGCCTCACAGTAAGTACCATTGTTGAAATAACCCCAGAAACACGCAGTTAGAGTACGATAGCTCAGGATCCATGTGGCAAATTTCCAGAAAAATTAAAAACCCATGAATTCCTGACAAAATCAATCAAAACACAAATCGGATCATAGCTACAATAAATTTGGTGAGGGGGCCCATATTCAAAAAAAGGGCTTGCAAATGGGAGAGAAATATCTGTGACCACGTGGAGCCCAAACCAGATTAAACTAGACAACATGTTGCCGCTTAAGAGCTGCTACTCCTCTCTTAACTCGCCTTTTAATGCCCTTGGCCCCACGTTGGGCGCCAAAATCTGTCCTGGTTTTAGGACAGGGTTCTGAAAAAAAACGGCAGAAGTTTCCCTTTGAAATAGAGAAATCAATGTCACCCCCTCCAGTGTTATAATTGTTTCAAATCAAGGACTCAAGGCGGAGATAAGGAGGTAAAAGTAACAGCTCTTTACTACTCTAACTCACAGCACAAGTAGAAAACAACAGTAATTATTAAAATTACCGACGAAAAACAGAAGAAAAAGTCAGTTGTAGTCCTTTCTTAGACGCGGACACACTCGGTCTGTGTCCGTTCCTGGGGGTGTAACTGTAGCAGGGCCGGCACAGCTGCAGGCGCAGGCGGGAGTCAGGGAGGTGGAGTGGAACAGCCGCGGCCGGGCTGGCTCAGGTGGGAGCTCTTCGCTCCGGTCCTGTGTCCAGATGACCAGTTGTATTCCCAGAGGTAGGAAGTATTTGGTCTTTGGTAGTCAGCAGTGCCTCCGAGGTAACAGGGCAGATGCTGGGCAGCTGACTGCAGTCGGCCTCCGGGTCTCCTACCTCCTCACACCGCCGAGCAGACTGGAGAAGTTCCCCCTCCCCCTCTCTCTCCCCGGAAAACAGCCGGGCCCCTCCAGAAGCCTCGTGCTCCCTGAGTAGCTCCCCCCCGCCTCCCCCCGCCTCCCCCTCCCCGGAAGACCGCATCCCCCTCCGGGTAGCTCCGGTCCCACCCACCCGCCTGTCCAGGGCCATCACAAACCCTGGGCACAGCCGGCGGGTTCTGTTAGCATTACAATGGGAAAAAATTCTCCCCACTCATACATTGAAGGAACACAATCCCAACCTTCAACACAGGTAGTTCATATATTGAATGAAACTTTAAATTTCTGTAACTGCCCGACTGCAAAAGTGTTTGTTAGCAGTGATTAGGGAGAACTCTTATGTTTAATAAGTAGAAGGTGTCACTAATGTAAATGCAACTTAAGCACTAGAATGAAGAGTTTCTGTGAGAAGAACGAACTGCACCTTCTGAGTAGATTCTTAATATTTGTCAAAACTAGACAGCTTTTGAATGACCAATTATTTAAAAATAACCTTTAAGGAGGATCACATTTTGAGATGGAGATGCAACTCTTAATATTTGTGTGGTTTAAAAACTTCTTTCTAGAGGTCAAGAAATCTCACTATCTAAGGGCAAGATTTCCAAATGCATTGGAGTTGCACAGCACCCATATTCCTACAAGACCAGATGCAAAGGATGCTAGGAAAAGATGGCATTCCCCTAGGGAAGGGGAGGCAGACATTAAAATGTTAGGTTTGGCCCAACTGAGCATGGCAGTGCCCTTTTCAGAATATGTGCTGTACTGAAGTTGATGGGAATGTTGATCTGAATTATAAGAGGACCAAGAAGTATCATGCACCCTAGTGAATTCTAGAGCACACAGGACTATCAATAAATTTTTATAACATAAGATCAGCTCTCTGCCAGTGCAAATCAGCTTACTCTTCCTGAAATGCATGATCTCAGTTGAAGTAATCAGTTACAGTTATGCTACTTTACAACATATTCCAACTGAAAATCTGTCCAAGAGTATGTGCTAACCTTTCTAGTTGACAGAAAATGTTTCCAAGATTAAATACTGATATAAACATCACCATCATCTCTTTAATACCAACCTTTACTGTACCATATGCCTGATAAAATACAGCTAGTGCAAAATAAGAAACTGCTGCCAAGATGGAGAGTCTGTTGAAGTAGTCACTTTTCTTTTAAGCCTTGGAAATACACTAAGTCTGAGAAAACAGTCACTTGGAAAGGACCTTAGTGAGCTCTGGCCCATTGTCCAGAAATGTTGCAGATAATTAGGAGCCAGAGTTTCCGGAGAGAACAAACTCTGACATGATGGAATGGCTTCTTGCAGAGTCTCAGCCCCCAAGTGGTTTGATGCTGGCACAGTTACTGACACGATTCTACATTAAATTAATCTAAATACAGAGCCACAACAAAGGACTTCTAAATGAAAAGAATGTTCAGTAGCTCATGCCAATGTTTGGTACTTGCTTACTGACCACTGCCTTTTCAACTGTAGCATTTTCAGGAGGTGCAGTCATGATAGAAAACAAAATTTTATGGCACTTCTGTAAGTAACTTACTACTATTATGAGTATTCTGTGGGTTGTGTAAGAGTTGATAATTTTCTTTTTCACCATAGAAGAACTTGTGCTTCTGTCAAAAAGGTATTTGCACTGAGTTGTCCAAGTTTTCTACACATGTAGTGAGTTATCCCGATGTTGCCCGATACCCCAAACAAAACACAAACTAACAGAGTTAGTTTATGCGGTGCTTTATTCAAAGGGCCCTGGAGACCTGGGGACTAGCGTCCCAAAGTCAGATCTCACCAGTTCCCATTTTCGTCAGGTTTTTATACCTTTTTACAAAGTTGTCTACGTGCAGAAACACACATCCTTTAAGACAATACAGATACATAAATCTTGTAGATATTATTCCTAAAAGTCATAAATTCTACATGCTTGTCTACTTAAAACTATAGGCCACCCCCCTTAATCCCCCCTGCTTGTCTTCCCACCACCAAAACCCTTTATCATTGATTATACATTAACCTTTATCGTTTATTATTTCATCATGTTCTGTATGCTCTACTAGATCCTTTAATTATTAGTTTGTAGTTCTTAGTATATTCCCAGGCCTGTTTCCCAGGGCCTGTTTGTGAACTGCTGCTTTCTAAGCCTTAGCATAACTACTACTACTTATAATTCTAATACATTTTATAGTAATTTTACAGGTTCGGTATCACCGACAATTCCAAAAAGCTTCTGTATCGTCATTTTCAGGATATCTCCTGCTGTCTCTCAGTGAGTAAAGATTCCAAACCACTGCTGTAGCTGTCAGACTGAAGAGTTCTTGAGATCCTGCTTTACTTTTAACTGCATAATTTTGATGCATTTTCCAGAGAACAAGATAAGAAATCATGAATCTCAGTGATGAAACTATCCAGCATGGAATGAATTAGCTGCTGTTATCTGAAAATCACTTGTGTGAGGTAAAAGCATTTTAAGTGATGAATTAAATATTGTGGCTCTAGTTGCATGAATGAGCAAATAAAAAAGAATGGTACTGCCACACAGCTTGGTGAGTCTTCCAATCTTTCTTGTGTACAGATGTGCCATCTCAACAAAAGCCCCTTTGCTTTTTTCAGTTTCTAATTTCTATTTCATCCTTGGAACAATTGTGTGTAGGCATGACAGCCTTCCTCCAGTAAATACTCCTTCAGTATTATTCAAGCTGGATGTCATTCAGACTAATAAACAAAAAATCAGCTTCTCATATGTGGGCAGAATGAGCAGAATAGCTTCTTTCTCCTGGTACAGTCTACGTCATCAGAGATGCTTTTGAAGATACAATTTTTTGTTCTTTCATGTTTCAGTTATTTTTTCTTCATCCAGGTCAGTCTGTGCAAAAGGTGGAAATTGGGAATTAATTATTGCTACCTGTGTTCCTTTGAAACTTGTTTCTGCAAATATTTTTACAGTCTGTATTCCATCTCTGCAATTTAAATGAACAATTGGTACTTTACCAACCCCATTTTCTTGTAGCTATTTCAGAATGAGAGTGGTTAGCAATAACAACTGATAGTGCATGGCAGAATGATTACCCTGCTCATTCCCTGTCTGTTCTCAAACTGCAACTGTGTTTAAAGGGGAAAGAAGCTTCCTTGAATGTATTCAGGTTGTGCCTGCTTGGCTTAAAAGCTCAAGTGCAGGCATGCGGCTCAGAAAACTTCAGCCCTTATGTTTACCTCTGGTGATTCTCTGTGCCTCTGCTTTCCCAGGGACTGTGGTCACTTTTCCTTTTCCTTCCAGTGTTTCCTTTTGTGCAGCAGTCTTGGCATCTCTTTTCATGCCACAGGACCCATAGGGGAACAGGAGTGTGCCATAAAATATTCTTCAGAGGCTAACCTCCATAGCATGGGAAGTGTCCTGCTTCCCATAGGAATCAGTTCTGCAGTGCAAGGCTGCAAACAGCATCACTGCCACACTGGCAGCGGTCAGAGGCTGGGAGCTGACACAGCTCCCGGATTAGCTCTTCCTCTTGCAACTGGTCTCACCAGTTCTTGCCTGCTGTGGGAAGCCCAATCAGCCTCTCAGACTTGCTCAGACTCTTAATTTCTGGACTGAGATTTCTCTATGCTGAGTTTAAGGAATTTAGTGGGAAATAAACTTGTGGAAAGCAGCTTCCAAAGCACTCTTCTGACAGTGCACGATTTCCCCCTGCATTTGAACAAGCATAAAAGACGCAGAAAAACCCCATGTGTGTATTCACAAGTTTTGTTTCGAATACTTCTGCCATGAAAGAGGACAGCTATTCCTTTATAAAACAATTTCCCACTGAAGGAAGTAAAATTTAACTACTCACCCACCTTATAAATATTAATTTGCAGTTAATAAGTCTTTTTTTTTTTTTTTTTTTTGGTGCTGGTAATTTGAAATTTTGCTACAAATGTCTGGCCTGTCAAAGCCTGCATATTAACTATAAGTAAATGTGACTCCTCATCTTTATAAGGAAATAATAGTTTAATCTTAAGACTGTCACTTTTCATTGGGAATGATGAATGTCATCTTGGGAATGACACTAACAGCAGTGTCAAATAGCTTGTCACAGCTGATATGTCAAAGCCTCTCAGGTTTGGCTAATGGTTGAAACAATAAAATAAGGAGATCATCAGCAAACTAGTGAACAACTCCATTTGTAGTTTTCCCATGCATAAGAGTCCAGACTATTTTATGGAAGAATTACTAATTTGTGTACTGGTATATTTGAGCAGTTCACTGTGATCTCTGCTTTTGGAATAAAATTAAAGGCAGGTTGATATTTTTGATTAGTGTGCACATAAACACAGTTTTTCCAAAATGCCCTTCAAACTGGAGTGAGATTTCAGGAAGATTAACTTTCTACTGTTGTTATTAATAGCCAGGTCAGCAAAGGTCCTCAGCACACAGTAGGTGTCATTTTGGGAACCACAGTTAAATGCCACGGAGTTTTGAAAACATGATCCAAAACAGGGAGAATTTGTTCTTGTTTTTCTCATAGTGGCTTTTATTGGAAGTCCAGCCAAGCATGTCACAATTAGAGCTGCAGGAACTTACTTTCAGCAAAGATGTTCTTGAAAATGTGCCCCTATGATATTGGTTGAAGCTACTTCTCCAAGCTTTCCAGGGATATGTCTACAAAATATACTACAAAGAGATGCAAGTCACTCTGTCACTTGCTCCAAACTGATATGAAGCTCTATGAACAATATTCACATGGCCCCAGTAGGCTTCTGCTTCCCAGCTTGAGTGTGATGCTTCCCAGTTCTCATTGACGCTTGTTATCTTAATACCCTGCTGTCAGCTCTGAGCCCGTGTATAGGCAAAATATTAAGTATAGACATCTACTGCCTAAGAAACAGCCTCTACAGGACCCTGAGCCCAGAGTTTCCCCAGACTCTCATCTCCAGCATCAGAATTTTTGTTATCCCTGGAGATGGAATCTTGCAGGTTTCCCATGCTAGACAAGGATTTGACTACCAGAGGCAAAACAAGTCTGCTGTAACCATTTCCTAGTATTTGCTGAGGTTCTCACACATGGAAACCTGTCCCTGATTTTCTTAAAACAAAGAATTTTTTGTTTAATGAAGCTTGAACGGAAATGATTTTTAAAAAGCTAGCTGGCATAGTTAGTTTCACCTAATCTGACACTTCCTCAAAGGCAAAATTAAATAAACTTTCCTTTCTGTGTATGACTGAGGTACTATTGAGAAGAACTAAACAACTTCTGGTTCTTGCTAGGACTTGAAAGCCTTCCTAAGCCAAATGAAATCCCCATTTCTGCATGTCCCTGATCACAGATCCACCTCTCATTTGAACTGTGTACGCTCAAATCACATGCTTCTGCAATTAGTCCAGTATAAGAACCAGCTTACAGTACAGTGCTGAGAGAGGAGCACCAGAACACTACGTATGTAACAGAAAGAAAGCTTTGTAAGGACAAGAGGAATTGCTTTGGCAATAGGATCTGTCAGAAGCTCCCAGATATAAATAGGAGTGTTTCAGGTATGTACTCACTGTGTCTAATAAGCAGCCTATAAAGATCTACTTAGATATCTGTTACTCTTTAAGAAAAAGAAAACCACCCCTTCCCACCAGTTGGGTAGCTTGGTAGGCCATCCTTAAATATATATTGCCTGGAGAGCAGAGTCACTGTGCTGGGGCTCACTGCCACAGCAGTTTGTGCGCTACCCCTCTCTGCTCAGGGGCTGACATCCCTCTCTGTAGATGATTTTGTTGTGCAGAGCAACTCTGAATTTGTGTAACCAAATTGTTCAAAGATAAACCCTATATATACACATACATACATATATATATAAACATCAGTCATTCAGTGACATTTCATTCTAATCTACCCCAAGGGGTCTATTAACAAGAATCTCATTTACCTTGCCTTCAGGGGTGGGTCACAACATGAGGCGCTACAGTGCTGCTCTCATTGGAAAAATATCTGCATCCCAGGATTTGCTGTCTCCAAACAAACTTCCTTTCAGCTAGTTTACAAGCTGTATATATTGCCTGTTTAAATTAGGAGTAGATGGGCAGAGGGCAGCCCTGCTGGCACTGATAGATCTTAATTGTCTTGACCAGCCCCTCCTGGCACTCTTATCCACTGCCTCTGTCCATGGCTCCAGGAGCTCCATTTCAGCTCAGGGCTTGCATCCCATTCCTGGGTTATCGACGACTGAGAGAGAGACAGGGACTACTGTCTGGTGATCTGAATCTAAATTTATTGTGAGCTACACATACTTACATGTTATTCTAGGAAGGCACGTAATTTTTTACTACATTGATTGGTTTAAACATCACACAAACAAGCTTACAGATTTTGCAACATTTCTACTTGACTCAATCTTCTTCTCTGTCACCAATCTTGACCCAATCTTCTTGCAATCTTCAAAGCTCTGTTTGTTCTTGCCAAGGCATCTTGGTTATGAAACTGCATATGCTAATTAAATCTGCAGTACTCTCTGTCTTAGCTCCCATATCTCCTCCATTTCTTTCAATTAAAAATATACTCTTAAGTGACTTGTCTATTATTTTTTTCACTGTAAAATACAAGGAATAACCATAAAAATATATAATATAATGCCTAATACATAAAAGCCTATTTTAACTAAATTTCTTATCCATCTACTAAGTCGATAAGTCTGTTAGAGGTCAAACAGGTGCTGATGAGGTTCTCCTCACAGGCATCCCCAGAGGGTGAAATCACGAATCTTCAGAGGTCAATGTCAGGGCTGGATGGTAATTAAGTAATTTTTCTTTTCTCTGGGCCTCATTCCTTTTGAAGACAATCAATGTTTGTTCAAATGAGCAGATAACTACTTCGGAACTGTTGGTGATAAGATAAATGCATACCTTCTCCCTAGGTTAGTAAATCAGTTAGGCTTTACCATTGTACACTCAATTAAAGATCTTTACAGAAACTTCTAGAAATTGCCTCTGCACCTGTAAATCTTCAAATCAGTATCACACTGCCAGGGATTAAAATTGATTTGATTTAACTTAATTCCAAAATTTTTAGTATAAATACTGCACTATTTAAATGTTCTTGAGGGGCCATTGTGGAGACCAAAAGCATTCCCAATTAGGGAAAGCAACCCCTGTTCTGTTCCCTGAGTCAACCCTGTGCCATTTGCCTCTCTGTCAGCCTTTCGGTCACTCCCAACCTGTTTCCCTGTTGGCCCTCTGCCCTAACCCCTCCCTTGTAACACCCCCATGTCCCCTGATAATTGGTGCCTGATGTTCTCCCCGCCCTGCTCATCCCATGTATTTTAGCCTAAACCCTCAAAGCCCCTTGGCTTTTGTTCCCTGAACCCTGGGTCGTGCACATGTGTAGCTGAAATAAACATCTCTGTGAAACCCCTGCAAAAGCCCTTCTTGCTCCTTTACTTGCTATCACCTCAAACAACACCAGATGCAACAGGCCATATTCCCCCTTATTGTTTTTTTTTAACAATATGTGTCTCTCATTATTGAACATGAAGGCTAAAAAGCAAAAATATGTGGCAAAACAATAAACTCACACCAAGCAAAAATAAATTAGATAATACAGGTGATTAGTAATACACCAAATAATAATTAGTAATTAGTATATTAGTAATTAGTAATTAGTAATACACAAAAGCTAGAACGGTGATTTAAAACAATGCATTATCAATTCCCTAAATACTGCAATACCACCCAGAGTCTGCAGTAACTGGCAAGCCTCATTTTAGAGTGAGGGCTTGGAGAACCATTCCCAGGTAAGATTTTCCAAGTTCAATCTAAAAGGGGTTCCAGATATTATAGGTCCAAATTCAGCAAGTCAAAATAACTTGAGTATAATTTTGATGCAGAAAACACCTAGGTTGTTTGCATGCCTCCTGACCAGGTAAGGCTAGGACTTGGCCAGGGTTTAGGCCTTAACTAACTGGAAGAGTCTCCCTATTATATTCTAAAAACCGCTCAGTAACAGTAGCTAGGAAGGTTTCTTAAAATTATACATGTCTTTTAGATAGCTATACAACCATACTTGAAAGTTTGTAAAGCAGCCAGCTTTGTTGTTTATCTTCAGTTAAATAGTCAATGATACCAGAGACAAATGGCAAATAAGTAAAATAATATCTTATTGATAATGCCTGTTATAAAAAGTTGGAGAATTCACATCATGAGATTAACAACGTAATTGGGTTTATTAGTATATCAGTAGTAACAATCTTAAGAAATTGAGGTAATATTTTCTTAGACATTTATGCATATATGACAGTAAAGCAAAAACAGTAAAAAAACCCCACTAAATAGCTTAACTAATCTGTTCTGTCGTATCTCTACAACAAAACAACTGTATCTTGTAGTTTAAATGAACAGATTTTAATGGAAGTTAGCTCCATACAACTTCACATTACTCATATCTATATCAAAAGAATTGAATCTTATAATTTAAACAAATTTATTTTAACAGAACTTAAAACTAATTTCACTGAAACTTAATGTTACTTAGATATAATAAAAGTACACCTAAGTGAAATTAGTTAACATTACTGAGTTGATATTAATAGCACTTAACAGAACTTAAAATAATAGAACTTAAATTGAATAACACTTAAATTTAACTTTGCTTAGTCTTGTATGAATATAATGTAATTTGTGTGAGAATTATACAGTAGTGTAGAATAAGCAATGTTTGTAGGAGCAAAATAATAGAGCTCAAAATGAACCACAGACAGTAAGGACACAGATTGTTTGATTACATAATTGTAACATCCAACAAAAGCAGGATAGGCCAAATCTTAATTTTTAAGGATGGGGGAGCCATGCTTGGCCAGAAGAGCAAGCATGGTTTTATTATCGTCCTTCTCCTCAGACATGTCCTGTTCCATAGTTCAGTTCCCCTCGCTCACCTGTCATGTTGCAGCAGGACAGGTGATTGTGCGCCCATACACGGTTCTTTCATTGACACCGATCAGTTCCAGGGGCTCACCGATTGCAGCCAGGTGGGTCAGTCCTTCTTCTCACATGGGAGCGTCAATTATCAACAATTGAGAGAGAAAGGGACTACTGATTCATGATCAGAATCTAAATTTACTGTGAGATACATATGCTTATATATTATTCTAGGAAGGCAAGTAATTTTTTACTACATTGATTGGGTTAGACATCACACAAACAAACTTACAGATTTTGCAACATTTCTACTTGATTCAATCTTCTTCCCTGTCTTGATCCAATCTTCTTGCAATGTTCAAAGCTCTGTTCTTGCCAAGGCATCTTGGTTATGAAACTGCTTATGCTAATTAAATCCACAGTACTTTCTGTCTTAGCTCCCATACTGGGTCATGCTGTGGCTATACTTTTTTTTAGTCCTGTCTTTGGATTTATCTTCTGCCGCTCCTGTCTTGATCCCCTGAAAGGTCCACAGGACTGATCTGTGACTTTGCCTACTAGAGAAACCTACTGCCAGCTCCCTGCACTGCCTACCCCATTTGGATGCTGTGACGCTCCTCCCTGGTTGGTGAGGTTACTGCTCTGCCTGTGCTGTGGTCACGTCACCCTTGACTTCAGGCTTTTGTTTCTTTCCAACACTTTGCTTCTCCTGCTACAAAACCAACAGCAAGCAGGGCTAGTTATACATCTCCTGGGCAAGACTGGGCATGCAGTGCTGCTCAGAGATCATAATTTTTATGACTGTTGGGGTCTAGAGGCTCCTGTCACTTTGGTAGCTTCTTGCATGAGGTATTGCCAATGGAGAGTGTCAGGGAATCCCATAAAATTGCCCTGTCTCAAGAGCCAATGTGGATGTTAGGAGAGTGGAGAAGGAAACAGGGGAGTGATTTACCAGTGCTGCAAAGAAGGGGGAACCTCCTGTGAAAAAGGAAGAAATAGAGTTCAGTTTGTCTGGGATCTTGTCCTTTTCCTCATTAAGGATATATACAAAATAACAGCACAAGTCATCTTGACGATTTAGCCTGTAGTTACTCTACAGGGTTTCTGTTTCACTTCTGTGTCTCTGTAGTTAGAAGATACTTGTGAAATATGTAGGCGACTATAGTGTCAGGATGAATGTACTGTCACGAAATCAGTAGATATGCAATGGGGCAAAACCATAATAGAAAAATACATGAAGAGATAAATATGGAAAAGAAGGGTTGTGCATCTTCAGGATTTGATTCATCTTCAGGATTTGATTCTCTTTTCAGCTTCACTATTTAAAACGTACCTGCTAATGCTCTGCTAATATAATTAGACATAGGAGAATAGCTATAGTTAGCAAACATGATATGGCTTTGGAAATTTCTTTGTGTGACTTGTGGATGGAAAATCAGATTAGGTATTCACCACAAACCTGGCACACATCTGGAAAGGAAAAAGATTGAAGTGTCTTTAAGCTTTGCCTGTTTTTTCGCCCTATATGAACATGATATGAAAGGCTGCTTCCTTCTGCTGGCAGAGAAAACAAATAGATTGTCCAAGAGAGCAATTTCCAACACATTAATGGTAAATTGAAAAAAAATGCATCAAAACAGGAGGCTCCACGTCAAGAACACCAATTCCCTTCACTCCCCATTTGGCATTGGACAGTCTTTGACTGAAAGTATTGCACTGAAGTAAATGACAAGTGGAGAATGGAGGTGATGCATACAGGTAGTGAGGGGAAAGAAGGCAACAAACATTAGACCCTCACCAGTAGCCCATGTGTCTTGTTGCTGGGATACAGTGGAGATGGATGGGAGAAGGCAGGAAGAAGTCTTCTGCTTGAGGAGGTTACTTAATAGACAAATATCTAAAGCAAAGGGACAATATAGAGGCCTAATAGAGAAATATAACCAGATTCCCATCAGCTTTTTCTGGATAATAACTCCAGTGTGTGCTCTGGTATAAACCTGATACATCTCATTCTTTCAGCCACATTTTCAGAGGTCAGAGCCCTCCAGACTGTTTTAGAGCAGCAGCTGTACTACCTTAGGACTTGGATGCTGTAGTGTTTCACAGAGTTAAGCAATAGTCAATGCTTTAATGAGAGTCAGGGAGAATTCAGGTTGTGCAAGATGTTTATTTATTGTTTGTTTGGGACATACACACAGAAGGCCTGAAACTTGGCAGGGTTTATACAAGGAAAAGGAGTCCAGCTCCAAAACTCAGAGCTGAGTTTGCTTGCCCAGCCATCCATTGTGGTTCTGTAGGAGAGACAAGAATTTAATCCTGAGTTTCAAACCTCAGATGAATATTTCACAAACAAGCATGATTTTCTTATGTTTTTGCCTGGTAGGTGGTCAAAACTTCATCAACTTGATCTTGACTTCAGACCACTGCAAAGCCATGGCCAGTAGATGAACACTAGGGCGATGGAAAAAAGCTGCGTGATGCATCTTTTCAATTTCTTCATGCATCAAGATGAAAGTCAGGACAGGGCGAGATGGAGATTGTAAAGGGACATGCTTTTAGCCTGCAGTCTCCATCTCCTGTTCTGGTAATTTCCACTGCCTTTGGCAATTCACTGGTACAAAAGGAAATATTGATTTAGAGATCTGTCATACCATTGTATCTTCCCTATTAAATACAGTGGGGAAATCAAGATGCCTGAGTATTGAATTTCAGGAAGGAAAAAATTATCAGCTATTGCAGCAGACTTTTCCAGACCATAGAAAGTACTATCAAAACACACATCTGAGCAGTCATGTAATTTGATTGGTTTTCTTCACCACCTTTCCCATGCTCCCACACTAGAGTCAGCATTTGAGCTCTTTTGGCTCAGGAAATGCCTGCAGCATGGAAAAGTTATGTGCAGTTCCAGCCTGTGGCCAGCTGCTCTCCAGCCAGGAAAGTTCTGTGGGGCAGACCCATTTTTTCAGATTTCTACCAGCACCTGTATTGGAGGATGTTTGCTTTCTGATGATGTGATGTTCAAACTGTAAGCTTTTAATTTCACTTCACAGCATCCCAGCCTGCCACCCTCCTAAGATGATTAAGTGTTGGTTTTTGCCTGTTGAGCTTTGGCAGAGTGTTCCATGAGTGCACTTATACCAGGATAGCTCTTAGAGCAGTTGGCTGGCTCTGTAAGTATCCTGCCAATAAAAACTGGAAAGGCTGCAGTATTTATCTTGCTGATTTGTGGGCATTTAATTTTTCAGTCTTTGGTTGCAAAAATGCCATTGACAAAGCTAAAGCAGCTGCTGTGAGACTTTCTCTAAGGAGCCTCTCTCCTGGATGTCTCAGGGTATTGCTAAAAATTGGTGCACACCTGAGTCATAAAATCTCCCTGTATTATACAGATGCCTAAAACAAAGAAGAACTTGAAGTCTTCAGACTTCAAGAAAAGTTCTTCCTTAATCCGGAAGGGACAGAAGGCTCTGGGTGATCCTTCTATGATACTATTAAAAAAGTTAGGAAGGACAAAAACTCACCTTAGACTTGCTTGGAAAATAAGATGGTTAAGAATTTATAGGCATTTCTGGTTTATTTGTAAATCAAATGGTGGGTGATATTTACATCAAGGAACTTGAGAGCATGAGGGGTCTCAGCTGAGATGAGAATTATACCCAGAGTTTTGAGGAGCTGGGTTCTTGGTTTTGAGCCAAATCTTGCAGCACCAGAATATGGCCAGGTCTTACCAGGTCAGGTTTAACCTCAGAGGTGACTTCATGCACCTGGAGATCCAATACCTTGTTTCTGAGCCTTTTAGAGAAGCAGTGACTCAGCTGGAACTCTTCCATCTGCTTGTGCCTTGAAATACAGAGGTACAGATCAACTTTTCCCTAAAGACTAAGAAAAAACTATCTCTTTAGTCAGACTAATCTTCCTTTCACTCCTTCAGAAAGCTCAGATTGGGTATTTAGTCCTGCTTTGCAAGATTCATCAGCAGCAGAGAATCACCTGCCTCACATTCGAAATGAAAAAAAAATAAAATTGTTAATTATCTGTTATTGTTGATATCTTCTTGTAGAAGACATGATTAGGACTACACAAGGCTAAAAAATACTCTGGGTCTGAAAAAAAAAAAAGCAATCAAGAAAATTATGGCAGGGAGTTAACTTCTGCAACACGTTTTGGAAGGTCAGTAGATAAGACATTGCAGGTAATGTAAAAAAGATTACTTACGGCATAGTTCTTACTCAAGTTAAATAAATTTATCTTCAAATAGTGTTTTCTCTACCAACCCCTTCTATGGCAGCAGTGCATGCAAAGGCTGCCTCTCCTGGATCACTGCTTGGACACTCTGTTGTCTTCAGCAAGGTTCACAAAGGTAAACCAGTCACCCTTGGGATATCCCAGGTTGAGGAGACATACAAATGAGCAAGAGTGTAGGAACCTTCTGCAAAAAAAGCTTCCTGCAGATGACCAAGGTCCACGAAAGCTCTATTGAGGTGTAAACCTTTTCTATGCTCGGCACAGAGCGAGGAATGAGAGTAAGAAATTATGTCCAATCTCAAAAGAACAGATGGTTCTTGATTCCCTTCACTGCATGCCTTTGAGCAGACCTCACTGCTGTGGTGTCTCCATCTTCCCAAAGCAGTTTTTGAGTCCATCCAACAACAGGACAGAAGTCTGTGGTCCTCTGTGAAGAATATTTTCCTTACAAAAACCCACAGCATCACCAGCTTCAGGTGCTGAATACCTAAACCAAATGCCCACTTGGGGCTCATTTCACAGCTTGGTACTTTTGTCCTTAGCTGAGAGGGCCAGATGGTCAGAGGTGCTGGGCACATGCACCAGGGAGTCTTTTTCATTGCCATTATTTTAAATGGGTGCCTTGCAGGCACTTCATAGGCTGATTAAATTTATGAATAATCATTATTTCATTATGGTATACTGCACAATTAAGAACCTATCTTATGATATACATTTTTCTTCTTAATCTTTTAACTTTATGGGAAGATGAAATTCAGATGTAACTTGCAGGTCTTGGTTTACTGGAAATGGGCATTCAGATGTATTTTTCCTGATGGCTTTGGTTATCTTAATCGTGGGTGTTTGCTGGGAACTCATCTTTTGGGTGTTCCCTGGACAGTTTCTGAGAGGGCTATCTCTGCTGGGGCTATGTTTATTGTCCTGCTAATCCCAGCTCTTCAGTTTTTGTTGGCAGTTACAGTGTTGTGATTAAGCAATCCCTGTTCCTCCCTCCGCAGCTTTTGGTTTTTAAGTTTTTATTACTTTATTCATACAGACATTGCTTATTCTACATTAATTTGCAACTTTACATGAATTACATTATATCATATATTACATTTATGAATCCTCACCTTCAGTCTAATGGCAGGTATATGAGATACTGCCGTATTTTGTGACTGCATAGTCAGTTTCAACTCCCTTACTTTTCAGAGAGTCCTGAGATAAGCACTGCTCTCCCTGTTAAAACACTTTCTAGGTGAAGAAAAATGATTGTGCCTAAATTCAACTGTAACTGATTTTATTCCTAGCCCTTGTTTCAGCAGGGGTTACAGATTTGTGCACTAATTTGGATCCTAATATCCCAAGATTAGTGAATGTGTTCTCTGCTTGGCTGCATGAATGAGGTCTGATGTAACATGGCAAAATTGAGATTCTGTGTGTCAAGATGTTCACCATCAATGATGAATGGCTGGAGCTGTGTATTAATCTAGGTCTGGTAAAAACAGGCAGAGGGCTATCTATAAAGATTTTTTTCCAAGGGTTGCTATCAATACTATTTATCAGCTTAATAGCATTCTATAGGAGAAGGTCTGGTTCAGGCCTCTTAACTTTCAGCTCAATAATGCCCATAGCAGTGGATGTTGGGAAATTGGTGTTCTCCCTCCTGCAGGAGGAGTAAAGCGTCAATAAGGTACACACAAGTTAGGAATTTCAGTACAAGCTTCCCGTAAATAAGCCTCAGCCTTCTACTGTACATCAGAGTGATGAAGAGACAAATGGTGCAGCTTGATTCCCATGATAGCCATTTCTTTTTCCTTTTGACTTAAAGAAATGTCAGCCTACTCTTGACATATTTGAAACATCTGCACTGTGGCCTGAAAGACCTGTTTCAGGACTCATTAGAAAACATATTTCATGTTCCTATTTAGTTTCATTTTCTTAGTCTCTTTTTTTTTCTTTTTTTTTCCTGAGTCTTGGATAAACTGCTAATGATTTGCTTTAATGTTTCAGACTGTATTGTAGTAAACACTGCTCTTAGTCATACAAAGTAACTGCCAAGTTGCAACTCTATCATTAATATTAATTAGCAAGGCTATCAAAGTGAGAACAAAATAATAATGACCCTCTTCCCAAGTCCCCACTATTAATCCCACATCACTCAATTCCATTCTTCTTTACCAGAATTAATTTCTAAAATACATCCAAAAAGCACATTCCAGCCATGTATGTACATTGAGATGCTGCTCTCTTTCTTCATTTGTTTTACTTGAATGACTCAGAATAAATCAATTTATACAGGAAAAACACCATTTAGCACCTCACCTGTTAATATCTTTTTTAATATCTCATGCTGTTGGGCTGTGGCAGAACTTTTCACATAAAGGTATTTCCTGCCAGGAATACAGAGGCAATGCTGTTGCCTTTCCAGGGTCTCAGATGATGTGTTGCTGGCCCTGCATTGCTCCAGCTTGTCTTGAGCCAGGGGAAGCGATACCTCGGTCAGCAGCAAATTTGGGAGCTGCCATAACAGTACCTAACCGTGTTCAGAACATCACCCTTTTAGCTCAAATTGCACGAATTGAAAAAGAAAAATGGTTTTCCTCAGCAATCTGAGTTTTTGTTGAGCTATTTATAAGCTCTCGGTCCCTCCTAAGCTGTCACAGATCCTGAGGGCAGAGGTGATCTTACCAGTAGGAGGATTTTTTTCTTTCCAGACACTGCTCAAGCAGGTTTCCCATAGGCAGTGACAGAGCAGGTGAGATACCTGCTCAGAAGGACACAACACATTTTCCTCCCATCCTCATGGTTTCATCTTGAATAGAACCAGTGTTGTACCACAGAAAAGATATCAGCTATATTATACAAACTTACTTTGAGATAGTACAAAATATTTTAACCAGCTTTCTCTTATCTGAAAATAGTATTTTATTTGTTATTTTCATTTACTAAGGTGTTTTAGACTATTGATCTTTGCTAAATGGATCTAGTCAAGGATGGCTGTGCAGTAACA